>JBBMOI010000009.1:14665000-14852500 GCA_038088405.1 Porites divaricata
ATACTTGGCCTATACCAGACAATGTTCAGCTAAAATTGTTGCTACTATATGGACTGGGTACCAACGCCTTACCCTGTCACAGAGTAAATATGAACAGGGACCGATAACCCGGAGCGAGCAACTTCCATGCGCTCGTGTCACGGCGTTTCAAGGACCAGTTCATGTTTAGAATGGTTTTGGCGCGAATTTGAATATCTTTTAAATTCCACAAACCAGTCAGCAAAACCCACAGACCTAAAAAATGTTCTGCCTTTTAATAACGTTTAGTTTTCCTTTTTGATATCTTATACTTCGAATGCGCTCATAGACATGGTGGAGATTCTATTTTCGCGGGAAAAAGTGCCCTAAAATGTGTCTAAAAATAAACTGGTCCGTAAAAACGCCGTGACATAGACCTAGTATGGGAGTTGCTCGCTCCGGGTTATGGGCTCCTGCTATAAACAAGAAACTCCAATTCTTCATTCCCTGGATTAGTTTCCCACAAGGATGGCCTATTCTAGCTCAAAGTCCTCTGATTTTTATACCCTGTCCGACACTAAACAGCTTGGATTAACTCTGTGTCCCAAGAATGACCAAAATCAAGTTTCTCCTTGCAATATCCACACATTTTAAACAGAAAAGCTATGAGCATAAACAAAATAATCACGTAAGGGAAATGCTTTGATCTTTGTACAAATTCTCTCAACCACCTCTTAAAGGAAATTAATGGAGATCAGTCTGGAGAATTTTTGAATCTATCTTGGGGCCTAAAGGGTTAGTAAAACCCCTACTCTTCATTGCGGTACATGTGGCCCATATATGGCAGTGCCTACCCCCCACCCCCACACCCCCTCTTACCCCCATTCCAGGTTATGTCCAAGAAGAAAACTGTGCAATGCACCAGTAGCTGCTGACACACAACTATTGTCTATTCTTAGAGCCTCGACACACTAGAACAAGAGGGTGGGACCCTATCTTTTTCTCTCCTGTGTAGGTTATGATGAAAGATACCAGAGGGGCTATTCAAGATTTTAATCGTGCTGGTAAGTGTCCTGTTTGATCTTAAACGTCAACTTTTTCAGCCATATATTATTCTATGCTATCCATGCTTCATCAGCTATCCATCACCCCCGCTTCCCCCAACCCACCCAACAACCTCACTCAGGAGTCTCGTTTCCATGAGCAAACTTCAACACAATTTTTAGTCCAAAATGAAGCCCTCTGGTCAATAAACCAAAGCATAACAGAATAATGAAGGGGATGAATTGGTCAAGTTGCTCTATTGGCGTAATTGGACGTAGCGTCCGGTCAAGGCAAAGTCTAGTGATATCCCGGTTAAGCCTTTTAACTGCTCAAGTAGACATCATAACAGGGAGTATCACATTTGGGGAGGGAGGAAATATGACTCCCCTATAAACGCTCGCATGGAAGGCTAATATATTATTGATTTGCTTCAACCACAGCTCACACATAGTTTATTTTAAAATTCGCATCAAATACACACAGCCGGCTTTCCGTAAGACGGATAGCGCTAGAACCAGCAGCAAATGTTTACCTTGGACGAATGTCCGCCTTATAGAAGAGTGAAAGCAAATGTCTATTCAACGACAGGGGCCAACTCAAGACGTTCGTTTTAATTCTTATAAACAAGCTCGTCCCCAGGGCGCTTTCCCCTGGCTTTGGAGGTGGGGCGGTCATGTGACCGGCCAATGCCAGGGCCTTTTCCCGCCCCACCTCCAAAGCCAGGGGAAAACGCCCTGGGGACGAGGTTGTTTTATAAAGGTTGTTGTTGTTGTTGGTTTTTATTTTTTGCATGACGTTCTTCACGTTTTACCTTTTACTATATTGTTTTTTCACCAGTGGAGTTGAATCCGTACGCAGCTCATGTGTACTTCAACCGTGCCAACCTGTACGCATCACTTAGGAAATACAAAGAATCCGAGGAAGATTACACCAGAGGTAACATGAATACTGACTGCTATAACTGTGCACCAGAGTTTTATTCTGGTCATAAGAGACCTTTTTTCGCATTCCGGTAAAGAGGGCACCAAGGCGAAGCTTGGGGTAACAAAACACACAGTAATTAATATTTGTATTTCCAGTTGCCCATAATGCACTTCCTTATAAGAGGCTAGTGGGGATGTGCCGCTGGATGGGGTCGCATCTTCACGATTGGATTGACTATAATGGGGTTGCATTTTCAATAGAGTTACTAAACTGGGGTCGCACATTTTCAGATTTTTTTGGGTAAGACAGTTCTACATATTTACGGTTAGTAAACGTACCAGAATGTTTGTACTGTAGGTGAAAAGTATAGTGTTCTTAATTCAATTTAAAAAATTGGTCAGTATATTTTAGGATGACCTATTTAAAGGATTGATAAGGTAGATAAATAGAAAGTGCCAGACTAAGTTGGGATCGCCAAAATTACATTATTTGACCAAAAGTGACTAAGATGTGGTCCATAATTGGTCACAGAATAGACTGTAATGGGGCAGGGCCTCTAAGAGGCCAGCGGCACATACCTAGCAGAAATTAACCTAAGTACCTCCCCGGGCCTCCGCCGTGTTGTATTGTTAGTGCCCAGCCTCACTTGAGTGGGATGCGGAAAAGGTCTATTGTAATTTGGATTATTGTAATATAACAAACTCTCATTTTTTTCAAGTCCGGCCTCAACTTTTTCTACACGTCTGCGTGTTGACGTGTTGGGGCCCGTTTCTGAAAATTCCCGTTAAAGATATATATTTTTTCTTATTCTTTAGCACTGAGTTTGAAACCTGGAGATGCTCTTGTTTATAAGCGAAGGGCCGATGTTCTTGGTAGACAAGGCAAGAAAACAGCGGCTATTGAGGATTACAAAAAAGCGATAATAATCCAGACCAGAAGACACTAGGAGTTGAAGAGATCAGTCTACACCAGAATAAACAATAGTCCTAACAATTCATTTTTATCCTGACTTTCGTCACAAAGAACAGCTCTCAAAGAATAACCAAAAAAGAAAAACTTCAGTTTGTAATCAGTCTAAAACACAAGAAACCTGAAAAGTGCCACTTAAATTATCACCATAGAGTTTGATGCGAAGGTCACTTGACAGTTTCATTTGTACGCACAAACGGCAGAATGGAACTATACATTTTAATATATGTCAACCAAACCAGTAATCTTTTGGCAGGGGGAATGTGGGATGGGCAACAAATGCTTTGTTTCTCTCGAGTTGAAATCTAGTTGGCAGGATATTTAACCTGCCTCCCAACATACACTTCCTTTGGGCTTGAGAGCAGGCAATACGATTATGTTTTGAATCTCTATCCCAGACATTCCAGTAAAGTCAATATTGGCTTAAAGCAATTGTTTGAGTTTCCTTAAGTTCTTATCGAGGTACAAGGTTAACATTATTACATGTAAATAGCGTAACCTCCTTAGCAGCCTTCTGTCGTGTATTTAAACCAAGAACCTTGAAAACGGGGTTGGTGAATTTATAGTGAAATAACATTTTACTCTTATTTGTATAATGTGTGAATACATGTTGAAAAATTCAAAGAAACAGCATTATTTAAAAACTATTTATTTTTTAGTTATTAAAACAAAGGTTTAACTAAAATCATTTGTTACTAAACTAAAAAAAACTTGTTTGAATATTATTTCATCTTACTGACCTTCAATAACGTCTTGTACGTACAGTATACAGACACCGAGGGGACATGCCATAGCGTCCGTTTTACCCGGTTGTCAGTATTTAGCGGAGTAATTTTAGAGAAAATTTATTAGCTTTCCGTCGGAACAAACGAAACTGTCCGTTATATACGTGTGTGCGTTTAAAGTGGGAGTACGTAGTAGAGCGGAATTCCACTGTACTTGTTCCATCAATGGCTGTAGAAACTGTTAGCGGTATTAGCCCGGTTCCGCCAGGAAGTATTCGCTACAAAGGAACGAGCTTGATTCATCGAAAGAAAGGATCATGTAAGCTTCTTGCTGAACGGGGTTTAGAGTCTACCTCTGGTGACTGGCCATGTTTTGTTGGCCTGCCCTTTATTCACAAATTGTCCTTTCTGTCATTCGATTTTATGAACTGCCAAACTAATCAAGCCGCAGACATTTCTCTTTGGCTCAAGTACCCTGGGCAGTAGTGATCTTCTCGGTGTAGCTTAAGTGTTTTGAAATAGCAGTCATGGGGTTGGTTGATAGGATGAGGATGGCTTTATACAGTGTATCAGAAGTATTTTAGGATAGTATTGCGGAACTAGCCAATGGGGTCAAGACGTGGCCTTGCATACAGGCTTTAAGGACACTGATTTAGGCAGTTTCAAGTTTGTTTAGCATTTTTGAAGGTCATTTTTTCCTTTGGTTGAAAACTCATTTTCTGAGCTCTGTTTCACTAGTTGTGTGGACGTCGCAAATTATTAAGAATATCGATACTTTTATGAAATCTTCAGTTCTCGAACCCGATAAAATAAACTCAGTTCAGACAGCTTTCGGAAATTTAGCAGTCTGCTAGGTACCTTATGAGAACCTTAAGAAAACTCGATCGATTCATATAGAACCTAGCGTGGAACTATAGCATTGTAAAACTCCAGGTTATAAACGATATCTGAAAATGGTCCGAAAAATCACTACCAAAATTATTTATTGGAGGGCATGCACGTATGCTCTGGAGAGGGCGAAGGGGCACTGGTTGAATTTTTATAATAAGCCTCTCCAACGCACTGCTTTATTGCCATATAGGATAGGATCTATTTCAAAGAACTAAACGTGGAAAGAGGGAGGTTTTTCTAAGCTGTTGGGGCGTACGTGTTGTCCGGCTTTGGACAGATGTAATGGACATTTAATGAATTGTGAAATGACATGTTCAATTTGAACCGAGTTTAGCATATTCTGGAGCGGCATTTTTACCTTGAAGTTATGAATATATGAAAATCATGCGTCTATAACAGCGATGATCTTCTTTCTTATAATTCTTCACCCCGCAGCTCTCATATCTGATTTTCATATATTCATAACTTCATCATCATTCTTTTCAGGGTTCTATAACTAACCAATTCAACGACCTGCTCCCAGTTGGTTTGTTAGCTCAATTGGTAGAGCGCTGCACCGGAAAAACAGGACTACCTTTTCAGACAACCCGAAAAGTCGTGTTCTATTTACTTTCCAACCGGATTGTCCGGAAACTATTTTGTAAATGGTAAACAACGCTTATCTTCAATTTTGTCGAAGGGTTATAAAAAGACGTGCAGAAGTTAATTTTGCAGAAATTAGGTATAAAAGTTGTCTATGAGGTAACAAGCACCATAAAGGATGTGGATCAACACGGGCGGATCTGTGTTGATTGAGCTCTGTTTGATGGGATGGAAAGTAATTCCAGATCGTCGTTTGATGAATTCAGTTTCAAGCTGGGAAAAACCCAGACGCGCAAAAGTTTACTTTACAGTACTTATCTAACTTTAAATTTATTAGTACGGGTTCACTATATTTGACTGTTAACTTCGTCTTGTAAGAGCGTATTTTTTGCCATTTCTGATCTGGTTTCATGCTTGTTCTCAGAATCGGTTTTTCCCCAGCTGCTTGCAAAATGGTTGCGCATAATCAAATGGTAGGGCAAGTTGTACGCGAGGAAGTGTGCTAGGACTGACACTTTGAATCCGGTCGTTCACTATTAGCTATATCGTTAAAGACAAATCTAAATGCAAATTAAGTTTGTCAAATATTCTTACTAACTGTTTAATCTCTAGCGGTGCACGCTATCAGCAAGGATAATTTAGTTTTTAACAAACACTTCATGGACTTCTGTAAAAACGCAGGAAAAAATTAATATAGATAATATAGAATGGCTGGCATTTAACTGAGCACTAAGCCGGTAATAAGGGTCTAGTCTGATGTCCGAAGATGTGTTCATCTTAAGGTTAAATTCATTTTGTCGCTTACAAAGTGACATCATGAGATTCATGTATTTAATAAAGGAAGACAAAGCTGAAGTTACTTACAGCTGTTTCAACTTGTTCAATTTACACCCGTCTTGGGCGTCCTTACTTCCCAACGGGCGTATTACTAAACGGCAAGCGAAAAGTTCACGAGACATACTGCAGGATGTTTATGCCATATTATCCTATACAAGTCTTGTTTCTCAGACTTCTTTTCCTCCACACGTTATAATCGCGGTCATTGCAAAGTCGGCAAACGCGAGGTTCAAGTTAGCAATTTCTCAAAATTAATTAGGACAAAATGAGAAGATGAAAACTGTCCAAAATAATTCTTACAGTGAAAACTGGCATGAAATAACTTATTTTTTCTGTCGATCTCTCTCACTTGCTCAACCTCTTCATTCCGCAATCAAACGTCGCCACTCAACCCTGTCCTGTGCTTTGGCTTCTCGCCATGTTAGATCCATCTCCATCAGCTCTTTCATCTCTGTCCTCCACCTAGTCCGGGAGCCAAAACTGAACTTCCGAAATTTGACTTGTAGGTGTAGTTATTTTTACTCATAAAGAGTCAGTACATATGTAACGCTCAGAGGCGTTCTTTACGATGTAAATGTAGTATCAGATAATATTTCACACAGTTTCAGTGATATCGTTATATATTTGGCTTGATAGATGGGTATTATCTTCTCTTAATCTCCTACCAACAGCTCCTTTTCCCTTTAACATGAAAACGAGGCTGAATAGAAATGGCTATATATCAGCTTAGCCCTGGAATTTTTTCGTTAAAAAATGGAACAATTTGGAAGAAACAAGTTGCTTTTGTATGAAAATGGATTGTTAAACACGAAAAACGCTCGGCATAATCCGTAAAAAAAAAATTGAAGATTGTATCACCTGTTGAACAAAGATACTATGAGACGCGTCAGAAGAGGACGGTGTTTATTATATCGCTTTCTATTAAAACGGCGGTGCTTTTGTTAAAAAGTATCTTGGAGAAGTCTAAGGAGATATATGAGCATGTTGGTTTTCTTGTGGAGTGCGTTTCTTAGAACTTATTTAGTTTCAACTTTCAGCCTCGTTTTCATGATATACTCATTTTCACTGTGGTCGTACTTTTAAAAACATAGCTATAATTCAATACTTAAAACCACAATTTGAAACCACGAACTACGCAGCCAAAAAGAGGGTGCTTCAATCTATCAATAATCTATCGGCAAACCTTTTCTTTCCACTGGGTAAGCGAAGCGTCCCCAGCTCCCGGACCACCTCCCAGTTGGAGTCCATCCCATGACAATTTTGGGCATTCTGTCACTCTGTAGATTTAAAGGTACAGAAAAAGGGGCAACAACAAAAAACGTGCAACTTGTCTCGCAACATTGCTTCAAAACGAGTTGAATAGCGATGTTTCGCGTTTTACCACCCAAATCAAACCTATTTTTTAACAAATCAGGTTGTTAACAGGTTTGAACGTGGGTTGTAAAAAGCGCAACATCGCTATTCAACTCGTTTTGAAGCAATGTTGCGCGTTTTTTGTTGCCCGTTTTTCCGTATCTCAAAGGGGCTACGTTTCGTCATTTGATTTCTTTTTAAAAAGCTAAAACTTTTCTCGCATCAAAAACAATGGCCTAGTTTTGTTATTTAATAAAGTCGACGCTCTAAGCGACCAACTCGGAACGGAAAAGTGGTCTCTTACGAGAGCATCAAAAGCTCAATAATGATTCATAAAGAAAAATCAAAAGAAGTTAATGTTTTAAAATGAGTGTCTTTATATCTGATATAGACACGGCTAAACAAGTGGTCGCAACGGAAATGACCTCGAACTTTTACAAATACAACACTGCACTGTACAAGATCTTTATCCCCGAACTATTAGCGCAGGTTGCAGTTTCATTTAAGTGTTGATTTAAATGAATAAGACTCTTATTGGTCGCTTACGAGAACTTAAATACAAAAGAAAATTCCAGTTGGGTAATCCCAAAAGTGGTCGCGGCCGCTATAACGGGAGGTTTTCATTACAAAGTTGAAGTTACACCACTTCAAACAGGGTTCAGTTCAACAGTTCAAACAGGGTTTCACAAAGCTGGTTGTAACAAGAGCTGATCACTTACGAGAGTGGTCGCAAGGAGAGCTTCGACTTTACAATATTTAGGCACTGAAACCAACGGATTGCAACGATAGACATGGATTGAAACTTGAAAAGGTTGGGCTAACGTTATCAAGTCTTTGCCAAGTCCTTAGGCCTCATTATTCCGCGTAGCCAATGCGTTTCGGGTCACGTGGTCCGAGCGAAGAAGTGAGGCCGACATTTCAAAAAGCAACGAACGCATGCGCATTCTGTTTTTGTTAAGGTATTTCACACACGTTTGCCTCAAATACGTCACCGAAGTGCATTGACTGAGAAGGCCTGGGAAAAGGCCGTACACGGACGAGGCAAATCAAGTCTTCACTTTGACTATGCGGCCTGAAAAGGTTAAGTTTACTGCTCCTTAATGAAATTCGTTCGATATCTTTTTTATAACTCTAAGGGAAAGTTTTTCTGTGTGGTCAAAGGCACTAAGTAATACCTGAAACAGCATTATCTTCCAGCCGTAGTCCCTTTAATGAACAGTAAGTGACACGTATAAAAGGGTGCATGGCCTAGTACAAATTGACATTTACCGTATTTCTGTTATAACCCTTTTGCATTTGATGGTCACGAGACAAATTAGAATAAAACTGATGACAGTTTATAATTTTCAGAATGAAAAGACTGTTCAAGTTAGCAACAACCAATTTTCAGGCTTGTGCTACTCAATGGAAAGATGTTGTGGAGGTCTTAACCTTTAATACATTAAATATTTTCTCATGGAAGTGACCTCCAGTGCCTATAAAAGCTTGAAAATGATTTCTTTTCTATAGAGATGAAAAAAATCTTTGTTGCTTATTTTAGGCCTGCCCTTTTAGCGCCTTTTCCCCAAAGAAATCCCCCGTAAACCCAAGTTAAATTTAGTTTCGCTTGATGTTGGCATGGGTTATGTTACCATTTGCCCAGTGTCGCCTGAGGTGTTTAGGTGCTCGCCTATTAAAGAAGGAAACCTGGTGTTTTCAGGAACTTTTGTAGCTAATGATTATTAAAAAAGGCGTTTTTACGACTTCTAAGAAAGGATACCTACCGTTAAAGTATGAGGAAACTGGCTTTTTTTCCCTGCGAAACTTCGCGTGAAGTCGTTTCTAACCTACTGAGAGTAAATGTGATCTGTAACTTCCTTTTAATATTCCCGTTATGATTCCTTGGGCTAAATTCTAGCTTGAAATAGCAACAATCTGGGGTAGGAGGCAAAGATCTATAGTTTTCGTGACGGCTAGGCTACTTCAAGGAGAGGGAAGGATAATGTTATTACGCAGTCGTTTATGCGACTCTGCTTGAGGCAAGGAAGGGCGAGGCCATTATAAAACTATTCCTATCACGCAAAATGTTAGTTAAGAGAATGAGAGCAGGCCGAACACACAGTGCTGTCCAAGATAAATATTGGTGAAAAATGATGTTAGTCAAAACACTGTCGTATTTGCCGGCGATATCTGAAACTTCGTATTTTAATTCAAATACACATTCTTAATTACAGAAACATCTCGAATAAAGCTTTGGTGACGGTGTATTAAATTTCACTCAAGGCCTTGTTGGCTGCATGAATCTCAAGGTGACGTTCTTATATTCTACAGGCTAAAAGAACTGGTCAAAACATAACGACGACTTTTCACATTAAAGACATCATTTGATAATTCTTTTTTCCGAAGAAATGTTAAATTAAAGGACTGCGACATTTCCAATTGGTACTTGAAAATTGAAATGGCAGAAGTCGTTATTTGTTATAAGCAGAGAAGAGGAAGGAAGAAGTTTCAAATTATTACCTCGAAATTATTGCCACGTAAATGTCAACAGTCCTAGTTCAATCTATCACTAGTTTATCTCAGTTCAAGCTGAAACAACTGCTTAAAGGCCTAAGGGCCTTGGCTGGATGCTCGGTGCCCAAATGGCTCAAAGTAATATTATAGACATGATAGTAAATTTATCAATGAACTTCACCATTCAGTTAATAAATGAAAGATTTATTGATAAAGAGCTGATAAACTAAAAATAGAAATAATGTGGTTCGTCATGAACCCGGTCCAAGCAGGGAGATATTGGTTAAAATATTTCAGTAACCAAGCTCAAAATTTCAGGTATCCATATGATTTTAGAAACTTTTAATTTGTGCATGTGGTCATTGCCTATCCAATAAATAAATAAGGTAACATTTGCTTTTGTCAGTTGGAAACGTCGATCAGTTCATAAACAAGATTTATTATTAAATGACATTTTAAGGTGCACGTTTGACGAGGGGAAAGTTGGAATGGTTTCCGTGGATCAAGGAAGGGACTAAAATTGAAGAAGAAGAATCCTTAAAATATGACCTGTTCTTGAAAGGTATTTTTTGTGTGTTTTCAAGTGAAAGGTCATGGAAAAACGAGGATTTTAGTTAGGTATAGAAAATAAAATTCCTAACTAAGAAAGAAAAAATTTCGTTCGAAAACGCCGCAACCAAAGCAGATATAAGACGTCTTGTGAAAGGAAGAGAAAAAATTCATGTCTTGATTAAGAAAACGTGCACTTTAAAATGCATTAGAACTGACGAGAACGTCACATGGTTCCTCAAAAAATTACACTTAGCAGGCAGGGCAAAGTATGATTAATCTCAAAATTAATTTAACTTGGCACTTCCAAGGAACAATTTTTACCCCTTTTAAGAAAAATTCAACCAAACGCGACAGGAAATTGATTAGATATGCTGTTTAAATCATGCACAGATGTTAATAAATTTCAGATGATTTTCTGGAGGCTATCAATTAAGACCGCAGGGACAATACTACTACTCCAGCAAAGGCGCTGAGAAGTGCTTTATGTCATACTGTTTCTAATAGTGGCGCCTCTTTCTCAGTACGGAGCATACCAATCACATCCGCCACATTATAAAAGAGTGGGTTTATGTCTAGGATTGGGCAATTCAAAACCTACAGTTGGTCAGTAGAGATGTCTCAACAGTAAGGCAACTAAGGAGGTAAATTTTGTATGTCTCTCTAAACAAAATTTGCGATTTTAAATTTTATTAGATTATTCTTTTATCTTTTTCGTTTTTTTTTTCTGTATACTTTTTAAATGCTTTTACATGAACTTCTTCAGTAGTTTGCGTCGATCCCACTAGCATTCAGCGTATGCTGCAATACCGTGTTTTATTCCCTTTTAAAGCGGTCTTTGTCAGTCTCTTTTTTGTCTTCAATCGACATTGTAATGAAACACTTTTAAGTGTTTTCCAGCAAAAAATACTGCCAAATTTTTTAAACATTATTCGTAAATTTTTGAAGGAATATAGCAGTGTCCTTGAATTTGTTTTATAATGTGGTGGCATGATTAGTTACACCCTTGATACTGCCGCTGGACGTCTTTCAAATGTAGCTGGTGCGCCAAGATTACCAGATGAATTTGCACGCTTTCTTGGATTTTGCTTTTTGGATTCTTTAGCAGAAAAAATTTAATTGATCTCAATTAGTTCTTGTTTCAGTTTTTTTATGAGAATTGTTTTGTCTCACTGTTTCAAAGAATCAAATAAGGGCGATTTGCCACGTTCTATAAATTTGTTCTTTTTCCTCTAAAACAACTTTATTTCGCAATCATTATTGAGAACATGCACTCCATCAATTACTTTGCCAGTATTAGAGCTATGAGAAATATGTTCCGTCTTAGGCCGGTGCTCTTTTTAGCATAAACTGCAGACGTACTATATCTTGTCTCAAGTGATTCTTTGTGTCTCCATTATGACCGGGTGCTGTCGTCCATTGTCACGGGACCAATATACGAAAAGAATTGTCAGCACCATTTTTTTGTCGAGTAATATGGCTGATTCATACTACTTACCCTTCGATTCAAGGGAGCATAGACCGGCTTTAACATCACTTGATGCAAAAGGTTCTAAACAGAGGGGTTCTAAATTTAATTTTGTTAAATCAAAAAAACATTTTTCCACCCTAAAGCACTGTTTAGAAAAACTCGCAGTCGTGTATTATCAGGTTTAATGACTCGGCTTCGCCTCGAGTTTTAAAACCTGATAATACACGACTGCGGGTTTTTTGAACGGCTTCAAAATCTCTGATATAGATCAACTCATTCTTGCACTAATATTTAGATTTGGGGTTATTTTGGTCTAAAAAATTGGACGTAAAGTTTAGCCTTGTCTTTATAAGATATAAAGACAAAAATTAAACATTTCTTTTATTTTTTTTCTCTATGAATTATTGAGTAATAAAGTAGTTAAAACCCCATAGATTCGCTGCAGCTTTCTCATTTGATGTTGTTAAATAATATGCCTGAACTGTCAAAATGCTTAATATTTAGTAAAGATACCAATCGTGAATTTAAACATCGACGAATAAAAGTTTGTTTAAGCATGGGAAATCTTCCTGTTTTTTCCTGTGTCGTGGTGGAAAAAATTAAGAGGTCGTTATACCGCCCAGATAGAAAAAGGGTTAAGAGTGTAATATGAATGCATTTTTGTAAGGAGGAATTAATCATTGGTAAGCAGAATACCGTACTTGTTGCGGATGTAACTAAAAATACTACTAAACAAAGAGCGCTAACCACGGTGGGAGGGATAATTAATTTCGTCGCGGTAAAGAGGTAACAGAACAACAAACCCCGCCCGGATAACAACAAAGAGATTTCTACAGTTCAAAAGAAAGAAACAAAGACTCCAAGTTAGAATAAAATATAGCTTCCAATAAAAATATAATTCCAAGTTTCTAAGAAGAACGGCAAGTTTCACTTGTGGTGAACATGGAATTAGTTTCTTCAGCATTAAAAAGATGTTTCGCTGACTTAAACAGAAGAAATTCAAATCAGTGCAAGGGAAGGAACGAGAGAGACTAAAAAGAGAAAAAAATTATGTCAAATCCTGCACGTTGAGTGTACTACTTTGACAACCGATTTTTAATGTCAAGGGAAAATGTAATTAAAATTTCATTTCCGATATTTTTTATGTAAATGTATTTCCAGCAGGGAAGGCTAACTTTGGGTAAGCTATGTATCGGTCCCTAGAGAGGCCACCCCAGAACTTACCCCAGGACTGCCGGGATGGATTTGATTTGTACAGTGCCCAGGCCTCATTTGCTTGACCGCGCGTTGATCTTCGTTGCGACGGCTTTCGGCCTTTTTGGATTATATCCTTCGAGGTTGTCAAAGTCTTCTGAATTCATTTCTCCAGCTGGGAAAGCTTCATTGGTTTCTATATCTGATGCTATCCTATTTCTGGGATCATAGCATGTTTATTTACCGTTGGATTTCGAATTTCGTGGAAAAAGTTGTGTTGGAAAGGGAGCATTTGCCGACATACCATCTAGAGCCTCCTACCTTGTGTGATTTTATTGTATGGAGGGTAAATTTGAGCAAATTATTGTAAAACTTCGTTTGAGCTTTTAGGATAACAATAACTAACTGCAGAGTAAGTTTCATGTATTTTGTATTACGTATTTCCTACAAATTTTATGATCGTATTTTTACCCCATACAAACACTGTAATTTTACTGGAGCCGTACTGCGGTACTATCACAGAGCCTTGGTTACCTGTGATATTTACTTCCGCGACGGTCCGAACAGGTGTTCACACTGCACCACGATATGGCACAAAACCCATCCGATATGTGACGCTGCACTTTCGAGATCAGCGCGGCTCAGCTTGGCTCCGTCACAGAAATCGAGCCGGAATTACCGTTCTTGTGTATGAACACTGAGAAGCCCTAAAGCTATTCTCTCTTGCTATCCAGTATTCTCTCTTGCTATCATCCAGTATAGAGTGAACAAAGCCTAACTTTACATATAAAGATTTTCCGCGACTGGAAGGGGGAATATTTCATCTCAAAATACATTCAAGAGCCGATTACCCGATTGCTCCTGATACTAGATTAAAAGTTTACCAGATGAAAGTTGTCATTTGACTCGACTTGACCAAAACTGGTTACGTGATACAAATAACTCAGTGATTTCTTACATAACAGGCGAATTAGGGTTATCTTCTTTTGATTTATTATAATGCTAAATTTTGGACGGTTTTAGTAAATTTTCTTTGATCACCTTAGAATTATATCCAATTTAAGCTCAACCAAAGTTTGAGTTTGGCATCCCTTCCTGTTATTCCGAGAAGGCCTGGACACTACGTAAGGTATTAAAGTGATAAAGATTTTGGATGACCCAGCTTTTGTTTTCTTTCGTTCAGTGTATTAGGAAATAATTTTGACTGTTTAAACGTAAAGGACTTTTATTGAGCTCGAATGCGTTTCCAAAACTCTCCACACGCCCTGCTGACACGTTTGTTTTTTTGCTAGTATGGACTTACGGTACGGTGACGTCTTATACGAAGGGATGAAATGGCCGTTGATTTTTTTAACTTTTATTGTAACCTATTTTACTTAAACGGTTATTAGGTTACGTACTAGAATTTTATTTTTATTTTTATTTATTCCATTTTCACTGCAAAAAGAAAAACTTAGCTAGGACTAGAAGGGAACATACGAACCATTCGAGCTAGTCCACCCAAAAACTACAACAGACACTTCAATAAAGAAAAAGAGAAAAGAAAACATTAGAATTATATCTTAAAATGTAAAAACTATAATTGATAATATGTCATATCCTAGATTAGTCTAATCAAAAAATAATTGTTACATCGATCACTACATCCAAGTGGCATGCGGGTGGTCAGGGTCGAAGCTCTTCTTTTTATAGAACTCATTACATTGTTTTCTAAATAATGATAGGCTTAAATTAGAGGTCCTGAGTTTGTCAGGCAGGTTGTTCCATAAATATGGTAATCTAGTGAAAAAAAGTGCCTTTGAATAATTCGGTTATGACTTTGTTGATCTTTAACTTATTACTAGAATATGACCTTAATCTTCTATCTGAGCAAAATTCAAAATATCTTTCAACTGAATAGTTATAGTAACCACACTTCAGTTTATAAAATGTTGTTATGTCTTTAACTTCTCTTTGGTACACCAATGGGAGAAGATTGAGCTGCTGAAGGCGTTCATTGTAAGTTAAATTCGGTAGGAGAAGCCGCGTAGCACGTCGTTGGACACCCTCAATAAGCTTTATTAAGGTGACAGACTTTGGACTCCAGATTTCAGAGGCATACTCCAAATGCGAACGCACAAGGGTCAGGTAGAGAGATCGAAATGTTGGCAGAAACTGATCGCTCCTGCTGCTGAGTGAACGACGGACAAAACCTAACGTCTTATTAGCTTTGTTCACCTGGGCGTAGATGTGCTCATTGAATCGAGCATCGCACGTGATGAGAACGCCAAGATCACGCTGAGCCTCCACTCTCTTAAGTGCCTTTCCTCTCATATTGTAATCATAAGTTCCTGGATTGCGCTTCCTCGTTATCGTGCAAAGCGAGCATTTATCCATGTTAAAAGCCATCTTCCAAACATCAATCCCGTCAATCAGGTTATCAATATCACCTTGAAACAGCACACAGTCATGATCACTGGCGGATCTAATAGTGCGGAAGCATTTGGCATCGTCGGCAAACAATGCCAATGTGCTGCACTGAGACACAGCACAAGGCATGTCATTGATGAATAACACAAACAAAGCAGGACCAAGCAGGGAGCCCTGCAGGACTCCCGAGGTGACAGGTAACCACTCAGAATTTTTGCCATCGATTACCACATGCTGCACCCTGTTATCCAGATAACTTGTGAACCACTGCAGAAGAGGGCCTTTAATTCCAATTTGATCCAACTTGCTGATCAAGTGGGGGTGCGAGACTGAGTCAAATGCCTTGGAGAAATCTAAAAAAGCGACGTCAGTTTGAACACCCTGGTCAATTGCGCTTGTTATCCGATGCACAGTGTCCAAAAGCTGGGTGATAGTTGAGCGTCCCTTAGCAAAGCCATGCTGCAGCGGATAAATATTACCAGCGATGAAAGAATAGAAATGGGCGAACACACAACGTTCAGCAATCTTGGAAACAAGACTTAATAAAGAAATGGGTCTGTAGTTGACAACCTCCTCTTTGTTACCTTTTTTTAAAAACAGGAACAATGTTTGCACACTTCCAATCCTTAGGGACACAGCCAACACGCAAAGGTAGATTAATTAAACGCGTGAGTGAGGGAGCAACCTCAGAAGTACATTCTTTTAAAAGTCTCCCTGGGATTTGATCCGGTCCATAAGCTTTCGATGGATTAATAGCTTTTAATTCTTTTGTCACTTCTTCGATGCGACAAAAGAATTGTATTGCTCTCTTGCATTTTGAGTTCCTTCCCCTTTTTGAGCAACAGATATACATATCGAATTTCTGTAAAGAAGCTGGTTCGTGGAGAAGGTTTTTTAAAATCACATGGATGTCTTTATCTCTCGCTTTAGTCGGTTCGTTTGTAAACTATACACTTGATATAAAAAGATATTGTGTCCATAGCTGGTTTAAAAAGACCCCCAGATTTTTTTCCCTCTACAGGTTACACCTTATTCTCATTTTCAAAGTATTTCCACTTGAGTATCAAAGACCTGAAAGTCATCCGTCACCCCATCTTTGTTATATTAGAGTATTTTGCTGTTGTTGTTGTTGTTTTTTTTTTATGTCGTGAAGTATTTTGAAGGTTATTTTTAAGATCTGTCTCGGTCATCTTTTAACTTTCGTTTTTGTTTCATTATTAAGTGGGCAAAGGTTAGTCTTGATTTTGTCCACGTAGGTGTTTTCCAGTTTTCATCTTGTGATTTTAATTGTACTTGAAATTTTGCTTAGCTTGCGAATTTGCTTACTGCCATTTTGGGAATATTCTTCGCTTGCCTTTGTCAGATATTAGTTTTTCATAGGTGATCGTGTTTGTTATGTTAGTGGGACTTTAATATTATTATCCATGCCACTCAAAGAAACACGCGTATTCCGCACCATAGACATTTGCACTTTGTAGACGACAAATAAACCCCCAAAAATGTTACCTTGGGGTAGTTGACTTGGGTCGCTATTTTTAGCTCGGCCTAGACAGTGTAGATTGCTTTTGAACGGGGGGGGGGGGGGGGGGGGGGGTACTCCCAATAATAGCCTATACGGGGAGGATCCACCCGAATGGGGCACCTTTTTTGGGCTACAGGTATATGAAAGGGTAGGGATTTCGTTAGTTGAAGTATATGAAAGGGTAGAAAAATCTGTTGTTTAAACGGGCTAACAGACCCATTTTAGGAATGGAAAAGAGACAAGAAAACTTCGTGGTTTAGTCATTTATCCATGTTAAAAAGACGGTGAATTTACAGAAGTTAAAAGGACTGTAAAGTTCTAAACTACTGTAGGTATGTGAAAGGGGTATCATTTGTCAATACAAGGTATACGAAAGGGGCATCTTTTCTGTCAAGAATGGTATATAAAAGGGTAGGGGGTTGGACCTCGGGGCGGAACCTCCCCGTACACAACGTTGTTGAGTAGCTTCCCCGGGGCTTTTGATTTCCCCATCAAGATTATCTTACCAATAAAAGATCACCGTCAGTATCCTCTTAAGATACATATTAAATACATGCATTATAACAATATTCACTGAGACAACGCTGGCGTAGTTTCAGCTCAAAAGGTACGTAGCCGTGTCTTCATTTATTTATTAATTACCCTTGTTCAGTGTCGGTTGGCTATAAAATGAGTCAAATTTATCAAGGGAACCCAACGAGGTCTTTTTTTCTGTAAACTAGCTGTTTGAAGGAGTAAATATTGGCTTTCTTGATAACCGTTCCATTTGTCGATGATATTCGGAGTTTAATAACTAGCTTTCCTACGGTTTTTGGAGGTGTTCAGTTTCACAATTAATTTTCATAACCAAGATATTGTAATTATTGTTAAAGAAAGGTATTCTGAATAATTTCGATATATGACAAAACGTCCCCTAGAATTTTTTAATTAATGAATGTACGGCTACTTCATGACGTCAAACGTTTGACCGGACGCATCAGAGTAGCTTCACGAAGCTTAAAGTTTCGGATGAGACCAAAAACCACCTAAAACCATTATGACTGGCAACCATAGTTCCCTTTATACATCCGAACAGATAAAGAGTTTTTAGAGTAGTTCCAAATTAAGGCTTCTAAAACATATAGAAAACGACCATTTGAGACACTTCTGACTTAGTATACCCCTGCCCCTGAAGAAACCATCGACTGTGAATTAGCCAGCCGAACCTCGCTCATCTTGCTTGAAGCAAACGGAATCATTCGATCGTGATCGATAAATCGTGTTTTCCGAAAAAGATTTGAAATTTAGATAAGAATTAAACAAGAAAACAGGCATTTTTATATCACCACACAACAAGCAATATAAGCAAATCACTACAAAAAGGTTACTAACAGTTTTAATTAACAAATTTGTAATCAAAATATTGCACTTTTGGTAACTGTTTATAGATTTCGTTATTTATGTCTCAATCATTTTGCATATTTGGAGATCACTAATCGCATTATTTACAGGGTGGAAGCCCCAGCAATCCATTTTATTTATTTTCGGTCCCTTTGTTGGCGAGTACGACAGTCATACGGAGAGACAATATCCGCACGGAAACAGCAATATTCTTCTTGAAACTTAAATCTCCTAGCAAAATATTTTAGCGACTAGTTACAGAACCATTCGCTTCACTTTTTCACTGGCAGTGTCTGGGGAGTAAAATAACTGCTTCCAGGGTTTAAGAAAACGATAAGAAATCCAATTCGTCGCGCATGTGGTAGATTACGAAATAGACGGTTTTAATTCCTTTTCGGAATATATAGAACTAATTGGTTTCAAGTACAAGGAAAGGTGCTTAAACCTGCTAAAGCGTACTGAACTTAAATGCACGGACCACCTGCAAAATTTAAACTGTTTATGTTTGGCAACAACATATTTTAATCCTTACAACTATTTTAAACGTGTTAACAAATAAAGTGGTGAAGTAATTTGTCATGTACCCTGCTAGCAGAGGCTTTTCCCTTGTGTTTCTCAGCGTTGTACTGCCATTCTCTTCGCGGATTTGGCTGCTCGCGTTTTGTTTTGGTTGTTTCTGTGCCGAAGAAAAGATCTCTGCAGACAGCCGTTCGGGATTCCTGTTGAGCATGCGCATTAGATACCTCCAGGATCTAGGAGATAATCACATGACTAAGCCGGTTGTGGAACCGGTTTTATCAACTCGCGCATCTTTTTTGTACTAGTTTGCTGTGCAAAAGTGAGTCCGTTATATCAACATGGCGAGTGCGAGTCTTTCCCGTGGGAAAATTGACTCGTGAATACATGAGCAAACTCCGGCGGCGGCATCGTATTACCGACACGTGACCCAGAAATTCCATGGTAACCGCATTTTCATCTCGCGCATACTCAACAGTAATCCCAAACGGCTGTCTGCAGAGGTCTTTTCCTCGGCACAGAAACAACCAAAACAAAACGCGAGCAGCCAAAACAGCGAAGAGAATTGCAGTGCAACGCTGAGAAACACAAGGGAAAAGCCTCTGCTAGCAGGGTATTTGTCATGTGACTTGATATAATTACTTTTTTTTATCGATATATAGGGTACGTTGCAAAAGAAATGGTCAACTTGACGCAAAAGTAAGCACAAAGCTTCCAAAGTGCTTGTTTTCTTTGCCACGGAAAAACGTTTAGCTTTCCATAACCAATGTTTCTTAAAATTTAAAAACTTAATTAAAAGACTTAAGAAATTAAAGTTTTATACGGTGTGTTTAATTCTGAGAAAACAGGCGCGGCCGAGTTTTTAGCCCCAGTTTTCTGGCGAATAGTGATTAAAAAAACAAGAATTATACGAAAATGAAAAGATCTACATTAAAAGTTTTTGACACCGTTAAAAAAACTTGAAATTCGTGTTTTATCAAGTTTAAAACACTCGGCCTCGTGTTTTAATCTTGCTGAAGCACTCAGGTACTTAATGGGAATTGGCACGAACCATTCCCGCCAGTTTCAGGTAAGGAACGTTCATTCAAACTTTTACCAAAGTCTTGATTGACCAAGAGACCATTGCCCTACAGTCGATAATTGCACACGAACAATGGTGTATTCATGCGCAGTAGAGAAAAATGTGCTGCTGACCTGACTGCCGTGCTCATGCGCAGTTTAGTCCCTCGGTTAGCTGCAAATTGTTTATCGCATAGTTTTAAAACTTACTAAAGTACGATTTGTGTGTTTAGAAGGTATTCTACTTTTGAAAACCCTTTGTTTGAAAATTGACTGTAACTTTCTTTTTGTTTTAGCCTGTTAGTGTTACAGTGTTTTTTTGTTGTTGTTCGTTTGTTTGGTTTTCGATATATATTTTTTGAAAATTAGGCCTGCGCCATAGTCGACATGCCTGAGTGACTCGTGGCCATTAATAGGCTTCTGACGGATTCATAAAACCGGAAATGACAAGTGCTTTTTTGTCCGCCCTGGATAAACACTTGTCCATTAGTCGCAACGCTTGGAAAACCTTATCACGGTTATTCTTATTTTCATCTAGTTTTGAGTACTCAGTTTTGCTAAAAATATATTAAAGTGAATTATCATAACGCTAATACAAGCATTTGTTTTTGAGTCAAACCAAGCCAAACGCAAAACAAAACGAGAAAACAGAAATTGAGATCCATACCGAGAGAATACGTTGACAGTAAGGCAAAGGAGAAAAATAGGTTTTGTTCTCATTTTATATTCTCCCGTTCTACAGGCTCGTTGCCCGTTGTCGTTCACCTTTTCTGTTTGTAAAACTTAAAAATCAAACTAAACTTACCTGCAAGTTGAAGTTTGATGTAGATTCTACCGATTCATAGTCGGGAACAATAGGAGCCACGTGTCCATTATTGTTGGTTTTCACATGACGTCACTAAAATTCAAACAAAAAAACTATCGATCCTACTGAGATTTTACTTTCACGATGCATTAGGGCAGCTGAAAACTAATTTTCATACAAATTTTCGCTTCAAAAGGGTTCTTGGTTTTGTGATAGAGTACGATTGAATTTCTAAGCCTTTGCGTGACGCGGCATTTACATGACGGCCAAGAGAGCTGTCATGTAGGTTAAAAAAATGACTTATTTCAGGAAATTTTGCTATCTAAACAGTTCATGTATTAGAAAAAGTATTACTTTAATGTTTATGAGTTTCTCGAAGAATAAATTCACGCTTTTGTAGAAAAACTCGGTAACAGATGTTTCTGTTGGTTTCCGTCCGCCATGTTGGAGCTCATCCAGGCGAGCACCAGCATGGAGTCTCCATACAAATCTCTATAAGTTTGGGTAAAACATTTCTTCAGATATCTCGTATGCGAAATATTCCTCTGACCTGAATCTTGGCGAGGGTCTTTTCATACGTACCTCCTTTCATTTCCCAGATTCTGGACTTTATCTATTGAACGGTTTTGATTTTTATTTTGATCTATTTTGAATGGCGTGACACTGAAAACCAGCAATTGTGCACTTTTTTTGACACTTATGCAGGATATCCGACAGTACTTAAACGCAAGTCGCACGAAAAACTATTTGGATATGCCCAAAATAACCCATAAGAAAAGCCTCCAGTTGGTTAGAGAGTTCCTAAGAATTAATTATGTCAGTTATTTATGATTAGGAACTAGACGTATCATAGCAAGAGCCGGTAGATGATCCAAATTTAATAATTCAAAGACAAATCCATTGGATTCTCTTACAGAATTTTGTCTACACAAAGGATTATCCTTTAATAGTATTTCGCTCGCAAACAAATTGGAAATCGAGTCAGTTCGTGAGATAAAGCTCTGAACTAAAGTAAATTGACACTTTGTTAAACTTGATGAAGTAAAAATCTTCACATTTATATCCCCACCTATCTGAACTTTCTGACCCCCAAAATCCCGAAAATGTGCGACCCCATTGTGGTAACTCCATCACAAGTAGAACTCCATAGTCAACCCAGTCGTGAAAATACGACCCTATCCCATTAGCCTCCTACAAGGAAGTATCCTCCCCCTCTCCGGGCAATCTCTGTTAGGGGCTTTGCAAGTCTTTATTGTTCCCCATTTCACTTGAAAAATGATGCGAGTCCGATCGTATGCACAGTGGGAGAGTTTTTTATAAAGCATAGTCACTGCTTCTGGAAGGGTATTTTGACATGAGTGACTTGATGTTTTCTTCCGACAGTTCCAGGATGATAATGGATACAAAGCTGTTCGCGTTGTTGGTCATAATTTCAGCTACATGGTCGTTAACAGGTATTTCAGTCTGCTGTATTCTTAGGGCAACAGATCATCTTGTTAAACTCTTTCTTTTTTATAAGAATATATCTTATAAGAACATCAGGGGTGAAATCTGCGAAATTTTAAGAACATTCTATGAACAAAGGCAAGGCTGGAATTTTTCAACAGGATATAATTTTGTGTGTTCAAAGTCTCTTAATAAAATACAATTTTAACTGATATAATTATTTCTATCTGCAAAGGGAAAACTAGCGAGCAAACATTAAAAAACTGCTCTAACTAAAGATGACAGTTCGATGAACGGTACATTGATACCCCAATACATGCTAAAACGGAAATGACATAAGCTTCAATTTAAGAATACTACAAGAATATTTTCAGTCTAAAATCGGCAGAAAAATAAGAATATTCAACCTGGGACAGAAGAACAACATTCTTATAAAAAAAAGAAAGAGTGAAGAGTGCAGTAAAGTCTTAAAGCTTAAACAGATACTAACAATTAATTCCAAATAGCTAGGAGAACACAAAAGATTGCGATGGAATTAGTGTATAATAGTGCGTAGTAGTCTACTATCTATTTCACGGGTTAAGTAAAATCACTCTAAAGAAGTTTTTTCTTTTCCATTGCTGCTGTTGTTTGTAGCCTTTGAATGATATCTGGACTTTTGCTTCTTTTTAAAGGGGGTATTTCTCAACATTAAACCAGTTGTTCATCAGAGCTAGAAAACCGTTTTTCATTTTTTGGAAACTAACTAGCCATCCCTGCTTTTTAACTGAAATAAGCAGATATAAATTCTCGAAACAAAGCACGAAAACTAAAACAAAATTAAATATTCCTTATTTTCTTTTTGAAGCTTGGGTTTTCAGACTGAAAAGGTGCGCCTTAATATAATAGATAAATTTCACCATAAGTAGACCATCCTCGGCAATTGTCGTTTTTCGGCCGTGAGAACAGCTTGGGAAAATGAGAAAAATCTGTATGACACATGGCTGAGAGAGCAACTCCTCGTTCAAGTTTATCAACCCATATTTATCATATTTAGTCATAATTACTCTTACTCATGCATCGAATTAACAAATTTATTACCACGATAGCCAAAAGTTAGTTTTCTTTCAAACGAAACCAGACTGGACACATTGTTTTGAACATTCGTTGGCATGCAATTCATCATAGGGTTTTTCAATCCCGTAATCCCTCGTGTTATTCCAAAATCCCGATAGTTATTTTTGGAATCTCACTTCTCTCGCATAATTTCAATCCCGATTCTCGCCACGATTTTGCTCTAAGATCCCGAACCCCGAGTTTCAATCCCTTACCCGAGGGCTATTTTTGGCATCCCGAGCATACTTTTGAATCCCGAATCTCAACCTAATTTTGCTTTGAAATCCCGAATCCCGAGCTTCAAACAACGGAGATCCCGGATCCCGAAAAACCTATCGGGACCCTCTACACAGTTGCGCTTTTCAGTTGATTGACAAATGTTGCAGCTCCCGTTGGTCAGCAAGTTGCAATTTGTTGAACGGAATCGAGCCTATCTCTCTTCTTCCTCAACAGAGTGGCAAAATGGAATGATACACTATTCAACATTTACTGATAAACAAATGTGAAACCGACTGTGCCACAGGCGCAATGGCCCACGTTCTATATTTAACAATTATTCCCCGAGTGCGCGTTGGATATGAGTAGGCTATAATCACTGTATAATCATGTCATATCCAACAAGCGCGAGTGGAAAAATTGTTTTATTAAAAACGGCCACAATATATCGAGAACTCTTCCCCTACTTTATTTGTAAAACAACCGATTTTTAGCTTGTTTTTAATTTTGAGCAGACGTAAACTGTTACCTTATTTGGAGAGAATGGTATTGGTATAATGGCTCATATACCATGATGGCTAAGCCAATAATAAAAGCTCGTCATTATCCGATAATTCAGGTTGTAATAAAAGTAAGGTTCTAACTTGACACCGAGGCTTAAGGGACAAAATTCCAAATTTTTCACGACTCCACTGTCTCGCAATTCCCAGAAGAGACTTGAGCACAAAGAAAGCCAAACCAAATATAGAAAAACGACCAGAAAATCGGAGTCATGTTAGAATTTTAATTATCTAACTTGGGCTATTCCTAAGACACAGTAGGACCGTCTACCAGTGAGTTTACAGGTTTGTTCTAAAATCGTTTTCCGTGTTATTGCAAGACTTTTTTTTGCCCGATTAATTATTTGATCTCCAGCTCAGAATAATACACATGATTCAATGACCATTTCATAAGAGCTGTATAAAACAGTATCAACAGTAGGTCAAATTAATGGCCTTTAAATCCAGATTAGCAAAAAATCATAAACCGCCACAAGTTTGGCATCTGAACAAAAATGGAGAATGTGCTTACACAGGATCAACTTAACATCGGCTTACTTTAAAACCCCTAGAGGTAAAATGAAGAATTACCCTTTGGCTTTCAGTTCAATTCATTTCAGTATTTATTCAACCACACATTTACGGTAAATGAGATAAAAAAAATTAAGAAAAATTGTCGGCGATTTTTATTAACCGCAAGCCATTTCTCTTACCCTCTGAACATACCGGCCCTTTGATTTAAGAATGACGTTCTCCGACCCAAGCTGAATATTTTTATTTTTTTTTTTTTAAGTCAAAAACTTAAAATATCTTACAGTTATAGGTGTTTAAACACACAAAATTGTATCCTTTTCAAACTTCGTTTCCATGGCTTTTTCCTTTTTTCTAAGTGAAAAAACCCTGGGAAAGAAGTTGCCTCGGATTCATTTCTTAAAATATTCCTAAAATTTCGCAAATTTGAACCTTCGGATATTCCTTATAAAATACATTCTTGTATAAAAAAGTGTAGTAAAACGCTCTTTGCCCACAATATTTCTCCTAGTCAAACCCAGCCTCTAATTATCCCGCTTTCAAGTTTAATTCTCAAATCCCCCACGATGAGTTACCATAAATAAATTAGGACATAAGGGCTGTTTGCATGGAGGAAGGAAGATCCTAGAAGGAGTATCATCCTATCGCCATATGTTTTCCGTATTCAGTTTACATGCAAAAGGTTGTACTTGCCCCTTGCACTAGGATTAAGTGCAATACTCACGAATACAATTTGGTGTTATTTTTTATCAGGGGGAAGAGTATGTCACCACTTCGAGTATCACCAAAACTGCACTGCTCCTGGCTGTAAGACTCGGGAGACTTGCTTAAATAAGAGTGCCTGGTGTGTGGTATTATATCAAGAGGGAAAAGATCGATCTAAGCCAAAGGTAACTTTGAAATACGTTGAACTCTGGGCCCAGTTGTTCAAAGGCCGATTAGCGTTAACCGGCCGGGTTAAATTTTAATCCGGGTTTTTTTACTTTTGTTCAAGAGCATTTCCTCGGATAATTTTCTCTATTCTTTGTAGAGCCGATCTTATCATCAAATTGTAGACCAAAAGAATGCAACTGAATTTACCTTGTAAGATTACATATCTGAGTTTAAATTTCGCACTAACCCTGGGTTATCTTGACCCATCTTCGAACAACCCTGGGCTCAGCTGTTGACGTGAATAAAGCCCATTTTCACCCAAAGTACGTTGCTCTTCCAACTGTGTTTAGAGAAGACGGAAGGTTTTCGTCGAAAAGCGGAATTTTCATGATGGCAAACGGCAGGAATAATTGCCTCCATCACTCTGTTAGGGCCGAGGTTCAGTAATATATTACAAGCTTTAAATATTAAATTGGCAAAGCAAAAGTCTTTTCAATTGACAATAAACTTTTCGTTTCTTCTACGAACGTACCAGAACGAAAAATCCGTATGGCCCACGCAGGGGAACGAACCCATGACCTTTTGACGAAATCATGCACGCCGGTATTCCGCTGAAAACGGGATGCATGATTCCTTGGGGTTATAAATCACATTTCCATAAAAACGATGAAGCTTGAAAGAGGGCGGTCTAACGCCTTTAAATTTACAAAACTTTGGTCTTACCAATTCCCTATAGGGTTCTTCAATTCCGTAATCCCGACCTAAAATTTCGTGCAATCCCGTAATCTTGAGGGTTATTTTTAGGGTTTCACCTCCCAGGCATACTTTCAACCTCGAATCACGCCCCGGATCCCGAAAAACCTATTGAGGTCCCCCTACTAACTGAGTTGATTAAGTCAATTTATTAATTGTTGTACGAATATTAAAAGGCTGTTGATTCAAGAACTCTAATGGAATTCCCATTAATCCTTTTATGCTGTCCATTTCCTTCCAGCCCACGACGTAGGATACTTAAAAAGTTAAAAATTTTGTACTGAAGACATAACAAAATAATAAAACAAAATGGGAGAATTCTTTCCCGCTGTACATGTGATGGCCATGAGATTCCGAGAAAAACGTGTCCAAAAATAAGGTTTGATTTCTATGTAGGCTAAGGACCACCCAATCATTCGCGTGATCCTTCTTCCTTGGTACTCACTTTTCCCAGATCCGAACCGACTGAAAGTGGAAATACTTCTGAATGTCGGTTTTAAAATAGTTAGCTTCTCGAAACGGGCTCGGAAGCTTTCTTACGTAATAATAAGCAAAGGCTCCTTAAAATTCTCACAGCTTGTAGACTTATCTTGTTACTGCACTAAGCCAAGTAAGCTTGTTAGTTGAAAAAATTAATATCGATACTTGTTCAAATTCAACTAAATGTTTACCCAAGTCCACTAAGCCAACAAAATATTCATTTTACTTAAGATTAGCTTGTGTTTGGTCAAAGGTTTCCGGATTTCCTTAAACTTACACTAACCCAGGAAACTACTACTGTTGCTGTGTTCTTTTGTATTCCACCTTTGCCGCTCGGCGTTATTACACGAAAAACGTCTCTTTCACCGTACATAAGGAGGCTGTTTTGTAGTGATCGGGTGTCAGATACACAAATAACTAAACTCTGTATGAAAATTGCTAATGGCGGGAGCCTGGCGATGCATTCGATAACAGGCATTGTCTCGGATGAGAATTTAGAAACGGCGGAATCATACGTACCCGACATAAGACGAATCATAAAAACAATTGGATCTGTTGTACATTAGTGCACGGAACGTGGAGCATCTGGGTCAATATCGTGAGAGGGAGATTATGGAAACGATTCTGACAATGTTGAACAAAGAGACTCATGATATCAGAATATCACTCCATATTGCAATGTCAGTCGCCACGTTTGCATTACCCATAATACACTTTTTTATCCGTTAGGGAGAATGTTGTTACGGTACATATCCTAGGGCTATGTTGCGGTCCCAGGGATATGCTGTGTGCCCTTATACTTTTCGAAGAGAACTGAAAAACACCAAGTTTGTGAATCAAATTATCTCCGTGGAATGTGGAACGACACTCAATCTGTTAAACTTCATGGGGCACTAGGATCGCGAGAAGAAATATTGAATCAGTAAGGTTGCCAAGAACCTTTCTTTGTACTTCTGTAGAACACATCTCCGCGACGGAATAATTAGTTCAGCCATCCACAGGCAAACATCTAAATAATTTGTGTTCACGGAAAAAAAAAACAAATAAACAAACAAACATTAAAAAGACAGCTACATACCACTTACTACTTAGAATACTTGGATTCTAAGGAGAAAAATACTGTCTCTCATTCTGGTCGTTAACAAAGCTCCGATGATGATCATGTTAATTTGGAGAATTTGGTGTCGTCTTATAAGCGTATCTGAGATCTGATGCATCAAAGAGTTGGGGAAAGAGGTCATTTATGGTGTCGGGAGTGAATGACGCACAGATAATTCGTGTCTCCTTCAGAAAAATTGCTTCTTTTTTTGTAATTATGCACGAAAGTTTTTTAGATTATCGTAGTT
This sequence comes from Porites divaricata, assembly GCA_038088405.1. Taxonomy (NCBI): domain Eukaryota; kingdom Metazoa; phylum Cnidaria; class Anthozoa; order Scleractinia; family Poritidae; genus Porites; species Porites divaricata. The sequence continues at coordinate 14,692,961 of JBBMOI010000009.1, forward strand.
GACCAACGGTTAGCCAAGCTCACAAGAAGGACTTGTCTGCAATACATCCCTACGACATGTTCCCGCCCAACGTTCTCTTGCGCCCCTCAGTGCCTTTTAGACTTTTGTTCTTGAGCCATCGTAGCTTGATAAGAAATAGAACAGAAACAGTGGTGATAAACTTATTTAACTTACTCAGTTTTATAAACTTGACGTTTCATGTGCTACTCAACATGCATTTTCCAAAGTACCGTTACAATTTTGAAAACTATACTAATAGTGAAAAGGGGCTGGGACTTTGGTTAAGCACAAAACTTAAAAGTTAATCAACAAAAAGAGACAGCCAATTATTTTCAATGTAAATATTGTTAGCGAGAAGCTGATGTTTTATTAATTAGCTGTTTCTTTTTTTAGCAATTAATGAATGAGGTTGAGTAGGATATGAAGATTTCTGCAGATCGAGAAGGGTGTTTCGGCCTCTGTGGGATAACACCATCCGAGATCTGCAGAATTCAGTTATATCCTACGAAAGCCGAACTCATTAATTACTTAATTATTTATTAAAAATAATTTCTAGTTTAGAAACAAGCTAAAGCATGTTTACCTTGGTCGATGTTAAGTTCACGTCGACCGTGCATGTTTAGAAGATAAAGGGCTGTTCAGCTCTGCTAATATACTCCAAATAGCAGATGTTGTCCGTCAAGTTGCCTTCTTGCAATGTTTTTAGACAATAGTTCGTCGTGTAACGAGTAAAATGTTCCACCGACTGTTCGGCCTATTTTTTTCACAACCAACCTCGTCCCCAGGTCTTCTCGGTTAACGGTGCATTAACCTGTAACTGTGCTGCACTTTTGACGTCATCGGTTGATTAATCGCAAAATTTTCCAAATTTGGTCAACAGTAGCTGGTTATGGTGAATTATGCGTGTGCTTATAGCAAATCGGAAACGGAGAAATATTTTGAATGAATGATAATATAGATTAACTGTCAAGTTTCAGTGTCCATAAGTATAGTTTTCAAAATTGTAACGGTACTCTTTTTAAAAAAAAATGTATGTTGAGTCAGGAGACGATTACTAAGTAATCGGCTCCTGGTTGAGCAGCATATGAAACCTCAAGTTTATAAAACGGAGTAAGTTGAATATGTTTATCACCGCTGTTTGTGTTCTATTTCTTAGTACCTTTTACATTCCCCTTAAACCCTCAGGGTGATTTTTGATGCATATGATTTATTTTAGAGATGCCCTACATTCGACTTTAGGTCCCGTTTGCAACTTACCTTTTGGTCCTTTTCGTAAAATAAAATTGTGAAAAGAAACAACAAAAAACTTGACTACACTTCCCTCTTACAACTTCCAGGTGTGGGTGTGTCGAATTTAATTTATCAGTGTTATACGTCACTTCAACATGACCTACCCGCTAATTTCCCAAAAAGATTAAAGTTAAAAACGATTCACCGGATGTCACTGAAGTTACTTCTTTAAAGTTCTATAGTACTGATATGCCGATTGTTTTCTGTCTTTATAGTTGTGGTATAGAGGCTGCTGGGAACAATACAATCGTATCTGCTCCGATACCACGGATTGTCATTTCCATACACTCCGCCGTCGACAAGGAACATATAAAATGTGTTGCTGCACTGGAAATCTGTGTAACTTTTCCACCCTCCCCGAGAGGTTAGCATTATTTCTCTACCATTCGCCATTTTAAAAAGCAAGAAGAGGACTGGAGCCGAAATGTGTTGGCCAAATTTTTCCTGTCCCTAGAAACTGTCCAGAAGTCTTTGCGAAAGTAAACTCGCCCTAGTTTCCCTCTCGTTTTTAAAGTGGCAAGGGAAACAGTTAATTGTGTTTTCCCGAGAGTACTGGGACGAGTTGTTCAAAGCTGGGTTAAGGTAACCCAGGGTTAGTGCGAAATTTGAATTCGGATTTTAAATCTTTAAAGGCAAATTCAGTTTAGTTCCTTTTGTCTACAATATGATGATTGGATGATCTTAAAAAAATAGAGAAAATTATCGGAGAAAATGCTTTCGAATAAAACAAAAAGAAACCTAGATTGAAATTTTACCTCAGGTCAACGCTAATCGGCCTTCGAACAACTGGGCCCTTATGCTTCTCTGGACAACGTGGACCTTCATGAAAACAAAACTAACTGGTTTCCCGAGGGACCTAACTGATTAAGTGTTTTGCTTCATTCTTAGACTTTCACTTCAACAGCTACAAAGAATAAAGAGAGAATCAAAACATTGCCGATACTTATAAGAAGATATTTACTAGATTCTCAAAACCTTTGAATGAGTGATTTTTAAAGTATTTTCCTTGTGTTATCCGCATTTCTTTCCTCCACTTTCCTTGGATAACTTCGAAAATCATTACTTTTTCACTTGAGGCTCCAGCAGGTTTGTGTTTACTCACCACGATAGTGAAAGCTGGCACAGGTTTTCCCGGCTTTTGTCAGGCCGCTTTTCCTCCATGTTTGATCAAGTGACGATCGGGATACACTGATTTGATTTTAGTTAAGGCCACGTGGTCAAGAATCAACCAATGGGAGTCCCTGTTTAGTTGTGTGAAAATCTTGAATATATAAACAAGGTATCCCAGGAATCGTTGCGCCGAAAGCTTGTACCCATTCCCCTTATAGTTTCAAGTGTGGGGAATAGGCCACTTCCGAGTTCTAAAAACCCTCACTTTCAAAATGAGGCCAAGTGCACAACCTTTCTTTTGAAAATGAGAATGAAAATCATCTCTGTATCAAAGGCTGAGCACTTAACCTTGTTTTGATACAAAGGCCCGGGGGAACTCGGAAATGGCCTATTGAAATGATCACGCTATGGGCCATGACCCACAGGCACAAATGTTTAAGACAATCTATCTTTTCATCAAAAAAGACGCTAACAGTGCAATGACCAAACACTAATTATTTGCTGTCTAGTGGTAACAAAATAATGGCATAGTCCCAATGAATTACCGATATGTGCTTACTTTGTATCTATCTATTTATTTATCTGGAGCCCATGGGCTCTTTTATTTATTTATCTATTTATTTATTCTTTTACTTGCAGAAATAGAACTTCAATATCAGACTAATTCTTACCTATTACGAAGAAGAAGCCATGCCAAGATAACCATAGATGTAAAGAATATGAAAGCTACAGAACATTAAGATAGGAAAGCCAGCTTTATAAATAGAACTTGTACACAATACCAGAAGAAAATCGCTATTAAAATCTAGTGCTTGTCTATTCTTCGTTGGCGAGTTTTTTTTTTTTTTTTAACTTTTATTACCGTCATCGTTAAAACATTTTTACGCGACTTTCGTTCTAAGCCTACCCGAACCAGGCGCTTTAAATATGGAAGGAAAAATGGGGAAATCGCGTGTGACAGAGCTGCCTCGAGCCTGTAATGTTTCCCTTTTCCATCTCTATAGATACCAGGCTGAGTAGGATATGAAGAATTAAGCAGATCGAGGAGGGTTTTATCCACCGAGGCTAAAGGCCGAGGTGGATAACACCCTCCGAGATTGCTTTATTATTCATTCAAAATAATTCCTAGATTAAAAACACAGCTAAAACATGCTTACCTGCATCGATGTTAAGTTTATCTTCGATAGTGTACGTTTAGGTTTGTCCAGCTCCGCAAATATTCTCCAAATAGCAGATGGCGCCCTCCGAGTTGTCTTCTTGCTGTTTTTGCTATGTCTTTAGCCATTATTTCGTCTAGTTCCAGCTGTAGTTCTTACTCTTGAAACGAGTGAAGTGTCCGTCATTTTAGTTTTCACAACGAAAAAACTCAACCTCGTCCTCAGGTCTTCTCGGTCAATGGTTCATTAACCTGTAGCGGACTGCATTTTTGACGTCATTTCCTCGTTAAACACAAGATTCTTCCAAATTTGGCCATCAGTAACTGGTTATGGTGAATTATGCGTGTGCTTTTAGCCAATCAGAATTGGGGAAATATTTTGAATGAATAATATACCTCATAGTCTCTTGATAAAGGTTATTACAGGGCCCTTTAAGGGTGTTAACCAGTAACCATGACGACCATGACGTCTCTGCGTTTAATCGCGATCTTTCAGACTCTGGATCACGATGATATCCCTCCAGCTATTTGTCGAAAGTTTGGCGAATTTTCGAGAGTTGAATTGTCGAGAAGGGTGTCAAGAGAATTCTCGTCGAGGGTTTGCATAACAGTGTCGAGAATTCTCCCAACCCCTAAGACGTTTCCTATTGCTTATATGGTGCACGCTTAGCAGTTTACAGTTTCGGTAAATCGCCGCGTCGGTCTGAAAAGGGTATAGACTTTGCCCATTTTGGTCTGGAATCGGATATGGTTTTCGAGGGAACAAGGGGTGTATATGAACGTATTTCTCGTTTCAATTCCAAATGAATAAGAAACTGAAAGAGTCAGTATGCGAATTCGAAATGGATTTAAAGAAATCTTTTTGTTGGCGATCTAATCTAAGTAATCATGACGTGATTTCTGCCTGTAAAGTCTGGAAACGGCTATTGATTTAAGAGGCCGGGTCTGAAAACGGGTGGGTAAAATGACCTTGTTAATAGGGTCTTGGAGAACCAGGCGGCACACCCCCACCAAGAATTCCCTGGAGTATCCCCGGGAACAAAACAAAGAAGACGCATTGAGATTCGGGGATTAATAATTCATTTCTTTTTCGATCTTTTGTTTCATTCCCCTCAGCGTCGGGGCAAAGTGTGACTGATTTTGTAGAATAGAATAGAATAGAATAGATGTCTTTAATAAATTCAAAAGATAAAAATACATATCTCAAGTTACAACAGATGATAATAATAAAAAGTTGAGAGCTCTTAGAACAATTATACATCTATTTACATCAACAAATTAATATCATAGCTAAAGATAAGTCTATTCACATAGGACGATTTGAAGCGCTCTGTTGTCACTATAGGATGATAAAAGCACGGTTTTCTCAGCGCGTAATTGGTGAACTTCCTTTCTGCTAAAATCCGCTTCACAAGGGGCGAATTTGTTCTCAGTGCCTTTCTAAAAATACCGCAATCTGATCTTTCAAGCAGCTCCCTTATACTGAACTTCCTCGATATATTCCTGCGTTTATAGCACCTATCTAGAAAATGCTGTACGTTGTTAACATCAGAAGAGGAGGCTCCGTACACCGATATAAAAACATACAAAAAGTTGGGCATAACAATTGATTGAAACAGATAATTCAGCTCCTCCTGGTTGTACCCCTCCTGAAAAAGAGTTCTTATCACGTGCAAGCATTTAAAAAAAACAAGCTTTTCACGCACGTGACTTGCGTATTTACAATTGTACTGCGGAATGTTATGTATTATACACAGTTCCTCTGCAAACCCTTTTTTACGCATAGTGAGTTCTTTGCACTTTCCAGGAGGGGGGCGTAAGGGTTTGCGGTATTGCGGTATTGGGTTATTTTTGGTGCGGTTTTGCGGTAATTTTTATTTCAAAGTACGGTATTGCGGTTTTCAAAGTCCAAGCGGTGTGCGGTAATTTTAAATTTTATGTAGCGGTAATCGGTGAAAAAATTCTTGTCTCGCGGTGATCTGCTTCCTGAGTCCTTTCCTTTTTAAAGCATGACAACTATGCTATCCTAAAAGGAGTCCTAAAAGGTCCTAAAAGATCTCCCTAGCTAGCCTGTGGGCCTGCGTGTCTTCCCAGTTGCACAGTCGGGGACCGTATTGCGCAAGCAGTCCAGACAAATCGTATGGCTTGTAATTTCAGTTAATACTTTATATGATTAACTACATTAACCTTTTTATCCAATGTGATACGGTAACATGTCGCATAATTTTATGACCTCATTGACCTTAAGGGAATAGTCGGCTGGGCTAGCCTTATCGGACCTTTTCGACCTTACCGGTTCTTTCATGCCAGTCGCGAAACAATGGCGAGCGATCCAGAAGATCAATCAGTTAATCCAGCAAATAGCGAGGTGGTTTTAAATTGCGTAGCATTTTTCTACGAAGAAGGAAAAGGGGGGGGGGGGGGGAGGGGGGGGATTACAGGAAAAAAAACAAGTTCCGTTGTTTGGTAAAGCGAGGGGAGAAGAGGCTAGTAAAATTCAGGGAAACCGTTTGGTAAGTACTATCTTCTTATACTTAATCCTATCGTACCTTAAAAGTACATCGATTATCGACATTATCCTGTCCTTTAGTCCACTTAAAAAAATACTGATAGTTATCGGACCTTATCGTTTATGAGCTTCACTGAAAGGCTACCAAATATAAATTGGGCATTTTAAAATCTCTTTGGCGTTTCATTGAATCGTACCCGAACTGGACAAATACTCGGCTGACAATCAACGTGGCATGTATCCATGTCCAATCAGTATTGCCGTACCATCATATGGGTGGATTGCCTTTCTTTCGTTCGATGCAAAGAATGGTAGTTCTATCCTGTTCAAAGCTCGTCTTCACAGTCCCGACGACAAAATCACTGTTCTCAGCAAAAACCTCAAGGTTACACAGATCCATTGCTTTGACGGTATAATATACCTAACTTCCGACAGAGGACCTTTCAGGGCCATTGAATTCTCTGAAGGAACAATCAATATGATTTCAAAGGAAAAGAAAAGAAAAGATGACCTTGTCAACTTGGCAAGAAAACTTAAAGTGTCACCGGTGGGGACTGTTACTGAAATTTCGTCGAGACTGAAGAACTATTTCGAATCAGTCAAAAATCAATATCAAGGAAAAAGTGCCAGAAGTGACGAGATTACTTCTGGGACAAGGAAATACAACCCAGCAGCTGAAGTTACAAACAAATCAATCGTTTGAATCGAAGTCGAAAGGGACGGAGTTGGTCTCAAGGGGAATAATCTCCAAAGAATTGTTTCCTACGGAAACACATGGGGAAAGGCTTAGTATGTGCCTTAGTAACAGAAATCTGTTTGTATCCCAAGTCCAGGGAATAAGTATGATCAACATGGAAACCAGTGAGTGTCAGCTAGCCGTGAAGCTTGACGATGAACCTTGTGTTCTTACAAGGTTTAGCACAGACGTCCTATTCACAAACCAGAAGAAGTCTTCAATATGGCAACTCAATGGCAATGGAAAAGAGTTACCTTTGTTTGCTGGCTCTGACAAAGAAGACGGAAATATAGATGGGCCTATCAAAGAATGTCGCTTTAAACAACCACTAGGCATTTGTACAGAGTTCGATGGTGTTGTGTATGTTATGTTTGTGACGCACAAACGAACTAAATAAAGATCTGCACCAAGTTAAAAGAGTGTGCCCACTTTCTTAGTGCAATTGGCTGTTTGTATGGAGCTTTCTCTGTGCATCACAAAGGTGCACAGTATACTGTTAAGACAGGAGAGGAAGCTATTGATCTTGTTAGGCAATGTAGAAGGATGCTTGACGAGAATACCTATGATATTCAAGAAACCACTGGCATTACAAGAAGTCTCAATGGACCTCAAGGCCATGTGTCGGCCAGGACAGTAGCGTCGGTTTCCATGATAAAAAAAGGGCTCCAGAGATTGTACACTAACCTTGAAAATTTTGATTACGAGAATACACTAAATCTTTTGAGCTGTATGACACTAGATGTGGAAAACTGTCACGCCACCGTACATGTAAAGCAAGCAAACATGTCAATGGCAGAATACTGCAGGTCATTTGGCTTGGCAATGAAGGAGGCAGTGAAACGGGTGACCTCTTGGGCTGCATACTACCACACAAGCAGGCGATCTTGGTACCCCAAACCAGAGGGTTCTTTGCAACTATCGCAGGTTCCTATCATGAAACCTCTACCTAGTGTCAGTATGAGCTCAGCCGACTGCAACGCACTCAGGGACTGGGCATCCTCCTAAGCAGCTGCCGTGAGACAACGAACGGTACGCTAAGAGACTACCATGGCAAAGCATGGCACGCTATCTGAGTTTATGTACCAAAGACAATGTAACATCTCAGAGAATTCTGTATCTATTGCCTTTGATGAACGCGTTAACAGGGTAGAAGATGCCAAGGAAAATAATTCGGAAGAAGACGAGAGTGACGCCGAGTTTGATGAAAGCAGCGATGAAGATGTTGAAGATCATAGTCGGGAAGAATCACTTCTTCAAGGAGAGATCGGAAGCTCGGCCACGTTTCTCCTGGGAGCGAAGACTCGATTCGGGAGAGTTACCACAGAAACGCCGTAGCTGGGTCGTAGACTGGGTCGACGTCTTGAAAACCTTGAAACAGCCTCATAGGTGTCAACTGTCAGAGTTTATGATCCAGGTTAGAAATAAGGTTAGTAATAGTAATATGCCTGTTGTATCATTTACGTATAAACGTTTAATGAACCAAAACGAGTGCGAGGGTCGTATGTTTATCTCACGCTTACCATCGACGCACCTTGATTTGGAAACACTGACATAAAAATATTATTGCTATGTAAAAGGCGGAACTGTTAGTCTTCAGAACGGCAACTTTTCTCCATTCGTTTCAATTTCGGTATTTGGGTAAATTTTGATGCGGTATTGCGGTTTTCTCTCTCTACCATGTGCGGTATTGCGGTATTCTCGCGCTACCACGTGCGGTATTGCGGTATTCGTACCCCCCTTACGCCCCCCTCTTCCAGGATTACATGACATGGAGTTTTTTCAGACCAACGTAAAAAAAATGCCCACCACTTCCGGGGACTGATCAACTCCGTGATCTTTCCACAACGGGATTACAATATTCGTGTCATCGGCATATTTAAAAAGTATGTCAATACCTTCTAATTGAATATTAAGATCATTCATGGAACATTGAATAATAAGGCCCGCTGACAGACCCTTGGAGACAAAAAAAGAAACAACAGATTTTGATAATTCGAACGTATTATATTCGCCGTTTGCACATCTCCAGGTCCTGACATCTCCCATAATACACCTCGTTTGCCCTTGAAAACTTTGCATTTATTCTTCCACAGCTACCACAAAGCCCCGAGCAAACGGACGCAAATTGTTGGCCAACAGCTCCCAGCATTGTTGGATGATACATGTTGAATCTGCTTGCAAACCCTGTTGCATGTTGTTGGGCTCATACTTGGTGTAAAACCCTGTGAAACTCATGAGTGACGTAAAACAATTAATACAAAGAAGCCACTGAGAAATCAACACAATAGAGCCAAGGAAAATAATAGCCAGAAAACAAAGAAAAAATTCACAGGTTTTACACCGAGGATGACCTGTTATTGCATGTTGTTTCGTGTTTTTGGGAGTTGTTACGCAAAGTTTGAAACCGGTCAAACGTTTAGAAGTGCAAACGGACACAACAACTCCCATCATGTGGGACGTTGTTGCGTTTTTGCACGTAACTTAATCTTGTTTAACCCTTTTTTACTCCCCCCCCCCCCCCCTAGCCTGCGTGGCAGGCGTTCGAAAGGGAAGGGGAAGGGAATAATGGCGCGAGACCACGCGCGAGGGAGGAGGGAGGAGGGGAACGTGTTCCTTTCCTTTCTTCCTCGCGCGCCCAAAGTCCCCCTTCCACTTCCCCTTTTAACGCCTGCCACACAGGTTATTACCCACCAAACATTTTGCATAACCATTGTCTTGGATTTCTCTTGGGACGACTGTAATAGAGCGCTTTCACATGACGTCACGGTGGCCATATTGGTGTTCCAAAACAATAAAACGGCAGCCATGTTGGTGTACCAAACCAGTCCTGTGGGAATTGAACTCTTTTCTTATGTAAACGCTTTCTTTTGTTGCAATAAATTTGCATAGTCGCTGGCCACGTGAGTGAAAACGCTCTTCACAGTTGTGGACTTAGTACCCTAGCCTTCGAGTGAATGTGAGGCTGACGGTGACCTTGTTTTGATACAAACCTCCTTTAATTTGTTATGAAATTGTCCCTGAAAAATACTAGTTAGCATAAACTTGATTTACATAATAAAGCAGGAAGGTTTGTTCCAAAACAAGGTCAACTCCAGCCTCGCTTTCATCCAGAACTGTAAAATGGTCTATTGGAAATATAAATTTTGGGGGGATAGACAAGATGCAATATGGTCTCGGTGAAAAGCCATGAATAGCTTTGTTTTTTGTTTCTCCTGGGTTTTACTACGGTCTTAAAAAGAAATATAAGACAACGCTTATGCAAAATTTTGAGGCGCAAACAAGGTTTATTATGGATGATGTGCAAATGACGAATTTTGCTTTTCAATAGCGCGTGGAATTTAATTATCATAATTAACATAATTACTTTTATTCGTCAATATTCCTTGGGATTCGTGTTTGAATGTTTGGTTTCTTCTGTAGGTTCCGAGGCATGGATTACGTGCAACAAAAGAAACAATACAACCAAACAATAAAGCCCACAGGGGATAAAAACAGGCTATTGTTTTATTCCTTTTTTTTTTGTGATGATGGTAACTGCAGAAAGACTTCACCGGGACAACTTCGAGAGCTTCAAAACCTTCGTTATTCAGCGCAGATATAGGACTTCATGTGCTGACACAGGAGAGAGGTAAATTTTGTATACTGTAGAGTGTAATGGCAATGGCGGAATTTTGGAAAAGATAGATAGAAGCTATTAATTAAGGAACAAAATATGCATGGCCCAGTTGTTCGAAGCCCGATTAGCGCTTAACTCGGGGTTAAATTTAACCCTGGTTTCTTTTTCTCATGTTCAACAGCATTTTCTCGGATAATTTTCTCTGTTATTCTTAGATAAGAATTAAAACTGAAATTCCTTTTACGCTTTCAAATCTGAATTCAAATCCCGCGCTAACCCTAGGTTATCTTAACCCAGCTTTTAACAACTCGGCCCTGGCTTTAAATCACAAATTCCGCTCCTTTAACCGTGCTGTGGTGACACACAATGGGATTTGACCTAAGCATTTACATTTAATTAATACTATGTTTTATTCGAACAGCACTCTTGTTCACAAGTTGACACAAAATCACGTAGCCCTAATGAATTTAGTATTTAGTGCCCACGAAGTATATATCAGAGCAGTTGCCATTCGTGACTCGCGATACACCGAATGAAACACCAGTTGGCAAACTTCCAAAATTTCTTGATTCTCTAAAATTCTAGCCTCAATTGCACCTAAAACAGTCAAGATATAGCCTTCTGAGGTAGGCATTGAGACGGCCTGGCCCAAAACGGAGGTAAATTTAGTTTTTCTTTAATCTTCAATATAATTTGCCCCCAATTACCCGTTTCAGGGCAAAAGTTCTTTTGATTTCCTCACTTCAAAAGCTCTACGGAGACTGGGTGCAAGCTTAAGGTGCGTTGATTTCTGGGATTGTTTTGTTGGACAAGCGCCAGTCATGATTGGTCGATGGTTATAGTCCGGCGGCATAGCTCGAAATTTCAGGTGAATTGTGCACCTTTTGATACAAGCATGAAATTTGGCACACTGATAGTTGTTACCAGTACAAGCATTTTCAGATATAGTGCCAAGCCGGAATTACGTTGGTTTCCATAGAAACCACAATTAATTAAAATTTATGAAAATTCAATGATATTCACTTTTCCTAGTTTATCAAGACATAGTATCATTTTAGTCAGTGATACCACCCTGTTCACCACGTCATCTTATTTATTACACGCCATTTAACCCTAACTATGCGTTGCCATGACAACAATGAGCAACAGACAGAAAGCTAAAATGACTGCATAACTTTTATGTGCCTTTAGTTGGTTTCATCATTATATGTTATAAAACAACTAACATCTTTGCACATAGCTTCGTTGTCTAGTTGGTTTCACATTTTTGTTACAGAAAAAACTAAAGTGCTTCCCTAGTTTTGCACTGTGCACATCTCACTGAGCATATCAAGATGGCGCCGTGAAAAAAAGCTTTTTAGCTTCCGCAGCGCAGAAACATCGATTTAAGAGAAACGTCGGTGACATTTTCCATAGCAGTTTTCAGTGTCCTAGCCGAGATTTGTTTGCTATACCATGTAAAACGAGGTTTCGTTATATCGAGGTTCCTTTTCATATTTTTTTGCTTCTGCTGAGGTATACAAAATCGGTCGTTATACCAAGAGAGGCTCGTTATATCGAGGTTCCACTGTATTTTAATTTATCGTCTCAACAATACTTCCTTTCAATGAGAAAAAAGTGGCAAAAATCTATGTTCAGTATTTTGGCAATTTCATAACCAGCGGTGAAGGAAGTTGTATCACACACTGATAGGGCATAGAACACAGGTAGAAACTTGGATTTAGATGGGACAAGGGCCTTTGCAAAGAGATAGGTTGCTAGGATGTTGTGGTTTTTTCTTTAATTCCATGGGACAAGATAGTGGGGAAAACGGAGTGAGAAAAAAGGGCAAGATCATTTTCTACTGCATCAGCTATATGAACTATCATTTTCATGTCTGCTTCTTCTCCGTGCGAACAGAAACGCACTCGAGCGTGTCCGTTTGTTGCTGTGGATTTTTTCGCCTCATAAAATGATGTTTAGTCTTGTTCAAGAGTAAGGCATCCAGCACCAGAGTCTTGCTGTCTCCAGTTAACAGGACACTGAGGTTTTTCAGTTGCTTCCTTCTGGCGAACAACACGTTTTAACCAGTCAAGAGCGCGAGGAAGCGACCTGTTTCTTGCGTCTTAGAATTAACCTACTCTTACTTCCTCTTTTTAAACCGACAGTTTCCTCCTTTATATAACTAGAATAGTTTCTTTTCTAGCTGCACGGAGTCGCATGCACATTTAGAATGAGATAGCGCAAACTCACTATCCGAACCGACAGAAAGAGGTGAAAAAGCATGTGCAGATAAATTCCAAATTACATCCTGCATTTATGTAGCGAAGAAAAGAAAATGACAATTCGCATCCAAACTTAACATCTGTATTGTATTTTTTGTACCTGTACTTTGAAATAAGACGTGCATTAAATGTAAAAAAAGAGCAAGATAAAGTACTTCCCGGGGGATCTCGGCTCTGATAATTTCATTTGCTGCCAATTAGCTGGAATTAGAAAATTTAACTTGGCACTATATCAGGAAATGACCAGCCTGGGAATGTAAATATTCCTACAAAGTTTGGTTCTTGTATCAAAAATCGCATTATTCTCTAGCTAAGCCGCCGTACTATAACCAGTCATAAGTAACGCTTGTCCTCCCAAACGATCCCAAAACCAGCTGCGCCGAAAGCATCGAAGCAAAGACGAGCTAACAAGAAACGTAACATTGCCACCATTTTGGAATAAGGTGCAGGTTTCCTCTATGTATGATTGCTCTTGATCTCTGCGCCTTTGCACAAGGTCTGTGACAACACAACCTTGAAAAGGGGTGGGAGGGGTGGCTATAGTGAGAGAAATAGCTGTTGTTATTGAAAGGTAAAAATTCTGTTCCACGCCCTCCCCTTTGTCGACAAAACAAGACCCTTGTCCCGTGCTCCACCTACAGCAAATAGGACAGAGCGGTCTTGGAGACGAGAAAACGAGCTAAGTGAGCTGAAGTAAACATTCAATAAGCGAATAGAAGAAAAAATAATTTATTTCATTCAGTCGTTTCGTTTTCTTTTTTTTTTTACAGTGGCGTCAAAGCGTACGAGTTTACGCAGCATAGCATGAAAATCGCACAGAAAATTGCAGATGGCCTTACACTTAAACGCGCGAAAATTATATTTAAAATTCAGCCATCATCATTCAGAATGTCAAATTATTTGCTATATACAATGTGCGAATACTCCGATCAATTTCATATCGTGAAAAATGTGACTTCATTCATATGTAAGCGATATAAATAACCCAAAATGGGTGAATTTTGAACAAAAATTCTTTACAGATGAGCGAAATAGTGTGCGTGTGCTTGTTCTTTGACACCTACTCTTGCTTGACCCAATTTGGGTTTAAAATTGATTTTATTAACAGACGCACTTGTCCGGCAAGGCTATTTCAAACAGCTCCAAATTGAGCAATGACTGTTCACTAAAGTGAGTGACTTGTTAAGGTATCTTGGAGACGATGTTATTTTTTGACGCGGTAAGCAAACCTGCCTTTAACAGAAACTTGCTTGAAGACAGATTAAGTTTATATTTGCTCATGAAGGTTGGAAAATCTGTTTTGCGGGCGAGTTCTGGAATAAAGAGAGAACGGATGTAAATAACATAATTTTATGTAAAAACTCACTCTAAAAGTATGTCAAAAATAATTATTTGCACACCAGGCGGAAAAGTAGCCTAGCAGTGACTGTAGATCAAGAATTGGATGCAGTGGGTATGGAAGAAGTTGTGGCAGCTCGTCTTAGCTGGGTTTCACTGTAACGAAGAATAATTTCACCCCCACTAGATACAGCAATGGGGCAAACGCTTACCCGAACTGGCGCAGAAGTACTTGGCCTCGGTTGGTACCGTATACTAATCCACTCCCCACCAGGGGATGGAAGAATGCTGCATTGGTACTCAGGTGAGTTCGTTGATCGGACTCGCACTCATGCATGACACTCACGACGGGCTAAGGAAAGAATTTCATTGGAAATTATTATTGCTAGTTTTCACTGTCACGGTATCAAAATAAAAATCAAACCCGTTAATAGATTAAGTCCAGAATCTGGAAAATGAAAGGAGGTAAATACTGTATGCAACGACCCTCGCCAAGATTTATCTGTCATTGAGATTTGCTAGGAAAACTTGGATTCATCTCTCGAGGAACTCATGACCATTAAAGTTATACTTTTCTTAATAACAATAACTGTTCAGATAGCAAAATCCCCAATCAATTGAGTCACTTTTTCTAACCAACAAGAAAGATCTCTCGGCCGCCATGTAAATGACGCGTCAAGCAAAAACTTAGAAAGTCAAGGGTACTGTATCACAAAACCAGGAACCCTACCGAAGAGAAAATGGTGAAGCGGATAATTAGTCCCGTACTCGTAATTAGGGCATTATAGCAATTGAGATCGTGAAGGCAGCAAGAACGACGCAAATTGTATTGCCGCCCGCAGGGATACCAGGCTGGCCCAAGTTTGGATATAGGAGTTCCGGTCGGGGTTTGATCTCCTCCCCCCCCCCTTCCGTCTAGGGCAAAAAGACATTTAAGCCCATCCTGTATAGGACAGCGCATAGTCGCTAAGTTGACACAGAATTATACATTGTGTTTTACACAGAGTCTCGTCCTATGATGGGCCACTGCACTACTACACTACACAAAAAGAACACTGGAAAATTAAGACTCGGCTTGAGGGGGCTTTGACGTCACGCTATTTGCTATCTTTTTAAAAAGCTCAAACGTGTCGTCAAATCAGCAAAATTCCAAAAGTAATGGTCCAGTTTTGTTATTTAAATCAAGGCTATATTTAGGTATTGAAAATGCCGGGGGGGTACTCGATATATCCTTGGGTGGGGAGGTGCGGCCCGGCCCCTCATATCCTGACCCTGTTTAAGACAAAAATCGCTGATTTTCCTACCCTGTCATACCCTGTGTAAGACAACAATAAATATCGAAACTCTTTATTATTTAATCCATTGGCAATCACAAAACTATTTACAACTTGATCAACAGAGTCACAAGGAGCTCTTTGCGCTAAGTACGTAGTACCGTCCAAGAAAAGATACCCTGTTTAAGACAAAAATTGATAGATCGATATCCTGTTTAAGACAAAAATCCCGAAAAACATACCCTGGCTTGCCGCACGTCCCCATTAAGTGAGTACCCCCCCTCCCCCCTGGGTGAGACTGCTTCATGTCGTCTTTTTCTAAGGATGGCAAGGACGGGCAAGGATCGAGACTTAAAAAAGTTGAACAACTATTTCAAGTTTTAATGCTATGCCTTCAAAAATCACCAAAAAATATACTTATGGTTAAAGTTTCTGATTAAATTTTTTTTAACATTTTCTTCATAACTCTACGGTAGCATTTTGTGCCGGAAAAAGTGCACGCGACTATCCCGAAAGGCATTGTGGGTGGTTTCGAGTTCACTGTTCTTCAGAGAAATTTGAAAGAATAGTCCAGTTTCGAATTAAAAATTACCGCTTAATATAAACATCAACGACACATTCATACAGGGTTAGCCTCGACGTAAAGTAAAATATTCAGAAATTCTGGCAAGCAAGTGTTTGAAATTTGAATATACACAATAGACAGAGTACTAAACAGCTCTTTTTCTCGTTGGAATTTGTGAATATATTACTTTAGATTGAGGCTAAGGCTGTAAAAAATGCGTCTTCACTTCTTTACTTCAGCGGTTATAGCGAACTCGAAAATGGACTATTGGCACGAAAGGCCATGAAAATGTGTTTGCGAGTGCTAACGGAAAGGAACAAAAGTAGGTTCGCCAGCTACAGTCGTCAGGAACAGTGTATCGATCAAATCCCACATCACCTTTCGGGATTGTCGCGTGCACATTTTTTCCGACAACCTTTCTCGAAACAGCTGAATGGTTAAAGAAATGCCTTTAGCACATAACTGGCCTAAAACAGCAATATCCTTGGGAGTAGAATATCCTATTCTAATTGTAACATTACAACTTCAGTTGACAGTACTATACCTTCACCTCCTCGGTGTAACTTTTGTTTTTGTCTGTTAGCCGGAAAATTTGCGCTATCATCTGCCGTGACGTAAGATGCCAGTGCAGTCGTCTGGCTGCTAAGCCAACCATTATGAATTGATTCTGGGGAGACAGGCTTATGGAGATGGCGTTTGGACCTAAAAAATCAGCAATAAATTAATGTACTCCCATTACAACAAAACATTCAAAACAATTTGAACAAACATGATGTCTTTATGAATTAAAATGACATATTCGCAAGACATGCTGCATGTTCTGGCGTAAGAGGAGAGGGGAGGGGGGAGAGAGGACGGTAAAAACTTTATTGGAAACTCTTCACATTTTTCGCGCCCATCCTTTTTACGCTGGCAACGCTACAGGCTAAGCTCCCAATTGATGCTTTGAGTATTCCGAGCTACACGTTACTTGCTTGACCATTTAAATCCTAAGATCAAAATTTGAATTCCCAGCTGTTGCCCCTGTTCACCTCCTACAGAAGTAGTGGGGAGAAGTTGATAAAATATCAAACAAATTCATTTGGTGTGATCATGTCCGTAATTCTCATGAATACTCTGTTTTACAAAGCATTGATGTTACAAGGAGAAATTTGATGCTGATCACTCTTAGGCTTAAAGGATTAAACTACTAAAGTAGCCGCGCATTGTGTCCTCTAAAAGAATACCCATGACTGTTCACGATTATCCCAGTCAAAAAAATGGCAATTTTCCAACATTTCCTTTCAGATCTCACGAGTAGAATGATGGAATGAATGACTGAATAAATGAACGATCTAGTATTGAAAAAGATGTGGTTAAAAAATAATCTTGTTTGAGTCCTTACCAAATTTCTTCGAAAATACACACTGTCCAAAATATTCCTTCTCCAGAGAATACACAGTTACCACTCCGTCATCTGGAAACCCTTGGGCACTGGGCACGAAAGTGGCCAGCAGTTTTCCATCTTTAGAGATGTCGCAACTGGCATCGTTATGAATTTTACAGCTTGGTACGATCACATTAGATTCACCTAAAAGCAACTGTGCGTTAGCATGGACTGTAAGGAAAAAAAGGCAGCTATTGGAGTTTCACGTCGGCTACTTATCGGCAATCACGTCGCAATCACATGTCGTTTTTCAACTGACGTTTCTCTATATAATGGAAGGAGCCTATAGCGCGGAGCAAGTAACTTCTCGTGTCACGGCATTGTCACCGACCAGTTTATTTTTAGAACGTTTTTGGCGCGAATTTGAATATCTCAATACAATGTAAGTCACACAAACCATTCAGCCAATCCTACAGACCTAAGAATTATATTTTTAATTTTTTGCTGACGTTGAGTTTTCCCTTTTTATATCTTATACTTCTAATGCACTCACAGATGGGGCGGAGCTTCCACTTTCGCGGTCTAAAGTGCTGTAAAATGTATGTAAAAATAAACCGATCCGTGAAAAACGCCATGAAAAAGGCCTAGTATGGGAGTTGCTCTCTTTCGGTTATGGGCTGGTAATAGTGGCGTACGACCTTTATCAATCTCAATTGTCATCACCAAATTCATTTTTACTAGCTTTTGCCAATTGTTGGCTGAGTAACTGCAACAGCCAAGCGTTCTCTCCTCCGTAGAGGCCTAATTGTGTTTTTTAGAGGGAGCCTGGAGAGAGAGAGAAGAAAGCGCGCGGGAGGCAATGAGAAGGGGAAAGAAAGGAAGCAAGCCTTTTCCCTCTTCCCATCGTCCAACGCGCGCTTGCTAGTTCTCACTTATTGTAATTTTTAACGGAATACCCAGCGGAAGAGAGACCCAAGCGAATAAAGGGGTGAGTTTCTAAAGAAACTGTGGTGTTGCGTCAGTGAGGGAAGCAAAATAGAAAGACTTGGTTTTATCCAGTGAGTTGACAAGGTAGTTTGGCCACCGCAGGGAGATCGAGAGGATGACGTTACTAGCGCTGACTCTTCGGTTAAAGCGAATCAGGGGATTGTGGGTTGTGTGGTTTATAAACCGGAGCTTGGAGCTATGTAATTAGTGGGAACATGGTAACGTCAAACACAACAATAGTTTAGCTGAAGTAAATGAAAAGAATTCCCTGATTCCGTTGGATTAAGAAAGCCGATTTAATAGTTACGTTTTTGCTCTACGTTTTTGTGGCTTTTCAATTACTTTTCTCCTTTAAATACATGAAACCATTTAGTGCCTGTTTACGTGGAGGTGGGGGACCCCAGATAGGTGAGGTAACCCGCCTGTCCATATAATCTCTCTTTTTAACATGATAGGTGGGGTGACCATAAGAGAGATTATATGGACAGGCAGGTTACCCCACCTAAGCGGGTTACATCACCTATCTGGCGTCCCCCACCTTCATATAAACAGGCCCTTAGTAAACAGAAGAAATAGAAATGGGGATCACCGAGCTCGTTTCTTTGCAACAAGACGACAACGGGTCAATTTCGGATTCAAATGAGTATTTCACGCAAAGAGGCTGGGGCGAGTTCGAGGGCCAACAACTTTTTAATCCTGAAAAGTTATCATTATCGCGCTTTCAAACTTTTGAACAATAACAGCAGCCTTTGATACCTCTCTTTAAACGGCCGGCGAAAATTAGCCCACCTTTGACTTCGCAATGTTACGCGCTGCAAGTGAAGTGCACTCTAAAACAAGGGAATCCCCTTGAAGCCCTCGAGATTATTTATACCGCCAAAACGGAAAGAATAATTTACTATTTTCACTTACTATGTTTCAAATCTGGTAAGTTCACTTTAGAGAAGTCCCACCACTGCAATCGATGTGTTGTATTTATTATATTACTGGCCACAGCCCCTTCGCCGCAACCTGCAAATGCTCCGGCAATGGCTCTATTAATCGCAGTCCGGAGTGCAAACTGGGGCCCTCCATTAGTTCCATCGGCGACCACTACCGCAGTATGCACGTGCCTAAACGTCCGTGCTGTTGCCGTAGCAACGGCTGTCCCAGATCCTTGGACTCCCGCTAAAGTTGCGAAGCTCGAGCTATGGTTGGAACCGTGAGAAAGATAACTGGACCGCGATGAGCTGGGCCCAACATTTATAACTCGTCCTACGCCAACCACACGATCACTAGCTTCCTGGCTTGTTCCGTCAGCATTTGACACAGTTCCGTCTGACTCGGAAGACGGGTATCGCGAGCTAAACGGCAGCGAGTCTTCCACGCCACCAGATGGTTCTGGGAGTGTGACAGTTTCAGTAGCAGAGTACATATCTGTATCACCAGCACTTAAACTCAAACTGACGCTTGAATTGGCTCCACCTGAATCAGATTCAAGCATTACAGCGTCTGTTGCTGCATCTGGCTCCATTGATTCACTGTTTGAAGCATTTTCATCGCTAGTCACTTGAAAGTTCCATGAATTGCTGTCACGCGCGCGAAATACAGCAAATACTCCTCTGTAATCTTCATTTCTGCTATCTTCAGAGTCCGTCTCAGTACTTGTAAAAGCCGAAGGTGCTCTTCCGCTGCTAGAGGTAGAGCTAAGATTCAAGTTCTCCCTTGATTCTGGGGAAACCGAAGCACTTGTGGAAATAGGATCAGAATTCAAGTCGCTCTCATGTGTATAGGACAAAGAATCAGCAGTAGAAGTTTCATGTGACGAAGTCGTTGAAGAGCCATTTGAAGTGCGCAGCATGTACGCAGTGAACTGATCACTGCCAACTCGCGAGCTTCCAAATGACTGGAGAAGGCGATTCATCGTAGACGAATGGCTGCAAACCAAGGCAAGACAAAACGTTAGATCTTAACAGTACGCTGAACAAAAGACGAGAGGTCTATTAAGTGCGTTGAATTTAAAGAAAATGTAAGGGCTTTCTTTCCACAGGGACAAAGCAAACTGTCCATAATAATTTCGTGTCCGTAAAGCAGGATTTGACTGTACTATTTACTGCTTAATAGATTTTTCTTTAGCCACTGTTAGGAGTGAAAAGAATAAGGAGTTTCAACTGAAGTTATGTTGAAGTTCCTACCTTTGAGGTATCGTTCCAGGGTTTGTCTGTGGTAAAAAAAAAAAAGGTCCAGTTAACAGCAATGCACTAACCTTAAGGGAGAAAGGTCGTGCACATTTACCAGGTGAACTTTCCCACGAACATGCAAAAATAACATGTTATCTTGACATGTGAAAAGATCACCTTTGCTATGGCTACATAATGAATTGTGCCTTTCACGGCAAAAAATTATTTAAGTAAAATGGTTTTCTATTCCATTGGTGTTTAATTTAAATAAATAGAACACTACATTAATTTTCTCCATATATGAATCTACAGTTTTCACAGTTCTCATTTTTCGGGAGATACATACATGTACTAAACCAGTTGGAAACTAGCCAGATAGAATCGCTGAGTTTTTGGGACTAAATAGGAAAAGAAGACGGCATGCAAGATAACCATTTTAACCAGGCAATCAGAGAGCATACCAAGCATATGGTTTCATATGGTTTCATACAACAGACATGTATATTGTGAAAGGTTTCAACGTCTTACTTTAGAAAGCTGGTTTACTAATCTAGAACAAACGCCACTGAATCGTAGCCAACAGCTACCAGCGTCGTACAAACGACTTATTGACGAGATCAAGCAAAAATAAAAACGAGAGAACGACTGGAGAACTGGGCCCAGTTGCTCGAAGCATGGTTAGCGTTAACCAGCGTTTAATACCATGACAACGTATTGGTTTTGATACTACTTAACCAATGGTTAACGCTAACCATGCTTCGAGCAACTCAGCCCTGACAATTTGACTAACAATAGACACTGTTTAACTGTGACAATAGACGGATCGAAACGCACCAATTACTGATTACGAGTCTTCATAGCCAATAACATCACGGCTTAACTGACAGGCGACCAATAACATCGTGACGTAATTGACCAATCAGATCAATAACCAGAGTATAACACAATCAACTGACGTGATACAACTCACTTTGACTCTGAAGATGACTACCGCACAGGTTGTCGAAACGTCAGTCATTGTCAACAACAACAGTCCTATTCAGGACTACGTTCACCCGGACGATCAAACTCAACCTACTTTAGACATATATATTATTATATAATGTACATCTCTAGTTTAGATTTATTCTTCTCATTTGCGTGAAAGAGTAATTTTGCTACTTTGGATTTGAACTGTAGGGTTCTAATCTTTTCCACTCTTGGAAAATGAAATTCTTAAATTTCATTACTTTCCAGGTTTTCCATGACCTGTGCAAACTCTGCATTGTATACAGATCAACTTACCGTTTCAGATGCAATATTTGTGACCGCAGTAAGAATATAATCACCGAGAGGAGAAAACTCTACAAGCCTGAAAACAATAGAGAGATTAACAGTCACGTTTACGGCAAAGAGCAAAGATGAGATTCAAGTTGAGAGTTTCTCACAACAGAAAATGAGCAGATAAAAACTATGCAGGACAATTCGTATAGATAAAACAGGCGTGAAACTACTTTTGTAACCTTTTGTAGGTGATCACTTGACACAATGGTTTATTCACTGCATGCAACAGGCTACTCAGAGTACGCAAGAACTCTCAGTGACAACATAGAACTACATGTGTACACCATGTACGTTATATGGAGAGATCCTCACTTATTCTACTGTCATGAGAAACAGCACCTCCTAATGGTGATCACCAGATCTTCAAATATTTAGTGGTTGCTTGTGATACAATGTACATTGGACTGTACTCATGTCATGAGCAGCACACACATCAAAAGTTTCATGCAACAGTGGTAAGAAAAAGATTATGGAGTTCCAAATACTGCAAATCGTTTATTAAGCCCCTCCCCTAATTATTCATCACTAATAAATGATGGACGGTATTAATCAATCATGAGTGTAAAACTTCAGCTGGACTGATCCAGGATGGTTTATTCACCAACTGGAAGTTGGGATTTGTTTTTTATTCTCGGCTACGTGATCACTAACTTGTACTTGAGCTTTTGCACTTTGTATTCATAGTTCTGTATGGAGAACTGATACCATCATTTCTTCAAAATTAAACAAGCCCCCCCCCCCTCTCAAATAAGCCCCACGTCTCTATTAAGGCCCACCCCCCCCCTCGAATGGGATAGAAATAAATAAGCTCCCCGGGAGGCTTAATAGAGGATTTATGATACATAAAATTTTTAATTATAGCGATCATTTCATTGTCATTTTTGCTGGATTTATCAGCTAATTTAATGACCAGACCCCAATTGGTTTGCCAGCTCAGTTGGCAAGAATGCTGCCCTGGGATCAAATCCTAGCTAGCCTGAGTTTCTCAGGCTTTGTTTTTGCAATGGTATAAGTTGCATCTTTAACTGTGACTATCTTCTTTGCATTATTTTATGAAGAGTATTATTAGGTCAGTACCTGACTTTTTCCTCAGCTGAAGCAGTTTCAACACAAGCAAATGGCTTTGGCTGATCCCAGCTCCAAAAGAAAAGTTTGTTGCTGGTGGCAACAAGAAGCACATTATCTGTGGGATGAAAGGCAAGTGAAGCGATCACAGCTTTGTCTGGAGGTGTGTACACTTCACTGTCACCTGTCTGCACAATAAAGAATCATACAAAAGGAAATTAGATTTCATTGAAAAATCTGCAAATGGACCTACAGTGTAGCTTTAGGCTAAACACTAGGTTTAACTAAGTGTTTCAAAATAAATAACAAAACTTGACCTACAGTATAGTAGTTTTGTTCAGGTTCATGTACATGTACCACACTTGTGCACCTGTCCATGACCTTTTGTGGTTGGTATTTTTTTTCTTGACATTAAATTATAAATAAATATTATTCTTACTGATTAGGTCAGTAACATTAATCTCTTACGATTTGTCAGAATAAACGTTTTCAAACAATTTAGACAACTGATTATCATTTTTGTTTCTTCAATAATCAATCCTGCTAACCCTTTTCCAAATCAAGTAGTCAGTAATAAAATTTTAAAAGCCACAGAACCTCAAAAGGATACAACTTAGGGGACTGGCTAAATTAATGTAACAGGTGACTGCTTAACCCTTTGACAACTGCTTGGTCATTATCATTTCAACTGGAATGATGAAATTTAATTTTCCCTCCGAGTGGGCCAATTAGATTTCAGTATAAGCTATATGTATATTGGTAAGTACAATGTATCACATTCAGCAAGGATACTATGCAGTTCTTTCCACACGTTCCTCATTTTGCAAATCCTGACCAAATATCCAGACAAAGTTACAGACAAAAAATCTAAAGTCCAAATTTTAGCTTATGCCCATGCACAAAAAAGCTGCTTTTTTACATCCAATTAGCAGGAAAAAATACTACCTTTAGTGTTGCAAATCTCATGTTTACCCATTCCCATACTAACTGGCTTAAATCAAAACCAGTCTCAAATGGACAATTTGGTAAAAAGTGCACTTTTTTTGCTACCTGACTGTGCTTTCAAAAAAACTGACTTCATAGGGGAAACATAATTTACTGGTAAACCAGTCCCCAGGGTTAAGAGTTCCAATATTATTGGCCAGAGGCAAACCAGTTGGCTATTTATGACCAAGCATGACCAAGGCGGTGAACTTGGGACTACCAAGAACAAATCCAGCTAGCGGTCAGAGCAGGGATCGAACTCGGGGCCTCCAGATTACAATTCCAGGGCTCTAACCAATAGGGCACATTGCCTCCCTTATCAATAATTTATAATATGTTAATTTTGGAATGTACCTTTAAATTCCAAACTCTAACTTGTCCTCCTAAGCAGCCAGATGCAAGCAGTTCATCAGATGATGGGTGGAATGCAACGCACCAAGGTGTGCGAGGATGACCTCTTAAAGTTTTAAGACATCTGCCAGTTTTACAGTCAACAATACGAACAGTGTGGTCCCCATGCGAAGATGCCATTGTTGTCCTTTAATTAAGCACAGAGAGGTTTGTAATTTAACATACAGCAGGTAAAAGAAAATGTGGGTTTTAAAGGCCAGAGTCAGAGTCAGTGTATATTGTACATGTGAGTCCTTCTCGCATGTCACTGTACCTTACAGCTAGACTGACTGGCAGACGTTACTTTTATGTCATTGTGGTGTTAATTTTACAGGCAAGCAACTGCTACAGACTGTATGTGTCCTAAAATGCACCTGCAAGTTATTTTTTTTCCTTTGAAAGCAGTTCTCGTGCTGCAAGAAAGGTTTTCTGGTTGCTCCCATCTACAGCTAAACTGTTCCCTCTTCACTGTTCAGTGTACATAGAACAGTTTAGACAAAGAAAAGCCAAACTACCCAAATTGGTGTTAAAAAATGATTTACTAAGCTGGCTTTCATTTCTGGTACAAAATATACTTGTAACTTTCCAATGGCCTTGTCCTGGGATATACAACAACCTTCCCATGATATTTCTGGTGTCTGCCATTGAGTAACCCTGCACTAATTACACGTATTGCTCTAACTCTTTATTGTACTCACTTGTCACGGCTAAAGCTAATCAGAAAAGTTGACTTTGGCGATCCTGGTAAATCACATTCCTGTTAAAAGAGACAGAAAATACAGTTCTAGGACTCTCAAATCTAACACTTTTAATTCAATGCACAAGGATCAAAATAATTTTTTGAAATGTGGTTAAATGTAATTTAAGCTACGTTAAACGTGAAACAATGCTGGCCAGCAGTCTTCCCCTGTTTCGGTCATGCGCTGTGGTGTGGGGTCTGCAGGGGGTCATGTGGTTGTTTACAATGTGGCCTTTGAGGTCGACTCATTTGTTCAGCCATTCGACTGTGCTTAGCGATTTTGCTCCCTGCCCTCCCTCCCTCTCTGGTAAGTATGAGGTAAGTATCATGGTTCCACTGTTTTTTGGCAGTGTGACGGTGCCTGGTGGTTGCCGCTCACAGGGTTGTCATGGTTGCCCTACGCGCTCGGCTATTGTGCTCCCCTATCTTTCCGGGCACCTTCCCCAAGCTCATCTATTGTTGATGAATTTAATGTATGATATTAAGTCCATGTCCAATATTAATATTATTTTTTCACCTCACAAAAATTAATAACGGTTGTTTTTAACAACAGAAAGGAAAATTGTCTGAGTTATAATAAGTTTTATTGTAACTTTCCAAGACATACAGCCACTTATAAGACCAAACATCTTACAAGTCCCACTGCATGCGAGTAGAAGCCAAAACTTCCAAAACATACACGTACATAATTCCTTGTCTCTTTAGCCAAAACATGTAATGTCAGCTCGACAGTCAACTTTTAACTTTTTGGCTGCACATCAGCTGATTATTAGCATTATATTTTTAATAATGAAATTAATTAACATTTCATTTTTAGATTCAAGACTCACAAGGGCTATAAACATGACAGAATGGCCTAATGGGAAAAAGCAAATTTTAGGGTGTACCATCAAAGAGTATTTTGACATTTTGATTCACTTTATTTATTCAAGGATGTAATAATATTATTATTAAGTCACTGTTTTAACCAATAATAATATTGGAAGTTTTACAACGCAATTGTAAAACGCAGTTAATGGAGCATGACGCCCTCAATCAGCAACATGTAACGCAGTGCTATGCTACAGCCCTTATCAAATCTCGTACTGGGTAAAAGTACTGGGTAGTACGTAAAATCACTTCTATAGCTGGGAAATTACTGATACAATAGCAATCCTTGTTTTTGTTGCAGTTAGGGCTAGGTTCTAATGTATCGCTCGTTGTGTATGGCTAGTAAAAATAATTTTCCTCATGCATATCTCGTGGAGCTCTTAAGGTGCACGTTCTATTCTGTAGTACAGTATTTTTCATTGGCTTACCTTGGGATAGCACTCGGACTATAAAAGGCCTAGTTAAAGTCCTGTGTCTCATTCCGAGCTGTATTGCTAACTCAGAATACTTTCAACCGTCTTAAAGTTTTGTAATTCCCACCCTTCCATCCCTTTGGAGGCTTTGTTGTTGTTCCTAATAAACAATTGGGCTCACCGCTTTTTTTCGCCTTTGGTTTCAGTCTCACGGCGACTTCCCCAAGCTTTGATTTTAATGCAAACTTTCATATTTGATTGTATTCCAGCACGTGCCGGCGGAGTCGGCTCGTAGTGCTGATAAGATAAAGTTCCTAGAACAAAATATTTGCCTACACCATTCCATTAAGTTGCACGATGCTGGCCGGAGGTTTCAGCTCGTATAGTGCCGTGGAGTGTTAGGCCGTATTAAGTTTGTTTCTTTTGGACCTACCTAAACTTGTCCGATCCGGCACGCGTAAATTAGTGCCGGGGAGACAAGTAGGGCTTTATGGTCATGCTATGGAAGTTGTCCACCATGCTGATCGCGGAGCGGTGTTCCCCCCATTACGCCATATGTTTGTTGTCTTATTTTATTACACTTTAATTTATTGTAAAGCCTAGCTAAAGGAACTGCGACATTAAAGCAAGATTTAAGTCGCATAAAGTGCTTAAAGTTTTGTCACTTGGAAAGTCCAAAGTTATAAAAATAGAAAAGACAAAAAGAAAAATGCACAGAGCAAAGCAGTGACTGAAAATATTTCAGTTGTATGGTCTCACCATGGGGTTTACATGTGCACCTTGTAGTCCGTGGATTGACATATTAGAGCTGTTTTTCACATATCCACAAAAGGAACGCTGCAGGGAGAGTCATCAGAGTTACATGTACATGTAACACTGAATGTTCTTATTACAGTGTTCGTGTTGTGGCCAATTTATTTCAGCTTTATACACTTGTAAATACACTCTAGATGTAAAAGAACAAACACTTGATGATTAAAATGCAATTCTCTTTCAATATACACTGTAGGCATTTCTCTTTCTCCCATTTTTAACAATCTTCTCTCAGACCCAATTGTATTTCAAATTACTGCCAGCAGAACTCTTACACGTTACAACTAAACAGAATTACATTATTAGTGCAGTAAATAACTACCCTTCAGCAACTACACTGTAGTTTTCTCTGAGACCCAAGATTTCAACATACTGCCAGCAAAACTCTTACAAGTTACAGAACTAAACAAATTACATTAGCACAACATAAACTGTATGCTGGTTCCTCAGCAAGGCATGTACATGTATGCCTCACATTTTGAAGTAACAAACAACTTTTGGCACTGTCAAATATATTTGTTTCTCTTTTATTTTTGGAAACTTTTTTCCTTCCAAGTCTTTGTTGAATGCTAAAAATAACTTGACCACCTATCAGTGGAGGTTAAGATGGTCACAAAGGAGAATGATCAATGACATGTTCCTTTTCAAAGCAGGAGCTGAATAAATTTAAAGAATAATACACTGAAATTCCAAAAATCCTCGGTGATATTTAAAAATAGAACTATCCCGCTGTCTAAACACTGTTAACATCAGCTCTTTATAACAGTACAACAAAAACATCTTTCAATTTTTTTTAAACCTCTTATTGTTTTGTAATTTCCATGTTACTTGAGAATTTTCTAAGAAAGAATTCTTGCTATAATCTCTTATTTTATTCCCTGACAATTTATACTTTGTGAAAGGTTTGAACCCAGGAGTCATTTCAAAAGTAGGTTGAGTTTGATCGTCCGGGTGAACGTAGTCCTGAATAGGACTGTTGTTGTTGACAGTGACTGACGTTTCGACAACCTGTGCGGTAGTCATCTTCAGAGTCAGAGTTTTGAGTCTTTATGACTCAAGAGAATTGAGTCTTTATGACTAACCCACTAAAAAGTTTAACTGTTTCTTAAATTTTGATTCACCTATATATACACTTTTGATAATATTACTTTCCTTTGGATTTGTTTTTCTCTTCAAGACAAAGACTTATATGTTGTACATGTGTATAAATATTTTCCTCCAAAGGATCAGTAACAAAAAAATTGAAAATTTTAAATCATGAATGCCAACTAGGGAAAGTGTTTCCTTACTGACATCACCTAATAATAACTTCATTGTTTTTGAAATGTTCTGTTTAATTTATAAGTACAAGTAAATTTTTAGAGTGATTTTACTTGAACTGTGAAACAGACACTAACAATATAGTGCCAAATAGCAAGAGGTAAAGAAGAGAATTCAATGGAATTTGTGCATAATAGTGCTTAGTTTTCGTAGTATTGCACATCAAACATTTTCACTATAAAAGATTCAAAAAACAATATTATTATCCGTATACCTTGACAAATTTGATATAATATACAAATGTACTATAAATAGTACAGGAGTGATCACATGCAACAAGACACATGTAGGACATTAATTATTAATATGCATGAAAGCATAATTTGGATACAACTTTATGTACCACAATCCTAAGGGTTTGTTTCCTTGTGTAAATTATGGCTCTTGTTATTAGAACCTAACTATGATTACTAAGTTTAAAGAAAAGAGGAAGAATAAAATGAATTCTATTAGTAGATGTAAAATAACACCACAGTAAAATTGTATAGAATAATTACTTAAAGGTAAGATTTGTCCATAATAAGTAGCACTAGCACTAGAGGATAAAAGAGATAATAGTTATTTTTAAGTTATTCTTACATCATCATCATCATCATTATTTTTGTATATAACTGGTTCTCCAAAAATAAATGTGAAAATGCAAAAAAAGTGCCACTCCTGTTATTTTAACATTTTAATATAAATCACTTCAAATTAATAATAATAATATTATAACCACATTTTCCACAACAAATATCAGAAAAAGTGCAACCTTTTGTTTTTTTAAAGTATTGTTTTTTTTATTTGACTTTATCATTACAAAAATAGTTTTCCTAAAATCTGGAAAGAAAAAAAGGTTGCCACTTATGCCTTGCTTTGAAAAACTGTTTCATTTAATCAGCTGGGGCATAACAGCCCAACAGCTGTTTTTTTTTTTCAGTGATCATTGTTGTTTTTTTAAAAAGTTCTGTGTTCCAAAACAGTTACTATTCTTTTTTTAAACTGTGTTCTGGTACATGATGTGTTTTGACCTCGGATGAAATTTTGTTGCCATTACAGTTGAACCTCCATTAAGCAGTCACCTATTATAAATGGTCACCCTCTGTTACATGTAAATGGCCAGTAATCAAAGTCCTGAATTAATCATAGAAAAGAATAATGAAACCTCCATTTTGCCGCCAGCTCTATCAAGCAACCATCCCAGTAAAAGTTCCCCTATTCTCAGTCACCTCAAGTAAGCAGACATCAAGCTTCTGATACTCTCACTTTGGTTTGAATTTAGGTTTTTGGGAAACTGTCCACCTACCCCTCCCCTAAGCCAAAATTTTGCTCTAAGTGAGAAGTGATAATGTTGGCTTAGGGGAGGGGTGGGTGGGCAGTTTCCCAGAAACCTAAATCGACCCCTAAAAACACAGTGTATGATGAAGGAAATACTGTACAGTCTGAGTTAGCAGGTGACAGCTGATTGTGGACCAGTAATGCTGCTTGCATTGCATGTTTGTTTCAAAATAAAGTGGTCAGTGTTTAATCTAAAGATTACGGTAATTCATAGCCAACCTCTACTGAACAGCAAGCTACATTAAGTGACCATTTGCTGGTACCTCAAGGGTGGCCGCTTATATGGAGGTTCATCTGTAAATGGCAAATTTGCAAGGGAGAGTTTGCAGGAAAGTGTTGTTCAATAAACATTATGACACAAAGGACTATACAGCTATCAAAAGTGGGTGTACTCAGCTTTTGTTGCCCATAAATTTTCAATCTTTCAGAATGACAGCATTTTACAGTATGAGGCACCACTACTAAGGAAACCTGGTTTATTAGAATGTGCCATCTTCTTTTCACAATGAAAACAATATTGGCACAAGACCAAGCTCATGTTTTAGCTCGGGCTATAATGTAAAGAAAGGTGTGATCACTTGATTCTTTTCTTCCTGTTTCAGCCTTAGGAAAGGATAAAAAATCTAGCATGGTCATCTCAAACCAGACTGAAATGTTCTTCACATCTCAAAATTTCTAAAAATTCAATGAGGCATGGGGCTGGAATGCCTCAAAATGCAGTGAACAACTTAATGCGGTTTAAGAAATTTTTTTTTGCTGTCCCATCAGTTACCTACACTTAAGTTCAAATAATCCAGCTAAGTTCAAGTGGATTTTTCATGGTTTTGATCTTGTACTATATCTTATTAGTCACACTGCCAAAAATAATTACCCCTGACTTTTTTCTTAAAACAACATCAACAACTCAACTCAATTTACATGCAACAAAGATAATGTTGATATACAGCTGTATGGGTACATATCAACATTCATGTAGCTAGCAAAAAGATAAGCTACATGTACCTATGCGAAGGTCAAGGTCTGGGCCTGTGTCAATGTCAAGGACACAATCTATTAGAAGTCATCAACAATGCCAGAGAATTAATAGTGCCCAAAGCATTCTGTCTCAAAACTTCTAAATGAATTATCTTTTGGAGATCTCAACTCAGTAATTCAAGGTCAATTCAGTTTTAAAAAGCTTCTATATATTAGTTTAAGTTGCAAGTTGTTCAGCTTGAATTTTCTACCACGAAAAATTCTACAAAATATTCAAGATAATCATTTCAAACTCTGTTTAGCATAAGAAGTTTAAACCTTCTTCTCAACTATAATTCTTTAGAAGTCGTTAAAACAGAAACAATATCTTGCCATGCACGTTATTAAGGGGAATGGCTTATATATAGAGGCGGCCACTCTTAATTAATTTCTTGATCACCAGCAAAAACAAAGCATTAACAGGATGTGGTCTGATTTACATTCAGTGAGTCAAGGTCAATGGATTTGCGCATCATTGTGCCTCAAAATACTAAACTGATAAATTTGTTAACTATGATGGGTCTGTATTAGGCGCATATAAGTCGCAGCTCTTGAACGGGCCAAGCGATCCGACAATACTGTTTTATTAAGGACTTGCAAGGTCACAATAACAGCCTTTAGGTACAATAATGTATAGCCACTTAAAAGACAGATACTAAACAAAGCCCTTACAATGTGTTCCAAATAAGTTTTTCTGGTCGATTTTGGCTCCGATCTTATTCCTTCATACCGTGAAAAACGCCGAATAGCAGCGTGTGGCAGGCAAATTAAAAATAAAAGATCCACGTTAAACGTAAACAATGGTGCGACATTGAACCTTTGAACTTGGGGATAACTCAATACGTGCGTCAACTTGACATTAAGAAGCTGGGTTTTGTCTGGCGAAATAATAATATAATCAATCTCTCGGACTCGAGATCATTAATTAAAATAAAAACTAGACATATTCAAAAAAAGGGGGGGGCATTATTACTGGGAAACCGGATGCTATTAATAGAATAGATAAGACAAGAAATAAAAATGTCAAAAGTATGGAGGCGGCACTGTTTGCGCAGTTCTGAGGGTTTTGCCCTGTCGTCACCACAACGAAGAAACTATCAAAATGGAACAGGAAATGACAAAAGAGCAAAATCTAACGGAGGTCAAAAAGTTGGGAAAAAAGTAAAATAATATTAAATTTATTTCGAATTTTTGGTTAATTTTAGTCCAGAGAAGTCACACAATCTTCAACCAAATTGAAAACGACGTGAAAACAAAATTAAATAGTAACACCATACCGGTGAAAAATCTCAAAAAGAAACATACCTTCGTTCGATGGCAGGATAAAACAGAGGCCTCCTCGGCGTAAGAAAGTAGGAAATCCCGATCACTTGCATACTGGACATTCGTCTCTCTTCTGATCAAAGCGCTAAGAACGCTGGGCTTCCTTCGACGTGCCGCCAACCGCATCGTCAAGACTTCCTCTGTGGAATGCCAATAACGACTAACTTAGCCAACTTGGGACGAATTTGGTTGTCGTCTCACTTCTTAAACAGTCGATCGACCTTCAAGAATACGGAGCATACTCTTTTAAAGTTACACGTTCATATATAACGAAACGAACACTGACGAAATTCATTTCGATCAACACAAACACCACTCACCTCCTAC
The DNA here is from genome assembly GCA_038088405.1 of Porites divaricata. Taxonomy (NCBI): domain Eukaryota; kingdom Metazoa; phylum Cnidaria; class Anthozoa; order Scleractinia; family Poritidae; genus Porites; species Porites divaricata. The sequence continues at coordinate 14,725,229 of JBBMOI010000009.1, forward strand.
GTCAAACTCCGTGAATGGACTCGGCGAATATGCCGGTAGACACGTCGAAACCGTTTCAATACGAATAATTTTTCTTCGGGTACAGATTTTTCAAACATCACTATGCCATGAAGAACCCACTAGACCTTACAACTTTGACATCAAGCGTATATTTTCGGTTTTTTCCTATGCTAAGAAATGAGCTTTCCCGCCAGTATTTTAGGGACTGTTTGTCAGCAATTTGGAATTCTAACGCGATATCGCGTGCAAATGTCCTTTATAACCCACTCAAAAAGCCCGCATTCTCCTTGACCAGTTGTCCAGAAGTCGAACGCATGCGCTTTCAAGAATTTGACGTGGCTTTTTATCAAAAATATTTACCAAGAAATGGGCTTATAACTGGAATAAATCTCACCCAAACGTTTCGGAAAATGCTTCCCATAACAGATTACCAAAGTAAGCGTTTTCGGATGCTTTTTAATTTTTTTTGGGCTCGAGGTTTTAGTAATATGGGTGGTTTTTGTTTTGCAGAAATCGGCATTGGAGTATCCGGATTTGGAGTGTTCTTTCTATTTCTTGGTGTACTGTTCTTTTTTGACAAAGGTCTCTTAGCCATTGGAAATGTAAGTAAATTTCCGTAATATTCTTTCATTCATTTCCATGTGGTAGTTGTCTTAGCTAGACTCCTTAATCATTGTATGCGTTTTGGTAGATAACATGCATGGTTTATTTTAACAATATTCGATACGGTGCAGACCTTTCAATTTTTAATATTGAGCGGTGGATCTTAGTCAGAGTCCTAATTTGAGTTACAGCTGACAGGCTGTATTTAAATCCTAAATCGTCAACACCAAGATACTGATTCTCCTTGCTTTTGTTTTTGGCTTAACTGCAGAATACCCTGCCACTTATTTGAATATGAATAGCAGCTATTGTTATATACCTCGTTCTTCAAAGCACACCGACCCATGTACATAATAGTGGCAGGGTATTGTACAGTTACACTTTGCAACAATTTTAATTTCTTATAGTACTTTTTTTTTCTAAAATTAAATAATAATTGCATATGCCAACTGTCCTGGATTAGCCTGGGCTCCCGGATATGGCAGAACTGTCCTGGTCTCTCATACACAAAATGTATGTCACTAGTGAAAAAAGTTAATTTTTATGGTCTCTACCTCATGTGAGACTTTGTATAATGTCCTGAGCCATGGCCATGTTGTAATATCCCATGTTCGATATATTAAAATTCTGACATGACTCCAAGGCTTTAGGGTCAAAATTGCAATTTTTTTATAACTCCATAGTCTCGCAATTCCCAGAAGAGATTTGAGCACAAAGAACACCAAACCAAATATAGAAAAAAGACCAGAAAGCCTCAAAGTCATGTTAGAATTTTAATAAATCGTGTTTGAGGGTCAGGGGTGTGGGAGGTTGATTATTGATATTGGAAGGTGCTACCACAAAAGAGACCATCTCCAGATGTTAGATCTCTAGTAGTGTGGGTAGCAAGTGCTTCCAATCAAGTTATTGTAAAAAATGTTGGAGTGAGAGCAAAAAAAAATGGAAGGGAGAGGGGCACTTGCCTACAAACCCAATGGTTCTGAAAAATGCCCCTTGATATTTCACAGTTTGGTTCATTTGTAAATTGACAGCTTTTCAACATATCAGCCAGTATAATGTGAATAACAACAGAACAGATTAGCAGATTTGTAAGATTTACTTTGTTCTCTTTAAAACAAGCTCCACACAATTGCAGAAAATTATAAAAAAGTAGTTTTACGATACAAGAAGGTTGAAACTCCAATCTTGTTGTTCTTATTGTCAAGTTAAATTTGGAACATTATGTCGCTTTATCTCATCTGAAACCTTGTCAAAATGTGTGATTCCAGAAAATATCCATACCCCTCCCACGGATGGTTCTTCTGATTAGACCCCCCCACCCCCTCGGAATTTCTGTTCCAGAGGGGTCATGTATAACCCCCCCACCCCCCAGGAATTTCCTATTTTCCTTTTCATGGTCTTAATTTGCCATATTTAGAGACAATCGACCGTGTACCGCTTAAAATTAACTGTTCTCATCTTAAGACACATTTTTTTATAATCTTTGACCTATTTGTAATCTTTTACAAGGCAATATGTATTTCTTACACAGGTAGAGCACGCTTGATAGACTATGAGCAGTCTCTCTTTTTTATTAGTCCTTCCAGCGAAACGCGCGAGGCACGAGAACAGAGATTAATAAGTTTATGTCATCTCAAGAAAACATTTAGAACATAACTTTAAATTTGAATAAATAGCATTCATTGAAATAAAACTATGTGAACATTTTCGAATTTCAAAACGAATCTACCGTATCTACAAACAAAGTCAGAAACAAAGTTGATGTCTGGTACTGTAATTAAGTTTAAGTTTCACTTGTACACGTCTTGTCTAAGACAGTTTCATCTCAAATGCAACATTTACAGCGTAACTTCAAAGTTAACTATTGATTTAACATTAAACTATGTGAAAATATTCGAATTTCAAAACGGATCTACTAGAAAGGTAACTTGCAATAAAGTTTATCGTTAAATGTTCGGCCTCGAGTCCGAAAGTCACCACAAAGTCAATCTCTCGATGTTTGTAATTAAGTTTAACTTTGAATGAATTACACTTGCAGTTAAACAAATTTCAGGAATTACATAAAAACCTGTTTGGGTTATAAAAGAACAAAATAGCAAACATTCATTTTGCATCCCATATTTGCATCGATTCATGTTCAGAAATGAACATCGGTGAAACGTGATCTATGTCGTTGCCTAGCACGTGATCGAAAGTCTCCTCCACAGAAGGAACAGATCGTTATTATTTTCGGGCAACAGTTGATTTGGCAAGAAGTCTGTCGGACAAACAGCTTGCCTTCAACGGTACTCTATTAGAAGTCAATAATAAAATACAGCAAAGGTCTCATTTGGGTCATCACGCAACGCTTTGTCGCGACGAGCTGACTGACTGTCAACAGAAATTTGCATAAAGTTGTTTACTCAAAGCTCGAGAAATATATCGCCGAGTAAGACGACGTTTGCTCGTGATTAGCCTAAGTTTTTGTCAGACTATCTGCAGTCGAGTCCACAATCTAGATACATGTTGGACATAGAGAAATTATTATTTTAAAATTCATTCCTGGAGAAGTAAGGGACCGGTTGAGAATTGCGATCAATTTGCCCGAAGGACGATATTTATTTAAAGACTTTGTCAAAGTCAAACGTTGGACGGACCGACTGTTAGCTGTTTAGAATCAACCGTTAGATCGTAAGAGCAATCCATTAGAGCGTTAGAACAAGTCGTTAGAGCGTGTGGACAAATCGTTACAGCGGAGATGAAAGCGAACTCCCAGCAAGGAAGATGATGTTTGAGACAAACATCTTGAAGTTTTTTTCTCGAAAGGGTATCTACTTCTAATTTTTGTTGTGCTACAGATCAAAATAAGCCACATATACTTAAGTATGTCTCGTATGATCGATCGTGTCTTTTACAACCCTGTGGAAAATTATTCTCGTGGGCACCCCCTGTACCCCTCGGAAATTTCTACCCTTTAGCCCCCCCACCCCCTAGGAATTTCCATTAACCATCCGTGGGGGGCGGGGGGGGGGGGGGTGGTATGGATATTTTCTGGAATCACACAATGTTACAAATGATTTGTCTGTAACAATTCACTCTGCCGGCTATGAGTTTTACAGAGCAGTTGCCATCTGGCCCGTGTCAAAAAGGTCTCTACAATACATGCCGCTATAAAATTGGCAGTAAAGAAAGAATCTTTTAAATTCAAAGAATTGACAAATCACTTGTCCATGGCGCCTTTAGCTGGTGCCGAGTACCAATGTTCTATTTAATGTTGATTTTATCTCCAACAAACAGTTCGTTTGTTTCCAGTCAGATCCACACACTGCAAAATAACAATGACGCTAGCGAGGCCTCCTCTCAGTATCGGATTTGATAAACCTTCACACAACACACGATTTAAATTAATATCAGTCCAAAACATTTTAAATCTGTGAACAGAGATCAGATCAGACCAGATTTTCGATGCACATAAACGTGATGTACATGTATTGATGGCTGTTAAATCAACACCACCTGAGCACCACACCAATCAGAAGCTGCTTTCATGGGTGAACGCAGTTTTTCAAAATTGTGGGTTTGCGGGCAAGAATTTTGTTTTCTCTCCTCCCCCTCCCCCTTTAGTTCTCTTTTTTTGCCCTTGTCCAAACTTTCTTGATGAACTTGTGCAGAAACACTTTCTACCCAGGCTAGATCTCTAGAGGTTAGCATCTCTGTAATTCAAGGGCAAGTTTTTGCTTGCTTAAAGTAATAACCATCTAGCCTTTTATGAATTTGTCTTTAGCTTGCTTTTTATTATGCAAATTTATTTATGTCAGGAGTACACCGCTAAACCTCCAGGTTGGCTGTCCGCATTAACGTCTACATTTTTTGGTCTTGTAGAAAATCATGGATACATTTACTCTTTTTAACTTCCTCTCAAAAGCCACCCCTTCACAATTTTAGTAGCCAATTAAGTGCATCTCAGCTGCAAAATAACATCTTCACAATAGCCATTTAAAAATACATGACAATTTAGAGAATCATTATGATAGACCCTCCTTACCTTTGTTAATGTATTTTGTTGACATTTTTTTGTGAATATGTGTTTTGTTTCATTGATATATTTTGATTGTGTTGTATATAATATGTGTATGCCATAAAAAAGTGATTAGATAAAAAATTAATGTGGAGTCCTCTTTCCCAAAAAAGTGGTGTTGCATTACAGTAGTACAATGTACCTCGTTATTATGGCCATTGTTGTATAACAGTCTCTTACCTCTGTCCCCACAGGAGCAGTTGTAGAGAGGTTCAAATATGATAATAGTTGATGAAACCATAGGAGTTTCATTAGGGTTAGATACATTATTATAGCAGCGTAATTTTGGGCATAATGCTATTGTTGAAGCTTCAAGCATAATGCCCGTATAATGGGCATTTTTTTTAGCATAAAATGAATGATGATGATAATAAAACTGATGTTTCCCCTTTCCCCTTAATAGTTAAAACTGTAATGGTAAATTTTCACTTTCAATTGCTTCTAGGAAGGATTTAGCATATTAGAAGGCTTGGTTACTACAGGCCTGATTCCACCCTTGCATCATTATGCCAGGCTGCTGAGGCTTTTCAGTTGTCTGTCCATCATGGCTGCCAGTAATTGATGCAATAAAATGTTGTGTTTCTGGCATTTTTGTAAATGATCCAGCCCCAGAGCAAAGTTTTTTGAAAGAGCTGGCTTTTTGTTTTCTTTTGGACAGAGGAAAATAGAGGTTTTCATACATGATACAGTGCATGCTCTGTAAGGGATGCCGTTGTATTTCCATAATTTAGCATTTTCATGGGATGTGAAAAAAGGATTTAAATAGACTATGTGTGGGGATTTCACCCTGAAAATTCTGCACAGGACATCACAGAAGTCATCATAGTCTCAGACAGCAGTATGGTTCTTTTATATACCACATTTAATAGTCAGATCAGTGAAAGTGCTTTGAGGTGCTGCCTATGGGGTTTCATCTTTATCTGACATGACTAGAATGTCAAACCACTGGAAGATATCAGAACAAAGGCAGCACATTTTCCTTATGGTAATCAAACCCGAACCTATAGGCTGCTGTGACCCCAAGGTCCAACCTCTTACCCTTTATGGCCATTTTTGACAGAAAAGGTACCCCTTCTGCCTACCTTCCATTGAGAAAATAATGGTGCCCCTTCAACATACCCAGTTTAGAACTTTGCATCCCTTTAACTGCTGTAAATGTGCTGTCTTTAAAATACAGTGTATGAATAAATCTCCAAGCCAGAACATTTTCTCAACTTTTCTACAGCCTTAAAATGCATTTGTAAGCCCTTTGGGCCTGTTTACAGATTTCCCAACCCTTTCATATACTTCATAAATTTTTTTCATAAAGCTGTTTAGCCATTAGGCCTTGATAGGGAGTAGCCCCCCCCCCCCCACCCCTCCCTTCCCTCCCGCCTTGCTTAGCTTTTCCTTAGCTACATCTCTGTTGAAGTCTAGTAATCAACTAATTGAGCTAACAGGTTTGTGTTCATGTAATGGACTTAACTTCAAGTTTCCCATGCACGAGAAAGGGACTGAACTCATTTGGACCAGTAGTCTTGCCTGAAAGTACAGTGTGTTTTTGTGGTCTGTTTAGGACATATCAAACATTATGAAGAGACATTTGGGGTTGCAGATTTACTTGTAATATGAGGTATAATATGTATATATATTTGTTGTGTTAAAAAAACAAGCAGTCAATAAAAGGTGCAGCATGGCATTTGTACACTTGATAATAATATGATTAGATGTAACTTCTAAGAGTTTTTTCAGTCACTTAACTTCTACTATATTTCTTTCCATTGTTTTGATATTGATCCAAGATTTCTTTGCTTTAGAAAATTGAATATAAAATCAGCATAATTTTTTTTTCACCAGATTAAGAGACTCTTACTATCTATAATTCTACAGTGGCTGTATTTCCATTATGGATATTATAAATAAGTCTGATAGTTGGAAACAGGTATCTGAAGCCTGTTTGATCCTTGCCGCCAAATTGTTTCTTTGACATAACTTCCCTTTATCATGTGATAAAATGATACTTTAATAGTGTTAGTGTGTCTCGTCAAAGCCTTCAAAATGTTTGATCCCCTTGGACAAGCTTAAGTCATGTAGCATTTTATAAGTTAGAAAGTTAGATAGTAAATAGTTTTGTTATTATTTGACTAAGTTATTTGAGGGTAGTTTAAAAGGAATAGCTCTTTGTCATCCTCCACAATAGCAAATAATTATTTCACTGTACAGTGATAGTCTGTAGACTTGACTTGGATCTACAGCTGTATGTATTTCATCCATGCAAGCCTGTTTCCTGTCAGGAATCAAAATTTCCCTGAAAGGCAGGTGAAGTAAGGATGATTCTCAAAAACAATAATACTGTGTATGTACATGTAGACATCCGCCGGTCTTCTTTTCTTTGTGACTTCCTGTTGTTTTTCAACCTTCTGTTATAAGTCTTGTTTGTTTTTAATAAAGTAACTTAAAATAGTTTGACTTGATTCTTAAGTCTGACCTCCATGCATTGGTAGCTAGATGTGTTTGTAAACAAGCAATATTATTTGATACTGTAGTATTAATTGAACAAGAGTGTCATTGTTGTCATTGCATTCTATTGCAATTCTTTTAATATTCTCCAACACAAACTTGTTTGAGCTACATGTGCATGATGAGATAAAAGTAAAATTGAAAGAGGAATCTTTTTAGTATCCTTGCCTTAATTAATACTTTTATCTCAGAAACATTCTAATGATATAATTGAATTATGACAATCCAATTAGCTGATCACAAAGATAATCACAAATTAATGAAATCAGACTCTCATTTCTGGTAAAGTTTGATAAAAGTGCCTTAGGTGATTTATAAGACTTGTAAAACAATACTTATTACATGTACCTAAAAGCAAGAATACAATGTATACAATACATTTTAGGTAGTTGTTAATGGCATGAGTTTGTAAATTAGTGTTTTAGGATCTTTTAATATTTTTATTTCATCAAATTTTAGTCTATGATAGTGGATTGTAAATTGGTCATATGAGAATACAATGTATGTGCTCTCTTTACAAGAAACTACCATGTCCCATTGTGATAGGCCTCACAAATTATATTTGCCTGACAATTTGTGGCATCTCCTCATCAAGATCAGTGAGTTTGTCACCCCTGACCCCATGCCTTGCATACCTGTTGCATTAAAGTCCCTAAAGACACAAAATAATTCACAGCAGGTATCTTGCAGGAGTCAAAGATCGATCATTTGATAGATTGTTCAAGTCTACATGTTAAAGTGTTTTTTTAGAGTATCCTGTTTGTGTGATTTTTAGTTGGTAATAAAACTATCCACAATTCAAGTGAGCAAAATATTTTGTGCCTGAACAAAAGAAGCATTTCTTTGCATCATCAATAAAATGTTTTTAAATGTTTTAAATGCTGCCCTTTTAATTTACGTAAGGTGTGGTTACATGGGACTCTTTTACTGTGGTACCCAGTGGGAAAATGGTGTGGTGCATGTAACAGGACTTTCTCGAGATAAATTTACCATGAGAAACGTCCACGGATACGTCAAAAAGGAGAAAGAGACTGCCGGAAACATTTAACACAGTAAATAGCTAGGGTGTTTCGATACTTAAGGCACCAAAACCAACCAGAATTCTTCATTAGACACCAACATGAAACCAAAATAGAAATTGTTTATTTTAGTAGGTTTCTTGCGTGCTGTTTCAGGAAAAGATCTATGTTGACATGGCAGATATTCACATTGAAATGAAAGTAACAGGAAAATTGTTTAAGCTTTTTAAGGCAAGACTATGGCTGGTTTCTTCGGCTAGATGTTGGAAAGATATTTACCAAAAATATGTTCTAATCCTGACTGATTTTTGAAATGGGCTGCACCGTAAAATGGAAACTAAGGCCTAGATTTTAAGCAAATGGTTTATACCTTCACTAATTTATCAGGACTAACAAAGCACAAGCAATTTTTCTTAAATTATACATACATATTCAACCAGCTACTGTCCCTTATTGACAGCCCTGGTTCTGAAACTTGCATTAATTTACATGCACAGGCCAGGGGCACCCAATGACCAAATGTTTCCAAATACACCAGAAGTGTCTCAAATGGTTTTCTCTGTGGTTTAGAAGCCTGTTTGGTTAATTTGAGTTATCCCTAACAAGTAATATTATCATTTTGGATGTCTAAGGCAAACTTTGGTAATCACGAAAGCTTTAGGTGGTGTTTTCGTCTCATCCAAAATTGTTAACTATCCTTATGCGTCTGGTCGAAAGTACTAGGACATGAAGTAGCCTTGCTTTCATTAGAAAATTTATGGGACGTTGTGTTTTTACACCAAAAGTTTTAGGAGACCTTTTTTAATAACAATTGCAATAACTTGGTATTAAAATGGGACTAACTCAACCTCTGAAAATTGTAGTTAAGCTATTACAAAATGTCCGAATATCTTAGGCAAATGGAACGGTTATCCAAAGAGTGTTAGCTTTTCGCAAGCTTTAGAAATGTCTAGGCAATATTTTCTCCTTAGAAGAGTTATTTTACAGAAACAAGTCACTGGGTGCCCGTGACAGGCTTGACTTGTTGTTTGTTTATTTGTGGTGTTATTGAGGTAATGAGTGAATCCCTCAGATCGCCCAGCACTTTGGCCCAAGTCATCAAAGTTTAAAAAAATAATGGTTTATTAGAGAGTGCATTAGCTTTGACGTGTCAAGAAATTCCTTTGTTATGAGGAATGTTTGTGTTATAAAAATGAGACATCAACAGTGAAAATTATGGCAAAAGCATGAAGTGGTTAAGTTATTGTTTACATTTATTTTGCTTTGTTGCTGATGATGCACCTTTATACTGCTTCATGCCCATGTGACTGTCAACTTTTCAACTTGTACACCTAAATTTTTTTTTTTTTTCTGTATTTTCAGATACTGTTCATCTCTGGCTTAGCATTGGTAATTGGATTAGAAAGAACTTTTAGATTTTTCTTTCAAAAACACAAGCTTAAAGGCAGCTCCTGTTTCCTTGGCGGAGTGATGGTTGTTCTATTCGGGTGGCCACTTATAGGCATGATTATAGAAACTTATGGATTTGTACTTTTGTTTAGGTAAGTGATGTGCTTTTTTGTAAAATCTTAAACATTGAATATGATTCCTTACAGTCAAGGCAGGTCAAGCATACCCCCCAAGATTCTATTAATGAATTGATTATTTGAAAAATGAATCCATTGGTGGCTTCTGTAACTAGTGTCAAATTCAAATGGGCATTCCTGGATTCGTAATGAGCAGTGAATATTTTATGACAACTCCTCTGTATTTGGTCAGATTGAAAATCTTTGAATGGATTAAATTTCCTAGAAGACATTTAAATCAAATTCAGGGAGACTGAGCTGGTACACCTGCAAGAATGCAGAGATGAATCTGAAATGTACAACTACTGTACCAAAAGATTCAACTTTCAAATAATAAATTCATTAATGGAATCTTGGGTGGTACACTTGACTTAACTTGACTTGACTGTTATTCGTACACACATCCGGTTTACAGATTTGTACAGTTTACAGAAAGAAAAATTTCTAGATAGTTTTTGGGTTTAAAAAGTGACACAGCAGTCTTGACTGTTTTTTTTTTTCACTTTCTCTCCTCCCCTCTTCTTTTTGGTTTTCTTGCCTTATTTTCTTTTCTTTTGCTGGGCATTTAAAAGGCATCATTTTGCTGGGAAAGTTTTTTGGGAAAGTTTGCAGGATCTTAGGATAATGATGAAAGGAAAGGTAGGTGCGTTGTGGAAAAAGATTTTCATGAAATGTTCGGGTCAACTCACATTACATAGTTTTTTCCTTTTCTCCGGCCTTCTTGACTAAATTGTGCTCACTCTGGTATGGTTTTAAAGGTCTGTTCACCCTTCACAGGTTAGTTGACAAAGTTGTTCTTTAAGGATAAAACTGATGATGTCAGAAGCAGTAGAAGGGATGTGGATCCACATGGGCAGTTACGGGTGGTTCAGGGGCAAATGGGTTGACTTGAGATTAGTAAAATCTGTGGTTTACAATCTGAAATTTTTCTTGCTAGCCTACCAAAAGCACTTTTTTAACACTTTGTTGCATTTAGTTACAAGATAATGTTGTGTGGGATGGCATCATCCACCTCTACACTTTGATCCCAGGGGGAAATAAGTCACAAATTTGTTGAAAATTAATTATCGGAGGGTACAGTGGAATGTCGTTAATGCAACCACCAGTGGGTCATAAAAATCTGGTTCATATTGGCCATGGCTTTTTTATTTAACCCTGAGCCTTTGCATACATGTAGGTATTGCTGGCAAAATCAAAGTCACAACAATTGCCAACTTTTGTCATTAGTTAGTTTTGCTTGGCATGCACATGCCAACTACGAGAGATCAACTGGAGAACTGACAATTTGACTAACAATAGGCGACTGTTTAACTGTGACAATAGACAGATCGAAACACACCATTTACTGATTACGAGTCTTCATAGCCAATAACATCATGGCTTAACTGACAGCCGACCAATAACATCGTGACTTAATTAACCAATCAGATCAATAACCAGAGTATAAATAATACCATCAACTGACGTGATACAACTCACTTTGACTCTGAAGATGACTACTGCCCAGGTTGTCGAAACGTCAGTCACTGTCAACAACAACAGTCCTATTCAGGATTTCGTTCACCCAGGTAATCAAACTCAACCACTTTTGCAGTTGTTAATGATGTAAAACGTGTGCAGAACGCTGCTGCTCAAATTGTTTCTCTCTCACCCAAGTTCTGTCATATTACACCTGTTCTTATGAGTCTCCACTGGCTCCCAATTGATCTCCGAATTGAATTTAAGATACTTATCATTACGTATAAGACTCTCCATGGCCTAGCGCCTGCTTACATTAAGGACCTCCTTGTCAGCTACATTCCGGGATGTTATCTAAGATCTGCAAAGAAAAATTTACTCGCCGTGCCTGGTTTCAAGCTAAATAGTTATGGCCGCCGTGCTTTCTCTGTTGCTGCGCCGTTGCTTTGGAACAATCTTCCACAACATGTTAGGGATGCAGAATCGCTAGACATTTTTAAAAGACAGCTGAAAACAGTTCTTTTTAAGCATGCTTTTTAAATTGATAATTTTATTGTAGTTATTTATTTTAATTATCTTTTAGCTTGTTACTTCTTTTAGCTTTTTTAATGTTTTATTGTAAATTTGGATTTTTAACCTTGTAAATAGTGCCTTTGGACCATTGGGAAAGGGCGCTTTAGAAATGTTCTCATTATTATTCATTATTATTAATATTGTGGTTGTTAAGCAAATTAATTATCACTGGAGGAGCAACTAATGGGCATGTGTAAAGTACTTTTTTAAAACTATAACATGGTAACAGCTTCTGTTTTTTTCCTCAGCGGATTTTTTCCTGTTGTAATTAACTTTTTAAGAAGAGTACCAATTATTGGAAATATACTGAACTTTCCAGGAATAAGCCAGGTATGTAATGCCATCCGTTGCAACAGTTGACAGGAAGCAGTGTCAATGCCTAATAACAAAATAAGAAACAAAACTGGACCATTGTTTGTGGAATGCAATTGATGCGAAAAATGGAATCCACTAAGAAACTGAGTAATTTTAATTTTCAGTGGACAAAAACTTTGTACCCGAATAATTAACAATTAGTCGCCGAAGGCGACGTGAATATCGGCGAATAGTCACCGAGACGAAGTCGAGGTGACTATTCGCCAATATTCACGTTGCCTGAGGCGACTAATTGTTTTAGTATAATTACATTGATGATTATTCGAGAAAATAAAATTATTGATCAATTTCCGACCCCGAAACATCAAAAAATCTGGCTGCCATTTTGAAAACTGCTGGCCTTCAATGCTATAATATATATAGCGGGATAGTGCAAAGCTCCTAGCCAATCACAGCGCTCTATTTTCGATAGTCATCGATGTAATTATACTAATATTATTTAAACAACACTGCATTATTTTTTCAACTTTTTAAGGGCTACAGACATGATAAGTTATCTGTAATAACACCAAAGACAATTTCCCACGGGAGCCCAATAAAGAAAAAGCCAAATTTCACAAGAATTGTGAAAACACAGGTAATATTCTGAAAATTTCATGTGTAAGGTCTCATTTTGTGAAATTTGACATTTATTTTCTTTGGCTCCCTTAAGACATTTTCTTTGGTGTTCTCACAGAAAACTAATTGCATCTATAGTCCTTGAAAAATGTTAAAAAAATGAATGCATTATGCTTTAAATTATTCTGATACAAGGGTTTGAATGAATGCAATGAATGTAATATGCTCAGGAAATTATTCTGATACAAGGTTTTTATCCACTGAACATTGAAATTACTCAATTTTTAGATGGATTCTGTCTTTTAAAACCTTTTTTTAAAAAAATATAGTAAACAATGTGATGTAGGGACATCTTGTGCAACGAAAGGTTAGATTTTGTTTATTTCTTTTATTCATTTCTTAGTTCTTTTTTCATCATTCATTATCTTGACAAAAAGACTACTGGTGTTTGGATCTCGGATTTCAAGCTGATGGATATGTCAAGGCTGATGTCTTGCAAGAAAATATTATTATTGCTGATTGTAGATTTAAAAGTTCACTGCAGCTTTATGTACCAAATCGCTTTACAGTTGAATGTTGAGTCATCTGCCAGTCTGCTTAGCCATCCATTTATTTTGATTTTTTTAACTCTTGATTTTCGCTTTCCCCAACCTTGTCCCCAGGGTCTTCTCAGGTCCCAAGCCTGTGAGCAAGCTCTCCTTTTGGGGGAGTCACGAGAAGTCACGCGAGATGGTCGCGCATTCTCTCGCAGCTCGTTTTGCTTAACTTTTTGAGAGCTTGCTCGCAGGCTCAGGGTTTTCATTAGAGAACTTATGCAAAGGCGTTTTTGAGCGACTCGTGTCAACTGGAAATGGCCTTTTTACATTCCTGAGCAGTTGTTTTGCCCAAATTTTCAGTCAAATCGTCTCTTCATGTGTAAAGAAACTAAGCAATACAAATTTTATAGTGTCAAGGTATATTAAAAGCAAAAAGTTCTCACTTCCGGTTGACGTGGGTCTCTCAAAAGCTGTGTATTAAGAATTCTAGTAGCAGGAGAAAGGAGAATATTTTGAAAGAGGCTCCTCGTCTGAATATAAAATAGTCATAGGCTACCGTTTGCCGGAGAATTATGCGTAGTAAACGGAGAATTCTCCGATCCCCGATGCCCAATGAACACCCTGGCTACATGTATGCTTTCCCATGAGATGTAGCCTGGCCTTCCTTAGGGGTCAGGGGAAAGGAGTTTTTTGTATCTTTCCTCCCCCCCCCCCACCCCCAGAGACGCTTGATACTCAGGCTACATGTAAGGTTACTTATCAGGTTGACCAACACCTCTAATTAATCACACCCTTGTTGTGTCATGTTTAGGTAGTGGGTAGATTAGCAGGAGATGGCAGTAACTCAATGGTTTGATGTCAGTGCAAGTATAAATCACAAGATGTGCACCGGTTAACCCTCACCGACTGAGACTCCATAACACCATGCATAACTGAACACATTGTGACAACTTAGTTTGTACTTGACCCTCAGTTCATTTCTTGCATTATACATGCAGCCCAGTTCTGGGTGTTTTCTCTGTCACTGAGGGTGTTGGTTTAGCGCAGAGACACAGAGACTATTTTACAATTAACACACGGCTGATGTTTGGACGAGGTTAGACTTCGCAGCAAGACTGCATATCCAATCAGAGATGTCCGAGTATGATTAGTTTCCTAGTAAATGATACTCCTATTCATGACCTAATTCTCTGATACCTATACTGCGAAGACGTAGTCAATATAAACAGCAGCTCACATAGACTGCAAAATAGCCCATATTTTTGCCTAGGTTAAGAACGCGCACAAGAGCGGTCAAAGGAAAGGCCTGGAGCGAGGTTGAAAACGGAGGGTGAGATCCGGGAGAGACGCGAAAAATACGTTTTCTTTTCTCGCCACACACGCGAGGCACACGTGCTTTAAGCGAAAATAATCGCGCCAGTGCCTTGCGCCATACAAAAACAATTGAGTTTGGGGAAAAAACCGACTGTTTTGCGGTCTGCAGCTCGTACGTACGTTTCTTATGTTAAGGCTACACCTCCAGAGACGTTAAAGTGGTATCTGTTCTGCTATGATTAAACTAATCAGTTTTTTTTACCAGAATAGCTACTCTGATTTGTTGACTACCTGAGAACTTCGAACTTAAAATAGATCCTTCCTTAGATATAAATTCCTATAATATAGAGCAGTAATCACCTTCTATCCTTATAATCCAGCCATGTCTCCAGCTTTGCTCGCTTGCTATTGGCCCGCGGGACGGCAAGGGGAGAAGGTGGGTGGTGGGCGCAGGCTCGCAGCAAGAAAACATTCGAAGTTATCATAATTTTTCAGACTTTTAGTATGATTTCCCTTCCTGAATTTTGTCCGCACGTGGTCTTAATTCACCGAAAAAGATAGACTACAAGTAGTCTCCGTTTTTCCTCAAGGATAGTAAAGCGGGCGAAACGCAAGCGCGTCTCGCCTTTCTCGCGTGGGGTGGTTTTCACGCGCGCTCGCGTTTCGCTCACTCTACTATCCCTGAGAAAAAATGGGGACTACCGGTAGTCTAAGAAAACGATGACTTTGTGAGAAAGGTTGACTTTATTTCCGGGATCATGTCCATGAAATGAAACTTGATCGTCGAACTTTTCATGAGACGAACCAAACATAGCGAGGTCATTATGGTGATGCAAGGAACTTCTCTCTTTCAATTTTTACACCAGGTATAGTTGCTCGAGGCTCGTTTCGCTCCAATCTTGCCAACAGGGCGTATAAATTGTTACGGAAAATCTCTGGCTTTACTCGTAGTCTGACCTCACCATGTTGCGCAAGTTCTCTTCTCTCACCACTGCCCCCCAACACCGGCACCCGGGAACCTGTTCACAGTCTAAGGGCCTATTTACAGGGAGGTGTGGGTCCGACTGTCCATACAATCTCTCATATGGTCAACCGTCGAACTTTTCATGACATCCATGCTCTAAAATAAGCAATTTAAGCTTTGTCGGCAAATTTTACTGCGTGGGTCAGTTTCTCTTGTCAATGCTGGACATTTCAAACCTTCGCCATTCAGGACCCTGCCATTATCATGTCCTGATATGTCACATTGTTTCGTAAGAACGTGTAGATCCTTACGAACATCCTCCTCGCTCAGTCACTCATTACTTGCTCGCTATATAGTTTATTCGTCCCACTGTCTGTTAAGGTCGGCCTCTAGGTCCACTGAATATCTCCTAAACGCCGAGTCTCGGCGCGAACCTCTGTTTATAAAGTCGGTGCACCTTAGGGAGAAATGTTCAATCAGCCAAGTAGTCATTCACCTTTTTCGTGATCTTTCAGTGATGCTTTTCCTACGAGGCTTTTGTGGTGTGAAGTAAAATACTTCTTCCAGGTCAAGGGACTATCTCACCTGTTTTGCAGAATTTTCGGCCATGGACGTGTTCGCTGCTCATAGATTCTGTTGGGTCAGACGTCGAACTTAGGACGCGTCGAACCAATCAACTAAATTAGAGACGAACCAAACATAGCGTGCATGATGAGGAGGTATATTTAGCCTTGTTCGGGAGAAAATTTTTTTCCTTGTTTTTTCTGTATATCGACATTGGTCCGGAGTATAATGGCCCGTTTATTTGATTTGCAGAAAAATCTGTCAACAGGAAGCCATTTCTAGTGCGAACATTTTTTTCACCTACCAAAATTTTCTCAACTGTCACCCAACTTCAAAGATGCCGTCGAGAAGATTTAGACGCTTGCAATTTTTTGTCAGGCGACAAACTCATTTGTTCCTTGACAGCTGTCCTTCGTCGGGTCATCTTATTTCGCAAACTTGACCAGTTAAGCGCCCCAGGTAGGTAGGTGAGTTAACCCGCTTAGGTGGGGTGGTCTGTCCATATAATCTCTCATATGATCACCCTACCTGTCATGTAAACGTGATCACATTAAAATGAGAGATTTTATGTACAGGCGGGTTGCCTCATCTACCTGGGGTCCCTCACCTACATGTTCAAGGCCCTTAGATGCGGCAAGGTTGCAAAAACAAAAATTGGTGATCTTTGGAGACGTTAAACTCTATTTTTCCCGTAGTGCGAACTGGACCTTTATGCAATTATGCAACTTAAACTACACAGGGCTTCCAAACCACACTTGCAAAGGTAAATGTCCAACGCACCATTCAAACAGCCAAAAATTGGCTTTTTTAGCTCCAATACATTCATGGTGTTCTTTAACAATTATTCCACGAGTGCGCGTTGGATATGAGCGAGTTGGCTATAATCATCACATATCCAACAAGCGCAAGTGGAATAATTGTTTTTTTAAAAAACTCACAAAATATCGAGAATTCTTCCCGACTTTATTTGTAAAAGCAACCAATTTTGAGCTTGTTTTTAATTTTGAGCAGACGCATACACACCGTAAATCCTCTATTAAGCCCCCCGGGGGACTTATTTTTTTCAAGCACTTTCGTTGTACAGAGAGCTAGAGCGCAAAATTGAGAAAGTTAAGCATAAGAAGTTGGAGGTCATGCCGCCGAAGACCAAAAACAATATAAACTTCCAGCCTGAATAAATCATAACTTATCAGTCCACGTTAATCGTTATTTTTTTGTGAAGAATAAGGATTGGGGGAGGGGGAGGGGGGGCTTAATAGAGAGGGGGGGGGCTTATTAACTTTCCTCCTCTGAAAAGGGGGGGGGGGCTTAGTTGAGAGGGGGGGCTTAATAGAGGATTTACGGCATATACCGTGATGGCTTAGCCAATCAGAGCTCTAGAATTGTAATGTCCAATGATTCAGTTTTTAATAATACACTGTATATGTTATTATTCATTGTGTTATTTTGGGATAGTATGAACCTTTTCGATATTCTCATTAAACATACAGATGGTCACACATTTAATGTGAGTTCCTTGTGCTTAAACCCAGACCAATGTCTCAGTCATACAGGAAGGAAGCAGCATTCCTAACACGCATTAGCTAGCTTAGAACAAAAGAGGATAAAGGTTAATACTCTCATGATTAGAATTGATTTCCGCTGTCTGCGCTGGAATCTTCCTCTTCCTCTAAGGCACTTGAATTTGGAGTGGTTTTAATCAATCCTTAAATTTGTTATTCTGTAAGAAATGGCCCTCAGGGATCTCAGGCCTGCCCACCACTAAAAAAAGCCGTGCACGATCAAAGCTTCTAGAAGCTGAGACTGACTCGTCCCCAGTCGTCTCTCTCTGTCTCTCTGTCTCTTCCGCCGCGCGCGTTACGCGAAGACGACTGGGGACGAGTCAGAAGCTGAGACGTATAACAGTAGGACCCCGGTAACTCGAACACCCCGCAAAAACGAATTAAGTCCCATTTTCCTCGGATTTCAGGCCCTTGTTTTCAGTCACTTTTAGTCGAGCTTGGATAGTTCGAATTCCCCGCTAACTCGAACTACATTCCCTTGATCAAAATTAACCTTGATGGTGTTTGATTGCAAACGTCAAATTATATAATGTTTTGGTTGCCACGCTCTAAGATAAAGATAAACTAATTCCGCTCCCAACTGGGGATCTAGACCTGTCTGGTGATCTTTGTTCCCTTATCACGGTGTTCCAGCTGGCCGGCTAGATTTCCTGATATCGATCTACCAGCCGTACAGGGGCGGATAAAGGTTTTATCCGCCCTGCCCCGTACCGTTTTAACTCACGCGGTCAATCTGAAAGTGGTAAATAAGCCATTTGCTTGTTACCTTAGGTCTCTCTTCCAGAATGATGGTATAAAAGCGGTAAGTCTTCGATAGGAAAATAGTTTTCTGTTCTCATTCAAAACAACCTCGTTTTTACATTCGCCTCAGTTTCCACATCATTCCGTTGTACTCCGTCCCCCCCCCCCCCCCCCGCCTCCCGCTTCCCGTCTCTCCCGTCTCACCCGTCTCTCCCTAACTGCGCATTAGCATTGTGGCGTACATTCGTCCAAAGAAAAACTGACTGTAGCAGGTAAGGCAAACGGTTTCTATAATGGGACGATGTGTAAGTGGTGGAATAGAGCAGCCCCCCCACCCCCCCTTCACCACCACCACCACCACCACCCCCGCGCGCGCTCCTCCTGCCAGGATATAGGGAAAGCTCGAACTTTCTCTCTTTCTCTAAGTGTATCCAGCAACAACTGATCTAATTCAAGAGAGAATGATCTTGTCTAATCAAGAGAGAATGATTTAGTTCATTCTCTCTTGTCTAATTGGTTATTCTTTCTAAGCAATTTAGTCTTCGAGTTTTTTACTTGTAAAAGACTGGGGCAACCAACGACTGTTTTCTCCAAAATGTTCTGAAATGCCTGTTTAAGCTTCCTGGAGTGCTTTAAAAGCAATATAACAGAATAATTTGCATCGCTAAAAACGTTTTTTCTGTTCGGTCGTTCTAGGAGCTTAAAAGACCTCGCGAATTTTTTAGCAGCCTCAAGTCAGAAAGCTTCATGAAAACGTAAGATTACCTAACGAACTTCTTCCTTAGCCGAAATTTTTAGGGGTCGCATTCAATTTTGCCGAGTATCGATTGTGGGCGTGTCTTCGAATTTTCTAGGGCGACGTAGCATGTATAGAAAATTCTAGCTTTAATAATAATAGTAATAAGAAGAAGAAGAAGAAGAAGAAGAAGCAGAAGAAGAAGAACAAGAACAAGAACAAGACGACGAAGACGTAGACGGAGGCTTTTGTCTTGCAGAAGCAGAACAAAAAGAAGAAATGCCACTAGACCCTGTCCGTTTAGCTCATCGAGCTGTATTAATAAGAATTCCAAATGTTTAAAATAGAGCGTTCATTAGAGGCACAGTAAACGGTGAACTCAGAATCCAACAAAATCGCTCAAAAAAAACACCTGTGTGGTAACACGGGACGACAATTTATCAAAGGTAAGGAAATATAACGTTAATTTAGAAGTGATCCCGCGTGAATTAAGTGATATATCGCTAAAAAATAAAGCAGTCGGTAAATCTAGCACATTCACTGTATTGTTTGCTTCCTGTGGTCACATGACTAGAACTGAAGAATACGGCATAGATTATAGCTATACATGCTTGGTGACACGATCTGTTAAGGTTGCTAGTCAACACTGAATTTCACCTGTTTCATTCCTAGTAGTTAAAAATAATCAGTGAGTACACACAACGGGTGTCACAATAAGGTGATGCCATATCGAGAAATGCACTTGTATAAGAATTGGGTCTTTTTAGGCGGAGATTCACTGCTTTTGTAGGTCTAACTGAGGCCACACTTACGCGACGCTTAGAGCAAGAAGGGAATAAAAAGTTTGTTTTACAGTATACCAGTAATACCGACTCGTCGCACCAGCTGATATTCAGTTAAGATACACTTGTATATCTCGGGATGGAAAAAAAATACAAAACATAACAAATTAGTGTGTAACCCTCATACACCCTTTCTTTTTTATAACAATGTTGTTTTTCCGGCCCAGGCTGAATATTCCTGTTTTTCTGCCGATTTTAGGCTGAAAATATTCTTGTAATGTTCTTAATATTTTCTATTCTTAGTTCATGTCTTTTGCATTGTACATTTTTGTACTGCACAAATACATTACGTGTACGCTAATCATTGAACATTTGGCTATCGCTAGTGAAGAGTGTTTCGTTTGTTAGCTAGTTTTGCCGTTTAGAGAAAGGAACAATTTTATAGAAGTAAAAAGATATCATTGTATTGTATTAACAGCTTTTCAGCGTACGAAATTATATTCTTTTCACAATTTCAGCCTCAGGTTTATTCTCAAAATTTTCTTAAAATTTCCAAAATTTCAGCCTCGATATTCTTATAAAATATACCGGAAGAAAGCCACTTCGACTGAGGGAAACACATTTATCTGTCATTTATTTTTGGAGGATTTCGGTAATGTAGTGCATGAATTACCCAGTTCACACAATGGAGTGTATTTAATTTTCGCAATCGTTTAACGATGCGAAAAAAAAAAATGACGAAAATGAAAGCTGGGTAGAAACAAAAGATCTCTAACCCCGAGGTCGGGGGGGATCTCTGTGGAAGAACGTTATTCCAAACGGTGTGATCACATTGTATGTTTAGCGACTGCTGCACTTCTCATAATTAAAGCATTTATGGCGATGAATTCATGCAATTTCGACAATTGACGGAGGACGGGGGGGCGAGAGATTAGGAGGCGGGAGAGGAAAGGGCAGTAGTTGGGAGTTCTGAGGGCAGGAAGTGGGAGAAATGGAGAAAATTACGCAATAATGCTCAAAATTTAGTAATCAAAAAGGGAAAAAAGGGCGATAGTTGGGAATGCAAGGTGCAAGGTACGGAATTCGGGAGATTTGAATACGCGAGTCTCCCACCCCCTCCCCCCTCGTCCTTGTGAAAATCTGAAAGTAACTATAGTTACCGGACGGGAAGACGGATGAAACAGCGGATGCATCTTTTGTGCAGTTTTTGGTGAATATCTGATGAAAGCTGCAGTTTCCTTATCTAAAAAAGAAACATTCCCGGAAATCATGTCACACGACGCTGTCAAACTTGAACTGGCAAAATAACATCCACCGCATATGATTATACAGTTTAGACTTCCCGTGTCGAGTACGACCTGACCCCACTTTAATACTGTGTGTGTTTTGACGGTTTTGCATTTTCAAATCAACTTCCTCAGTTAAAAACCGAGATATATCATTGCCGCCTAATGTTTTTTAAGAGACCCTCCTAACTTCGCCATGATTGAGCTTAAAATTCAGCTGGTGCTTGCGTTGGCGTGGATTGTGTTGTGTTTTACCGTTGGAAAATGCAATGTTCATCCAAACTCCACTTACTTTAAAGAATGTGAACGTCAATGCAATAAGCAGCCGAAAGACTTAAGGGTTTCTGAGGTAAGATTTTCAGAGTCTGTGCTAAATATTTTTCCGTTGTATCCCTCCCACATAATCCCTCATAAAAGTGAGATTCATTTTGCAACTTCCTGATTCATAAGACATTTTCTTCATGGTTTTTCTTACCTGCATTGGTCATGCATTGAAATATCAGGTATTTGTTTATTCAGATAGTAAGTTTGAATTTCTTGGACTTCAAATTGGAAAAATATTTTTTTCGCGACAGGGACTGTAATATATGTATAAGTACGGACTTTTAAAAGCACAACGAATACTCACGAATGAAAATGACAGGGTTATGACAATAACGTGTCTTTAGAAAAACTGCATTATTTGTCGATAAAGCTGATACTAGTTTACTTTTCTTCCTATTTTCACTGACACCGCGTCATGGCTAAAAAAAATGTTTCCAAGCAGTTTTCAAAGAGATGACTAGATAACTTTTCTAATTTCCCAATATTTCCATACTTCGTTTCATTCCATTATGGTCGGGATTCTACTAAAAAACAATTCTTTTTCGGTTTTTTAATCTCTTCTTCCTCAGTTTTTGTGAAATAGTTATTTAATGGAAGTTAATTGTATGCCCAAGTTTATTTTGATAAAATTTGCTGAATGTTGATCGAAATTGGAGAGAGCAGCTTTAGAATTCTCGAGACAGTAAATTAATCTGAGAGTATAATTTTTTCTTTTGTCGTGTTAAAAAGTCAGGAAATTTAAATAATGACAGCGGAAATTTGAAGCAGTTACTATAATATTGCTTACGGTTGTTCAGAGCTGTAAGTTTATTGCAAGTTGTAGCGGTATAGTTGTAAAAGAAAGAATATGATTGTCCACAGTCGAACGTCTAGTGAAACCCTTAAAAGCAGGTATTTTTCCATGAGACGGCAGGAGAAGAAAAAATTTTGAATGATATCATGAAAAAAGATATAAAAACATGATAAATATCGTCAGGTTTCAGGAAGCTAATTTGTTGGTTGTTAGGGTGCTGAAATATTATAAGCAAAACCTCGAGATATCCAACAAGGAAAGATGATGTAGTCTGCGTGGCGGGTCACCTTGGATAGGCGCAAGAAAGAACGGGGCGCGCCGCGCGCGACACGGGAGACACCTTTTGCGTGTCTCCGTCGCCGGTCCCGTTCTTTCCTGCGCCCATTACTTCCAAGCGCCTGCTAAGCAAGCTAAAAGAAACAGGACTTTGTACGCATCCCCCGGGGTTGTTAAAGGGGAAGGGGAAGGGGGAATTCGATCGGGCGCAAGAGAGCCCATTCTCCGGCCTTTTAACGCCTGCCTCACAGACTAGTCCTTGGGCTATGGTATAGGGGTAAAACACAAGTTCAGATTTCAATGCTCATAAAGTGAATAAAACTAAATAACAGAAAACAAATACAAGTCTGGTGGTCCACGTGAGGTTTATATTGTTTATGAGAGCTTGGCAGGTACCATTTTGTGTGGAAATGAAATTCAATGAGCTCGCGTAGTTCCATTTTTCGTTCAAAAAAGCGCTCAAAACAACCTACAAAAACCTTTTTGAAATGACACAAGCAGAGGAAAAGACAGAACACCTCCAAAGACGTCAACAGTAGCGTCCGGGGAAAAAAGTGTACTTCCTTTTTTTTTATCGAATTTTCTGATCCAATCGATCCGCACATTACGCTGACAGTAGGTACGTTTTGGTTACTTGTGTTGCAGACAGAGTTATGTTTCTCTTTTTAATTTCTTTTTTTTATTAATCCTTTATATTTAAATTGACGCGTCTCTCAGCAGAATACAGAATCCCGCTGCATAAGAGAATGTTTGCTGTTAAAAGCAAAAGGTTGGTGAATTATTAAATGCAACCTCACGCTCCTTAGTGTAAGTTCCGACAGTAACTTGGTAGCAGGGCCGACTATTAAGGTTTTCCATGGGTTGTTGCTAAGCAATGTAAAAAGATAACAAAGCTTTCAACTTCACTATGATTTCTGCTTAGCAGCCGGAGACCAGAAGATGTTTTGCAAACACGCGAGCACCTTCCAGTACCTTCTTACGAATTTTTTTTTACTGAAGAGCTGCCGAATTGTCGACAAACTTAATGCTGACGGGGCAGGGCAAAATGAGGCAGCTGCGGAGAAGATATGAAAGCTATCGCCTAAGTTGTGGTTTCCCCCTCTCTTATCCAGTTGTTTTGGCTATCCCACTGAGCAAACTAAGAAATGAATTTGATGCCAAACTGAAGTTTTGCAATTGGTGGTCTATTAGTGGTGAGGAAGAGGAAGTGATTAGTAGCCATTGGTCGCGGCTAAGTTAATTTACTAGCAAAGCGAAAAAGGCGATCACGTTTCAGCCAGCTGAAAAGTACATTTTTAGTGCGCATTAATTTTGCCTTAGCTGCTGGCAAATCAAGAGCGGGATTTAATCACTTAACAACAGACTCTTTAAAAATTGGTCTTATTTAAAGTCTTGTACTGGCGCCCGTTGAATATAGTGGAGCAAAATAAACCCCCCGACGTTTATACCCAGACAACGTCAAAGCTCTCTGCTGGTAGAATAATTTCCCAAGAGTTGAAATTTGAAAGGCGATGTTTCTAAAACAAGAGAAAGTCCTTCGCCGAATAAATTATATCAGGTTGTCTCCACGATCCTACGAGCCAATATTATTTAATGTTAATCCTCCATTCAGGGATGTATATCTTTGACGTACACTCATTATTTTGAAAAGCTTGTACACCATAAAGAAAAAAATGAATATATCATTTCAGAAAATGCTACAGCCACCGTGACTCCAAAAACAGCAAACTTTTCTGTGATTTTAACAACGGCTGCGTCTGGCAGATCACCGACAACCGAAGGGCAGAAAAACAGTAAGTATAATGGACTTCAGTTGTATGGAAATTTTAATAAAAACAATTCCTTAATCCCCAACCGGATTTTAACTTAAAATGATTTTCCTTTTGACATGTCTCCGAGTAGTTGCACTTTCATAGTAAACAAGAGCTTTATTTCAGCAGTTGGGACTGAAGCGACTGATGTGCGCGTATAATTGGTTTTTCTTTTCTGTATACCAGATGGCGTATCGTAGTCATTTCGACATGAAAAATGCTCCGACCTAATATAAACACATGTTCGCACTAGCTCAGAAACCTACCCGATATGTGACCATGCCTTTTTCAAAACTGGTGCAGGGCAGCTTAGCCTCCGTTTACAGAAAGCGATCCGAAATCACCGCGGTTCTTATGTGTGAACAAAAGCTGGTCTCTCTGAAGTGGTTTTCGTGTCAGCGCAAGAGCTATCCAGAATAGATTAGACAAAGCCTTATTAAGACTCTTAATAAGATCGCCTCCGGCTCGACACTCTCTCATCGGAAGTTTAATTGTTTCTTTAGAGTTCTTCCCTCGGCATTTTTCACCAAAATAAGTGATTATTTAATGTCTGTTGGGGTAATCATGCATTTATTCTAATGGTGGAAACACTTGGGACGAACTTACTATAAAAATCAACGGAATTTTATGGCTGATGAATGTGATGTTCGGAGACGGAAAAGAGAGGAACACATTTTATCTCCGGCTAACGCAGCGAACAAATTGCATTTGTGGTGTGTGCTTCAGGTGCTTTGATATAAACGACGAATTAATATGAAGTGTGGTATTAGTTTTACATTCAAATCACGTCTGCGGAAGTTGTTCCCGGACTGCAGCTGTTTGGTCCTAAGACCGCCCGGGCGTGCATTATTACACACATGTCAGCTGTATGAAGGCGTTTAGCCTTTGAAATTAGTGTGGAATTGCACGCATTTTATTTATCTTGCCAATGAACGATTATGAGATCTATACACGTATTTATAGGATTCATAGCTGTCCCCTTTCAACCACTTTCAATTACATATAAATTTTTCAGTTTACTAGGGAGAATGGGTACAAGCTTTGGGTGCAGTGACTTCTGGGATCGTTTAGGTGGACAAACGTTAGGTTATGATTGGTCGGTAAGGCCATCATTATTGTCCAAACAAAATTAATGATCCCAGTAAAATTTCCCAGTAATCGTTGCACCGAAAGCTTGTACCCATTCCTCTCACGCTAGCTTCTGTAGTGGGGGATAGAGAGGAGAAGTCGTTACGTCACGTTGCCATGGTAGCAAAATTTTTGGATGACAACAGACCGATAAAGTCACTTAAAAGTCTGTTCGCACTATTTAAAACTTCACCGATCTTATTCAATTTTTATCGTTATTTTTATCGTATTTATCGTTATCTAAGTTTAGAACAAGAAAGCGACAATATTTGTGTTGAGTTCACCTACTCCATAAAGCGGGCTCGTGAAATTAAGAAGTTTTAATTTCATGTCGTAGTCATGCAACGACGTCAAAGAAATGTACCAAATAGCGTGATGCACGTGCAAAGTTGTTGTTTGTTAATATAAACATATTATTTTTTGTGAAAGGTTTGAACCCAGGAGTCATTTCAAAAGTAGGTTGAGTTTGATCGTCCGTGTGAACGTGACTGACGTTTCGACAACCTGTGCGGTAGACATCTTCAGAGTCAAAGTGAGTTGTATCACGTCAGTTGATGGTATTATACTCTGGTTATTGATCTGATTGGTCAATTAAGTCACGATGTTATTGGTCGTCTGTCAGTTAAGCCGTGATGTTATTGGCTATGAAGACTCGTAATCAGTAATTGGTGCGTTTTGATCCGTCTATAGTCACAGGTAAACAGTCGTCTATTGTTAGGCAAATTGTCAGTTCTCCAGTCGTTCTCTCGTATTTTCTGCCGTTCTCCTTGCTTGTCGCCGTCTTCATAGGTTTTGTTGTCATCCAGAAATGGTGCTACCATGGTGACGTGACGTCACACTTCTCCCCTCTATTTGTACTCCTAAGAGCCAGGATGGGCATCCCTGTGACCCTGTCCTTTTCATTGCATGTCGTCCCAAGGTTCTGGAGGCAATGAGTGGTATGTGGCTTACCACTCTTGACTTCCAAAACGTCCCTATATTTAGCCAGTGTTGCACTGAATTCTCTTTTTGTAGATTGTCCACGTAGTTATAAACCTGCGCCTAATGAAGATGTACCTGGGGATGTGACAGATTTAACAGTTACGTTTGTACATGAAAAAGAGGGAATGACCAAAGCATGGGTGGCTAACGTTGGTTGGACGGCTCCTAAAGGTAATGAACACCGCCGGTTTAAGAAAACAGCAATAAAGTGGGTTTAATGTGAAACGATCGTGTTTTACGCTAGCGTGAAGTGTGCGGGGCTTGAAACAACAGGTCAAGATCGGGTGCTAAATGGAGAGAGCTTGAACGGCTTGCGCGGGTGCGTTCCCGCGTTCTTTTTGCCTTGTGCCCCACGAGTTGCTATTTAGGTTTGAAGAAAAAGGCGATGGTTTCTAACGGTTTTTCGAGAAACTGTGCTGTTCCCTTTGATGACGTTTAAGAAGCTGAAATTTTTCTGGCGTGTATAGTATTAATTTCTTTCCAAAGTGCGTAAAGCAGTGAGAAAAACTACACGCTTTTCTTTTTACCTTCTCCCAAACCATGCTCACTCGCAACTAACGCCTTTCGGAACTGAACGAAACGATTGCTTCGAAAGAGGATCCCAGTTCGAAAGCATTTTTAAATTTTGGCTTTTAATTTTGTCACCGTTTTTAGGTGTGAATACGTCCATCAATTGGCGTGGGTATTTGGTAATTTGGTTCTCGATGTCCGATTCAGACGACGCAGGGGAAGGAAAGCCAGTTCTATGCAGAAAGGTGTCAAAGGTGAGTAGACTGTACACTGAGCTACTTTATTTCCTGAACCAAAAGAGAAGAATGCGAGAATCAAAGCGAGAGCACTTTCTGTGTGGAAGGTCATAGTTAAGTAGAGAGCGGGTGCCTTTAACGGGTGTTCAAAGACGGAAAAATGAGGAATACACTTCAAGACTAGTTCAGCAAACAAATATTGTTATAATTGTCTCATGTGAGGTGCAGTATTAGTTTACATTCAAGTCATGACTGCGGAAGTTTTTTCCCGGATGGCAGCTGTTCCCACGCGATTTTCACTTTCCCCGGCTCCACATCCTTTTAGGGATCTGTGTCCATTGTTCCGATGAGATTAGCAGTTGAACCTCTCATTACGAGAACACCATATTAGGGATACCTTTTAATAGCGATACTCACGATGACATCAACCATTGACATAAATATGCCTACGAGAAGCGCATTGATTCTTGAAACAAGAGATACTTTTGTTTCACTCCTTACGAATTTGAAAAACAAAAACAACATAGCAGCCATCCCTTTATACTCCTCCATCGTGTTCCGTCGCGTCATCAAGCTGACACCTTTTTACGGGGAGCAGGGGGAGGGGGGGGTCAAACCTGCCGTCTTCCTTACCTTGCATTCTTGGTTACGTTCCCGCCCCCTTTTCTTTCCTCCCTCCTTTAGCCTTTTTTCGAATGCGACGTATTTAAGTACCATTGTAGAATTTCCCCCTATATAGCTGTTTCTCCTGTTTCCCGCCCTTTTAGAACCCCCAACTATCGCCCTTTCCTCTCCCGCCCCTATTCTCCCGTAAAGTACCCGTAAGATACGCGTGTCTCTGTAATGAGGGCGCCCTTTCTCTTCCCCAACCTCGTTCCCAGGTTCTCTCTCCTTCCCTTAGGGACAGGTAAGAGAGAACCCTGGGAACGAGGTTGCCTCTGCCCCTTATTGGTGTCCACGTCAGGGACGTTTGTCTGTAGAATTTGTTACATAAGTGGCTGAGAACTCGCAAGCGAAGCCTAAGTATTTAGAGCATCGCGAGATTCATCCCCCGACGCTGCGAATTATCTAGGGAGCCTGAAATATCGTATTTAAAGAATTTTACGCCTCGTGCACGATCACTATTTTTGAACAAACATAAAGGTGGGAAGTTTCTTAATTTTCTTTCAGAACCAGACCCACCTTGTTATTAACGAGACAGACGGATGGAAATATCCTCTGAATCTGTATTTGGCAGTAAGTAGACTACAATAAGTCAGATATCATCCTAAGAAAGGACAAATGTCCGAACCAGTCTGTTTCAATCGTGAAATTAGTTTCTTAAACCACCCTGGGATACAATATTTGAAGAAAACTGTTTTTACGAAGTCATTGTCTAAGGTAAACTACCTAGTAATTACCTTTGATCGTATAACCTAGATACCTGGTTTAGCACCAGGTTTCCTCCAGTTTACAAACCTTTCAAAACTCAGAGCAAAACAGTTTCAAACTATTATCGAATATTTTGTTCGAAACGGTCAAACTTCGCCCCAGTTTTCTATTAACCAAACAAAAAATATCCCTGAATAAAAGACAGAGATCGACAGAGAGGCCTTTACAAATATCTTGATTTCTTTAGTTTGATAAAACCTTCAGAAAGCCGAAGGAGGCACTCTCCTTCACATCGTCGAAGGGGATAAAATGAATTAAATTGAGGGAAAATAATCTTCAATGATTGACTGAGTTCCGAATGATTCACGTCATGGCTGTGTTTTAAATTTTTTTTTAGGTTTTCGCTTTGCCCTCATATGAAGAAAGAATACAACTGAAAAGTTTCCGCCCAAGAATGCCAGGTATATACAAACTGCTTGTAGTTATTTCAAATTACAATTAAAGGCATCAGTTTTCTGGCCCAAAAAAGCGTGCTCGAACGAGAGGACCAACGTTTTATGGCCAAGGAAAGGGCGCTGGAACAGGAGGCAAAAACTTCTTGGCCGAAGACTGTGCTCTCGAACAAGAGAGGTAATAGTTTGGTGGTCCCAAAAAGGACGTTCCTGAGAAAAAAAAAGAAATTTTTTCCCTCTCGATTACTCTAAGATTTTAAAGTAAATATTACTCTTGTATCTTCATTAGAATGGAGAGCGCCGAGCCCGTACAAACCAGTGTCAATCAAAGGAACAGGTAACTTGTTTTCCAGAATCCGTCCTCATTTTAGAGTATCGAAAATGTGATTTTGTGAACTAAATTCCTGGATCAGCACTAGCTAAAGATATCATTAGGCCTTCAGGGACTTGGCGTGACCATTTTGATAAGTACACACTGGAGTTCATATGGTTTTAAAACTTCGTAAAAATAGCGTTTTTGCTTTCCTGCAGTTTACAGGGTTCATTACAATAGCACGTGATATCAGCTGGCACAGGAATGTTTACCGGCACAAGGAGAGGCGCCTTTTTTGTGCAGAAATTTGGAGTTTAGAACCAGCTGTTGGAAGAATTGTGACATGTGCATGTTTATTTTATTTATTTATTTAGTCACTCACAAAACTTACACAACAAGAACAAAAGGTGTTAATTAAATTATAAAACTAATGTGACAAGGAACCCTAACGAAGCTTGAAGCTTATATTAATAGGCTTCCTTCAACTACTTGTGAACTAAATTCATGGCTGAGTGCAGAGTGAGCAAGATCAGAAAATTAAACGACAGATCGGCTATCAGTGAGATAATTCTTTAAATCTTTTAAAAAAACAGATATAGAAGAAGAGTTAATTAGTGAAACAGGCAACGAATTCCAGATTTTAGGTCCTCGGTAAAGGATAAAGAATTGCTTTATATTTGTTCTACAAAAATAGGTCTATACTGAGAGGCTAGCCGAGTTTCGTATTGATGGACTTGATTACTACTTAAGAACAAGTCATGAAAGCTATTAGGCAAAAGATTATGGTGATAAGAATACATAAAGGTAGCGACAGAAAATGAATTAATACTAACTATGTCAAGGACTTTAAGCTGGCTAAATAAAGGGGCGGTATTTGCTAGATAGTGAGCTTTTGTTATGAGTCGCACTAGACGCTTTTGCAAAAGGTAAATACAGTTTAGGTTGGAACAGTAGGTGGAGGACCAGGCGACATTACAGTATGTTAAGAAAGGATATACAAGGGAGTAATACAAGGTCATCAAAGTTTGGGATGATAGGTAAAAGCGGGCTTTCGCAATAATTCCCACACTTTTCGAATTTTTTTGCAGACGAAATCAATATGTGGTTTCCAAGAGAGGTGCTGGTCAATAAGAACACCTAAAAACTTTGTCTCCGTGACTTGCTTGATCGCAGTATTTTCCAGAGTAAGAGGGACATTAACACTGACTTTCTTTTGTCTTGGATGAAAAATCATAAAATTTGTTTTAGTCAGATTTAGAGATAACTTATTCACTTTAAACCAAATAATTATTTTTGCAAGTTCATTGCAAACTTAGTCCCCTGTAGCCTCCCCGCAGACGTCCCGTGGGGTTTGTTTTTGCTTGTCACGCATTCATTTCTCCCCACGGATGCGTGACAAGCAAAAACAAACCCCACGGGACGTCTGCGGGGAGGCTAAGTCCCCTGCTGACTTTTTGAGTCATCTTCCCTTATTTCGATCATGAGCGGGGGGAAATGAACAAACAATTGATAGTCAGCATTCATTTATTTTCAGTTGTTCTGAATATCTCTAAAATTTGTCATTGAAGAAAACACTACATCTGTTTGCTAGAAGTAAATTTCCTAGA
Source organism: Porites divaricata (assembly GCA_038088405.1). NCBI lineage: Eukaryota > Metazoa > Cnidaria > Anthozoa > Scleractinia > Poritidae > Porites > Porites divaricata. The sequence goes on from JBBMOI010000009.1 coordinate 14,756,223, forward strand.
AATGTGCGCCTAATAGTTTGCCTCAGCTAACGTGGATTATCGTCGGCATGTGGTCCATGATTTTCCAGTTGAGCGACATTAAAGTAGTCTTCGATAGACTTTTTCGACATTCATAAAGAGAGAAAAAAAAAAACTGAAAAAATGAAAAGCTTATAAATGGGAAACCTTTCCAGATAAATCTAAAAAGGAATGATAATCGGTTAGGGTCGATTCTTTTCCGATTTTCTTGACTACGCAATTTATTGTGGGATCGCCTGAAGGCAAACATTTCAGGAATGTTTCGAATTTATCACATTCCACTACTCAAAGTGTTGTATTTTACGTGTAAAAACAATGATGAATAACAGCGAGACAGACAGGAACAAATCTGCACAATACAAAGTCAAGCCATGACACTACAAATAGCTTTTACTTATAACAGAAAATCTTTTAAAAAAAACTGATCCTACCAATTTCTCAAGTACGCATGTGCCAGCTGACGTGCGTATTTGCGTAAAGAACGCTATGCCCCTGGTCTTTTTTTAAACTTTAAGATTTCCAATAACTCGAACCTCGCACTAACTCGAACTAAAGTCGATTTTCCCTGGATTTTTGTTCATACATTTACCGTAATGTTACCCTTGGTGCCTCGAACCCCCGATAACTCGGACCTGTAATTTTTGTTTTATAGTTTTACCCTCGATAACTCGAGCCATGTCTTGAGCTCGTGACAAGTTGGGAAAACGACGGTGTACTGAAGTCCGAAACATTGAATTTATTTCAAAACAACCGTGTCAATTCTTTGTCTTTTTAGTCACTCCAAATCAAGTTCAGTGTCCATCCCTTAATATTAATCAATCTTTGTCGCTTAATTCCTTTTTCAAAATATCAATCTTTATTTCTTGCTGGCCTTGATGCATGATACCTGCATTCCCTCCCCCATCCATTTGCTTATTTCCTTTTTCCGGTTATTTGCTTCGAACTCCCGATAACTCGAACCTTTTCCGATTTCCCAAGAAGTTCGAATTATCGGGAGTCGACTGTAGTTTACCGGCACCCCACTCAAATACAGTCACAACCAAATATTCCAAATCAAACATACACTGGTTCACTAAAGACACTACCGACTTTTGTTCTCATGAATGTTACGAACACTGTCTTTTCAGGTGGGAAAGCATTCCAGCTGTGGTCTCCAGAAGGAATAGCAATTCCCGTAGTGGCTGCCCTTGTCATAATCTTCGCCATTATTTGGCTTGTGAACATCTGCGTCTTCAGACGAAAGAAATCAAAGGTTTTCCTTGGGAGTTTCAGCAGTGGAAACAAGAAAAAGGCGGAGGAAAAGAAGAAGGATCAACTGAAGGATCAACTGATTGTTTGAACTCAAGTATACAAAAATGCGGGAGCTTTTAAAACTGTAGCATATTGTTACTTTTTTTAATGTTTTAGTAGAAGACCGGTTAAGAGGTATATTTTAGTTACATGTATTCAACTAACAAAATCCCATAAGAGTGTTTCTTTGTTTGGCATAACACTATGAAGCTTTTGAAAGCTTTTTTTCAGTGAGTTATGAACTCACGTGTTATTTTTGGCTAGTGAAATAAGCGTTCTCTGAATAAACAATTTATTCAACAGACTTGTCCATGTCGTGAACTGACTATAATCAGGAAGTCTGAAAGTGGCTGGGAAGGTTCGCCTCACGTCTGAGATTCTTTCGCAAGGGCCGCGAGAAGGTTGTACAAAATTATGAGGATAAGCAATTGAATATTTACCACCTGGGCCGGGTTATTCGAAGCTGGGTTAAGTTAACCCGGGGTTAGTACGAAATTTGAACTAAGATATGAGAGCTCAAAAAGTTTAATTCTCTTTGCCTACAATTTGATGATTGGATACTCTAAAGATAATAGAGAAAATTATTCGAGAAACTGCTTTTGATAAAAAGAAAAAGAAACCCGGGTGAAAATTTAACCCGGGGTTAGCGCTAACCGGCGTTTGAACAACTCGGCCCTGATCAGTAGCAAAAGTCTTTGGGAGTATCGTTTACGATAAGTTCAATGACTATTTAACGAAACATACGATGGAACCTCTCCCCTGGGACGTCTCTGGTCAAGGGACACTTCATTCAGGCCAGGAAACAAAATTTAGTCCCGGGAAAATGTTCACATAATCTTTGTACTTGTTAACTCCTTCAAGGGACGCGTCTATTCAGGGGAAAGGGACAAGTACTTTTTCTAGGTCCCGAAATGTAGGTTTAACCTCCGTTCAGGGGACACCTTCGCACTCAAAAAGGGACTGACCACAAAAATCATTAACAATTTGAAGTGTACACCAGTCACAACGGCCACAGCTTTCATATATGGGACATCTCTATTCAGGGGACACTTGCTTTGGTATCTTGGTCACGACATGAGGTTGGTGGAGATATCGCAAAGAGAAGTGAGTAGGCGGGTAAGGATGTCTTTGCTCGAGTTTTTAGGGTTATTTGTACCATTGGTTGGGGGCAGTAGCCTATGTTTGGGTAGCCTGTGAACGGGCTCTCTGTTTGGGGAAAGGGTGAACCCCTTTTCCCAAACAAAGAGCCTGTCCACAGGCTAATGGTTGGTGGTAATCCCGCAATAATATCATTAAAGTAGGCGCCATCTCTGAAAGATGCAAGAGGTGTTTCCCAGCATTCACCGCGGTCAAACGAAAGAAATTTGCGAAAGCTTACAGCTATTTTGGATAACACGCCACCTGCGATGTCAAAACGTCTTTGGATGTGGATTTTTTTTTCTGCGACGTCAATCAAAATCTGAAGGCTGTGTTCGCCGTCGATCATCTTAGCGGACCTATTAGGAAACAGAAGTTTACTTCAACGGGTCAGTCAATAGGTAGATACTATACAGAGTTTCTTTTATTGTTTGGTTTATTTTTTTTGTACTGTTTTTTTACCCACGACGTTTACCCACACCCACGACCCACGATCTCTACTCCCTACCCACGACCCACGCCATTTAGCTTCGTTATGTAAACTTTTCACGTTTAGCTCTCATGTTTTTGGAACCCTCTTACTGAAACATGGCAAGTTTAGATTCTCAAGGTGAAATTGTCCCCGCCAACATTTAATTTTGCTGCTTCTGCTCGTTGTTGCCGCATTTATTTGATAAGCAAGGATTGGATTCTATGGTAACGGTTTGATTGATGTCGAAGAAAATCCCAAAATCCTGAAACGTTTTTGACGACCCAGGTCACGTTTTTTTTTTTTACTGTTATCCGAAATATCTGATCTGTAAGTTAAAGTTTAGTATCTTACCAATACGATGTTAATCAGTACTAAACGTGCTTTAGAAAAGTTTACTTTGAGTTAGGAGGATTTATAAAACTGACACTGGTCGAAATTGTCGGCGCCAATTTTCAACTAAATTGTGCTCGTCGTGTGAAAAGAAAAGAGCTCGTTTTTTTTAGGAAAAGGTAGTTACATTAGCTATTTACATCCTAGCCTGTTCCAAGCTCTCAGATAGTAGGGGTTTTCTCGTAAGTAAAAGGCACACGAGATATGAGCGCTCCCGTTTTGTTTTCGTGTTTGCACTTTCTCAATTTCGTGGACCTAACTATCTCGTAGCCTGGAGCAGGCTATTCACGTGCCATCTGAATTGTAAATATCATCCCTGGTCTATTTTCAATGCTGCATTCTGATTGGTTGCGCTACTACTATGCTATATGTTATAGCCTACTAGTAGCGAAAAGCGCTGACTTGTTGGCGGCAAAAAAGGATTTATTAACTAGATAAAGCTGTTTTGTCTCGATATTTTTGACCAACTAGTTGGATTTTATTAAAACAATTATTCCTCCCGCCCTCATGGCCTCTTTGTCAATGGCCCATTCGGCCTTCGGCCTCATGGACTATTGACTCAGAGCCCATTCGGGTTCGAGGAATAATTGCTAAATATGCAAATGAGTATATTTAATAGGAAACACTGGCACGCTTTGTCCCATTCACTTCACTTTGTCCGACACGCGGGCGATTGGCGACCCACCCGCCCTCCCCAGCGAGTAAGTCGGGTTCCAGATTACCTATATTCAATTCAGTCTGTCTTGGGCTTTTCCCAGGTCAGATTGACTTCCCATACGTTATTATAATGTCATGAATAACTATACCCAGGGATGAATATTATACTATTTCCATCCTTGCCCTTGATTGAGTGAGTGAGTGAAATTGTGGGTGAAGAGCCTGGGCTAGAAATAGACCACAAATGCAGAGGGAACCTGGAAACGACCAAAAAAGCGCAGATTCAATATGGCGGACGACATAGCACAAGAACATCAAGGTAACAGAACATGAAATCTAGCCTTTGATTTCAGAGCAGTGGTTACTTGGCGTGCATAGAAATATTTTAATATTCCTTTTCTTTCTTCAAGGGGAGAATAAGAAACGAAACTACAGGAAAGATAAACGTAAGTTGCGTCATATTCACCGTAGGCATTGTTTTTAGATGCATGTGCATGTTGAATATTATTCCTTCTGTTACACATGTAGCTTTTAAGGGAATGTAGATAAAGTAGTTTTAACGAATAACATCCACTTGCATCTTTGCATACAACTGGTATGAGTAGATGCTCTTTTCTTCCCGTGGTGCTAGTGTTTTTCTTGCTGAGCTGTGCTTGCTACAGGTAGTGTTGTTCAAGTTGAAAAGATCGGTCAAATCTAAATCTACGTACATGTAATATCAGTATCGAAGAGCTGTTTGGTGTGTAGTCTGGCAGCATTTGTACTCCCGTGGGAAGTTCGTGCTGAAAGCAAGCAACTGGTCTAGAAGTATTAAGAAGACCTCAAATAACAAGAAAAATCTTGTTGCCAGTTTTGAAACCCGCACCGAGGCTTTTCATGGGGGGGGGGGGGGGGGGGGGTTAAAAAATTAGCCTAACAGACTATGCATGAAAACGAGGTTGGGGAATAAAATATCTTAAAACTCTACAAACTGTAGATAAAATGACACCAAAATAACAGGAGATGTAAAACTCGATGTTGTCAGTTTTTTCCATAGCCAATGAGACACTTCACTAGTCACGTGACGAAGCTAGCATGAAAACGAGGCTGAGAAATAAAACTTCTTTTACCTTTATTAACTGTGGATAAAACGAAACCAAAATAACAGGAGACATACAACTCAATGTTTCCAGTGTTAGCCTAAGCCAATGGGATACGACACTAGTCACGTGACAAATCTAACATGAAAACGAGGCTGCGAAATAAAGCTTCTTATAGTTCTTATAACTGTGAGTAAACCAAAACCAAAATAACGGGGATATAAAACACAATGTTGTGAGTGTTTGCCTAAGCCAGTGGGACGCTGCCACTAGTCACGTCACAAAGCCAGCATGAAAGCGAGGCTGAGCAGTGAACGTATTATAACGCTATCAACTGTGGATAAAAGGAAACCAAAATGACAGGAAATATGAACCTCAATGACTTCAGTTTTGGCCTTGGGCAAAACCTTACTCACTAGTGGCTGCATTAGATTTTCTCTGGGATATTAAATTATTATGTCTAATCACATGGCCAAAGTAACACAGAAATGTGCTGGTTTGTAAAATTTTTAACTGGTCCTTTAATGTCAGTTAAGATACTGTATCTACATCCAACATCCAATGTTTTACAGATAAGAGATCGATGTTTCAGCTGTGGTGTACAAGAAATTTTGTCACCCGACCAGGATATGTGATGCTCTCGTTTTAACCACAATCTTTAAGAGTGATAAAAAGTTAATAGCTTAACTCACATCAGTATTACTGTGAAGTGGTGAGCTAAGTAAAATGCGCATACAGAAATATTTCAGTATGCACAACACGAATATGTTTTACTTTTACTCTCTTCCCATGAAACCTAGTCATAAAAATCTTCCTCCTCATCTTCATCGTCATTATCACCATCATCATCATCATCATCACCATTCTTCATCACCGTCCTTGTCTTGCATATTTAAACAAAGTTTCCCACTGTCTGAACAACTACATAAATCGGTGCAGTTTAGTCCATCTCTCCTTGGCGCATTTGCACTTTACAAGGTAGGTAATTTCGTCTGTAGCGGGTGGTATAGTAGTTTCGTCATGACAGGCACCCATCCATTTTCATCCGCCATCAAGTCAAAGATTTCTGTGGTGTGATTCGCGACTCCGTCATAATTCCTCACTAGAAGTTGACAGTGAACTCTTAAGATTGCTTGACTCGTAGCTTGGGTTGGCGATAGCCTTTCTGACTGGTCTTGCTTCTTTTGAAACAACCACCATCTAAGCTCTTTCACCGTACAAATATATGTCCTTGGTACATACAGCTGCAGGCTGCAGCTGGCACACAAACTTCTCAATTAAGGCCATCATCTCTCTGCTGGGAATCGCACTGTTTCATGCTCTTGACCCTGCAAAAGCAGCAGCCCTTCCTGCCTATCATGTTTCAAGTGGAGCTGGTAACACAGGCTGCTTTTCTGAAAAGGGAAAGGCATCCAGCAGGAAAACTTTCACACAAGTTGACGAAAAAGAAGTCCTCAGTGGCTTTTTAGCTCTTGGAGTAAGTGCGATTCCCAGTAGAAAGACGATGGCCTTAATCAAGAAGTTTGTGTGCCAGCTGGGCATCTAAAGCTTCCCCCGTTTCCTCTGGGGTCCCACAGGGAACAGTTTTGGGCCCTCTACTATATTGTTGACGTATGTAAATGACCTGCCCAAGGGACTGCATTCCGAAGTGAAACTCTTTGCTGATGACACACTGTATTCTCGCAAACGATGCAAATTGTGATCAACGACAGAAAGATCTGCATAAATTAGAGGAATGACAGCACCGATGGCAAATGGAGTTCATACCCTCAAAATGTAAAATTCTTTGCATCCCAACGAGACAAAATCCACCAAAGAGCAGGTATACATTTTTTGTGACTGAACTTAATCAAGTTGAATCTATCTCGTATCTAGTGCTTACCGTAAAAAGCAAGTTGAAGTGGTCCCAGCATATTGCTTCAATCTCAACAAATGCTAGTAATTAAAAAGACCCTAGGGTCGATTAGGCTTAATCTCTGGAATTGCCTGAAGAATGTGAATGAATCTCCATATTGCTCCATTGTTGGACCTAATCTAGAGTATGCGAGGGCCTCTTGGGACCCGCACTACAAGAAAGACATGCACGCACTAAAAAGGGTTCAAAGAAAGGTGGCGCGTTTTACCTCCAGAATTTCAACCGAATAGCTAGCGTTACAGATATGCTTAGAGAACTGGAATGGGATACTTTAGAAATGAGAAGAAAGAAAAACAGATTAACAGTAATGTACAAACTGAGTCATAGTCTGGTATTAAAAACTTCGTGCCGAATAGCGAGACCAGAACACATATAGGAGCCATGCGTTTAAGTATAGAATACCCAAAATTTATAGAAAGAGTGTTTTCAAGTTCTCTTTCTTTCCTAGATCCATATGTGAATGGAATTCTTTGCCTTCAGTCATTGTAAATTCTAAGTCACTGAACTGTTTTAAAACAAATTTAGCAAATTATCTGAAATATGAATGAGACACAACTAGGATGTACATACATATAGGTTCACCTATTCTATGCTACTTGCCATGCAGCTACTTGCCATGTGTTGTACTTCTTATAAAAAGGTGGTGTGATGTCTAACCGACTTTACCAACGTAATAAAATGTAGATGTAGATGTACCAAGGACAAATATTTCTAGGGTGAAATAGCTGAAATGGTGGTTGTTTTGAAAGCAGCAAGCGCAGTCAGAAGGGCTACCACCAACCCAAGCTCCACTAAGTCAAGCAATAGTAAGACCTTACTATCAACTTCTGGTGTGGAATAATGACGAAGTCGCAAATCCCACCCTTCCATTTCCAGAAAACTTTGTCTTGACGGCGGATGAAAATGGTTGGGTGCCTGTCATGATGAAACTACCACCTGCTACAGATGCAATTACCGTATTTATTCACTTATAAGGCGCACCATTTTTTACGAGAAAATATACTTGTTCGATTGAAATCTGCTCAAAACTCGGGGTGCATCTTATAACCGAGTATTTTCGCTCAACAAAATATAACTTTCCAAATTGCCCGATTTATTATTGCACCCGCTTGAAATATTTGACTCAACAACAAATTTAACAAACTACAAATGCTAAGAAAAACAACTACGATAAAACTACAGCGAAAACTAGACTTTCTAATCACTGGTACCGTGCTGCTACGGCAAGCAAGTTCGTAAACAAAGCTGATGTGAATTTCAGCAAAGAGCGATCGTGCTAAAAAGCACGTGCTTGAAATGATTGACATAAGAAACAATCAAACAAATTCCTAACCTCGCTCCCACGAAATGAGGCAAACTTGACTACAAATCGTTTGAAGAAATTGTCACAGCCGTGATCAGTGATCGGAACATATAAACAACTTGAACGGAAATGTAAACAGTGCAGTTATCAATGTTATTTTAAGTGAACAATTTTTACCTTGGCTTCTTTGATCGCTGAACCAGTCAACTAACTGCTGATCAACTTCTGGATCTTTTGGCCGGTAGCGACCCATCGAGGCACGTTTGGCAGTCATCTTTAACTCGCCGGAGAACAAGACATGCTGTTGATTTCTCCATTTACGGACCATCGAGTCCGATATGCCGTATTCGCGAGCAATTTCACGATTGTTGTTTACGGCTTCCGCTTCTGCTACGATCTTCAACTTGAAGTTTAGATCATAGGAATGACGACCAGTGTTTGGCATAATTACTGAAAATTTACAGTACGCTGAACGAATGATCAAAGATTGAGATAAGTTTTGCAACACTGTTTCCTAAGAAGGACGACTTGAGTGAATTAAAAAGTGTGACATTTATGTTATTGTCTATGTGTGACTTTTTTTGCTATTGTTTGTAATGTGTGACTTTTTCGCTTTTGTTTTGAGAATGAAAGCACCGTAATTTGTAACTTTTGGAAGTAAAATTGTTGTAAGTACAGCAAATGTGGTCAACAAATTTTCCGTAATTCTGGGTGCGTCTTATAACAGGGTATTTAGGTGAAATTTTCGTTGTCCCAACTTCTCACAATCGTCTTCGAAACTTTAGGGTGCGTCTTATAACTGAGTGCACCTTATAAGTGAATAAATACGGTATCTACCTTGTCAAGTGCAAATGCGCTAAGGAGAGATGCTGAGCTAAACTGCGCCGATTTAGACTAGTGTGTTGGAAGTTTTAAACACCATATTTTGTATTTTCATGCAAGCATTGTTGAGAAATACACTGTAGGCATGATGTTGAATCATTGAATGTGTTATCCCTTCAGTCTGCAGACTTTGTCGTGAGTCTCACAATTTCATACCCTGCGAGCAGAGGCCCTTCAATCTTCCCAGATAAGTCAGGAAGAGGACTTATTTAGGAAGATCGAAGGGCCTCTCCTTGCAGGGTAACAATTTCATGACCTATCTCATGCTCACAGAAGTTGGCAACTGATTTGTCAATGACTGCTTTCTCAAAATTTCAAACTCTAGAAAATTTAAATTACCATTTCATTGAGTTAATCTTCAAAAATTAAATGAACACCAGCAATATTTGGAGCAGTTTTCAACTTCATGATGCAGCAAAACAACTTTACAACTTTGCTGTGAATTAACTTCATTTTGCAGTGAAAAGACTTTGTAGCGAAATGACCGGACACTGCAAGTTCAATCTAAAGAAAATGCTTAGAGGTCGCGTTTGATTGTATTCTTCTAGACTACCGCTACTTCCCACTGCCACCAAATGTGAAGCTGCTTCTCTCAAGATGGCTGCCAATAAAACATAAAAACTACAAAACCTAACTTGTAAAATTGATAGTGATGTTTACTGCTCCAGCTTTAAAGTGATATGTGACTTCCAAAACCCATAATCTCCACTGAAAGTCCTTCTAGCGGAAATTTGGGACATCTCACAACTGTTTACCCATTTCTCACTACTTTTTCCAGCTCTAGGTTGACACTTTCACATTTTTCTGCCTTTTGGGGGTTGGCAAGTCTGCTTCTGTTATAGATTTTCAATGAAAGTAGATGTGTAGATTTAACGAATAACATCCACTTGCATCTTTAGTACAACTGGTATGAGTAAATGCACTTTTCTTCCTGTGGTGAGAACTGTTTTTCTTGTTGAGCTGTGTTTGCTTTAGGTAGTAGTGTTGTAGGAAAGATCTTCAAGTCTAAATCTAGGCACAGCTGTATGATTGTATGTATGTTGTGCAGTATGTTAAAACAGTTACTTTAAAAAAAATGTGTATTGCAGGACTTCACAAAGCCCAGGAAAAAGTCGTAAACCATTAAGGGATAAAGCCAAGTCAAGGGAAAAAAAAGGCCTTTTTACCATCAATCAACAAGGCTGTGTTTGAAAGAAAATTTTAGCTAAGGCACCCACGTCTCAAAGTTGGTCATCCCATTAAAATTTCAGGGAGTTTGGGCTCCCAAAATGTTGCAGCTGAGATGCTTGCACCTCCAAGTTGGTCACCCAAGCACATCCGATTAATCAATTACATAATTTGTCCATAGTCTCAGGCATCAAATCCCTGCCCCTTGCCTGCATCCCCCCCCCCCCACGGGATTTATGTTGATAGGTGCATTATGAACTGCTTTTTTTGCCCCTGTGAAACTCTCTTACACATGTATAATATTTTCTTTAAATATAGAGAGTTGCACATGCAGGCAATGAAGATTTTTTTCTTTTCCAATAGTCAGATTCTCATAAAAAGTTAACCTTGTTAATACAGATTCTGTTTATTAATCAATTCTGCACAGTAATGAGCTTCTCTTAATGTGAAAAAACCTTTGGATAGATACATGTGGATTTTCACAGCATGAACTGTAATAATTATTATGAGATAGTGCCATAGACGCTGGTGCCAAAAACGTCAGCAATAATAATTATTAATGTCCAGAATTTGTGATAAGTATTCATTGTTACAAATTGCAGAGGTAAATTATTGATGACTATTTTGGCACCATTGTTTGTATTAAGAGGATTGGAGGTTCAAGGTTTTTGATTTGTCTTCGGTAGGGAAAACATGAAGTTCCTTGTGCCATTGACTGAAGTACATTTGTGTAACATTATTCTCATTTATTATTGGTTTGTTGTTTTGTTGGTACTGTAGCATGGGATCATGAGGGCATTGATCACTGGAAAATAGAGTCATTCGCTGCCGAAGACAATCCACATGGAATGTTAGAAGAAAGTTCATTTGCAACTTTATTTCCAAAATATAGAGAAAAATACCTGCGTGAATTCTGGCCACTGGTGGAGAAAAAACTAAAGGAATATGTAAGTTGAGTACATGCATTAGCTAGGGTTGAGGGCTGTATCCAGTGTATTGCTATTAAATCTGACATGGTCTGGTCAGTGCTATTTTAATGTTGTACGTAACTTTAACAAATTCTCTAATCCAGTGCTGTCAACTCTCCCACATAATCCAGGAGACTCCAGATTCTGGACGGTGTCTCCCGGTCTCCAGATTAGAGTTTGCCATTTTTTGAAGACTCAATTTTCCGACCCTAAAATTGTAGCTTTTTGCATTGTTTGAAGTAATTTTACTCTTAACATGGGACATTCCTCATAAACTCTGGCATGCCTCGGTAATTTAAGCAATAATTATGTGGCTTAATATGAACTGTTTCATCACAGAATCGTTCCCAATGATGGAATGCATAACAAAACCCTAAGAACATCTGCGTGGGAGGCTTAATTAATTGGACTTCAGTCAGTCCTATTACCATTATGAATCTGTAAAATTAACTTTATCTCTGTGATTGCTTAAAGGGAGTAAAGTGTCAGTTGGATGTTATTGAGGGAAGCATGACAGTTAGCACCACAAGGAAGACTTGGGATCCATACATCATAATCAAAGCCAGAGACATGATCAAGCTTATGGCAAGAAGTGTTCCTTTTGAGCAGGTTTGCATTTTATGTTGGGTCAATGTTATTCACACAACAGGGTTTGCACCGTCTTGAACAGTCCTTGAATTTTCTTCAACTTTGAATGTACATGTAGTTTCCTAGAAAGTGTTTGTCAATGCATTTTCCTAGTCCACCATACCCAAAAATCATTTTGAATTTATGAATCATTCTGTGACCATATCGCATATGGAAACGGGCATTTTTTCCAAAGGATCTATCCCTCGCTTATATAAGTCACTATTTTAAAGGTTGTCAACACATGCTACGTTTTCACTGGCTGTGAATTATCAATTGTAAATTACAACATGGTGTTATGTGTTCTACACGGCAAAAACTTATCCCTAGTGGAATGTCTTTTCCCTACCCAGCTGGGGAACACATTTGCCTAGTGATATGTGTTTCCCTACCTGGGAAACACATATCCCTAGTGATATGTGTTCCCTTTCCTGGGAACACATATCCCTAGTGATATGTGTTCCCCTATCTAGAAAGCACATTTCCCTCGTGATATGTTTTTCCCTACCTGGGAAACACATATCCTTAGTGATATGTGTTCCCCTATCTAGAAAGCACATTTCCCTCATGATATGTTTTTCCCTACCTGGGAAACACATATCCCTAGTGATATGTGTTCCCCTATCTAGAAAGCATATTTCCCTTGTGATATGTGTTGCCCTACCTGTGAAACATATATCCTTAGTGATATGTGTTTCCCTACCTGGGAAACACGTCCCTGGTGATATATGTTCCCCTACCTGGAAACACATATCCTAGTGATATGTGTTGCCTTGCCTGGGAAAACAGATCCCTAGTGAAATGTGTTCCCCTACCCAGGAATCACATTTCCCTAGTAATATGTGTTCCCCTACCCAGGAAACACATTTCCCTACTGATAGGTGTTCCCCTACCTGGGAGACGCATATCCCTAGTGATATGTGTTCCTCTACTTTTGAAACAGATATCCCTGTGATCTTTTTTTCCTACCCAGGAAACAGCTATCCCTAGTGATATGTGTTTCCCTACCTGGGAAAGACATATCTCTAGTGATATTTGTTCCCCTATCCAGGAAACATATTCCTAGTGATATGTGTTTCCCTACCCTGGAAACACATATCTCTTGTGATATTTGTTCCCTTACCCAGGAAACACATATCCTTAGTGATATGTGTTCCCCTTCCTGGGAAAACATATTCCTAGTGATATGTGTTACCCTACCTGGGAAACACATTTCCGTTGTGATATGTGTTTCGTTACCTGGAAAACACATATCCCTAGTGATATGTGTTCTCCTACCCAGGAAACTCACATCCCTAGTGATCTTTAATCCTCTTTTATCTTTAATTGATATAATTGCCTCTAGTGTGGCAGGGAGATAGATAAACAAAATAAAAAGAAAGAACTAAGTAATTACAACTTAAATCACAAGTCATATTAAAAAATGAATAAATACATAAAATAAACATACCGTACATCTGTACATCGCTAGGGATATGTGTTCCCGGGTAGTAGAAGACAAACCAGTAAGGATTTGTGATTGCCGGGTAGGGGAACACATACCACTAGGGATATATGTTTCATGGTTAGGGAAGGAGCTCATATCACGAGGGAGATATTTTTCACGGGTAGAGAAGGAGCACATATCTTTAGGGATATGTGTTTCCACAGTTAGGAGAACACATATCACTAGGGATGTGTGTTTTCCAGGTAGGGGAACACATATCACCAGTGATACGTGTTTCCTAGGTAGGAGAACACATATCACTAGGGATATGTGTTTCATGGGGAGGGTAGGAGCGCATATCACGTGTGATGTCCGACAAAAGGTATATGTACATTTGTTGTTTGTAGAATTTCGTCGGACATAGGTAAACTTTGGTCCGACAGCATCCGTTGACCGACTTATTTGCAGTTGTGTACATGTATTTGACTATGATGTACATATAAATTAGAGCTGTCTGATGTTGTATAACGTTTTTGCTTATTGTCTATTTGTTTTGTGTGACTAAAAGCTCGTTTTAACCACTGTTTCTCAGGCTCAGCGAGTGCTTGAAGATGATGTTGCTTGTGACATTATAAAGATTGGATCACTAGTTCGCAACAGAGAGAGGTTTGTGAAGAGAAGACAAAGGCTTATTGGACCAAATGGAGCAACACTGAAGGTCAGTTTGGTTGGGTAACCCCCCCCCCCCCCCCCCCCCCCACCCCCTACAACCGTTTTATTTTACGTTGTTCTCATCTGAAACTACTTTTTGGTTAAAAAATTTCCATTCGCCGTTTTTTGGTGACCAGTTTTTGAAATCCCACTTTACATGCAGCATTCAATTCCCATTTCTCTCTTGATAACTGAGTTTTGTTAGAGACAACAGGAAATGTCTTCTTAAAAGTTGCGTTGTTGTATGTTCTCTTCTTTTTAGTTTTTCATTTTTCTGAATTTATGGTTCGACTTTAAGCTGTATACTTGACATTCCAACCAGGTAGAATTTTTCTTACAGGCCTAACCAGCAGCAACAACGACAACAAGAACAATTTTATTCTTGCGTGTACTAGAAGTTAAATAGCTTGCCCTGCAAATAGCTGGAAAGCCAGTCGTGGTGGCGCAAGACAAGTACAAAACAAGCAAAAATACTTCACTTTACAAAGCCTTGCAGATTGCAACTTTGGTTCGGTAGTTTCGTTGCGCAAGGTCAAAGTCTCAACCAAAAAGTCGAATCTACACCACGCCGGTTTATTTCGTGAACTAATGTTTGTACTCTCGTGTTTTTTAGGCTCTTGAACTTCTCACACAATGCTACATTATGGTTCAAGGAAACACCGTAGCGACATTGGGTCCTTACAAAGGCATCAAACAGGTAAGGACAAAATTGATTTCCTCGTATCAGCATTCTTTTCTATCAATACACCTTGCATTTTCCAGTTATTTTACTCACTTAATGAGTTTTATCTGACTGAGTTGTCGCAGTTAAAAACTAACCCTTTCATTGATCTGGTGCTTCTCCGCCCTACATATAATAGGGATCTTAAGATCCGACGACGGCGACGGAAAGGGGAACGCCACAAAAACAATAGGTTTCATTAGCAAAACAACAATTTTGCGCGTGCATCACGCTTTTTTGTACATTTCTTTGCCGTCACTGCACGACTACGACGTGAAAATGCCTAATTTCACGATGTACAGAGGAAGTACACAAGCGACAACGAAATTTCCTCTCTCTTTCTGAACTTGGATGTGATTCTTAGGAATTCAACTTTTGGAGGGTTCGCCTACATTTGAAAAAGTTAGTGACTTGGAGTAACCGCGACGAAGATTGAAAGAACGCGAATTCACTTTTTCAGCAACGTTTTCTCATGCCGTCGCCGTCCTCGGATCTTAAGGTCCCTTGGGAGCTTAAGCAAAGACGACGACGGCGGCGGCGGCGGCTACAAAAACGTCACTTCAAAAGTGAAGTAGCGCTGCCTCAAACTTAATCGCGCTTTTTCCACCTCGTTCAATTCGTCAAATGGCGGCAGATTTCTTGGGAGTTGAATTCTAATGGATTGTATCAAAAGTCAGGAAAAGAAAATGAAAGTTGTTGTCTTGTGTTCCCTTCCTCGACAAAACGTGAAATTAGGCACTTTCACTTTGTAGTCGTGCAACGACGGCAAAGAAATGTGCAAAAAAGCGGGATGCGCGTGCAAAGTTGTTGTGTTGCCAAACTAAACCTATTGTTTTTTGCCGTCGTCGTTGCCGTCGTCGTTGCTTAAGAACTCTAATGTAGAAACGTCATTTTGCCAATGCAAAGTATTTCACGTTACGTTATAAACAGGTTCTAATATTTACTGTTGTGCCTATGCCTGTTGGTTTAATACCTCAACTGATTTCAGCAGCTGTTCATTCAAGTCACTTGTTTTGAACTGTTAGTGGTGACTCCGATATTATAGATGTCAGCTTAATATTTTGTATACTGTTTGGGTTGTACAGGTTCGCAAAGTTGTAGAAGATACCATGAAAAACATTCACCCTATTTACAACATAAAGGTACTATCGATAAATCAAAGGTTGCTGTGAAAATAACGTATTTGTATGTCGAGGCTCAAATTTTAGGTTAGGCGAAATAGAGAGGACAAATCGTTACGTCACGTTGTCATGGCAGCAGAATTTCTGGATGACAACAAACCGAAAATGTCTCTTAAACAGTGAATTCGCACTTTTTCAAACTTGATCGAGCCCATTCAGTTTCATTTAATTTGTCAAATGTTGGCGAAATTTTCTGGAGTTGAATCCGAAAGGACTGTATCAAAGATTTTTGTGTTTTGTTCACCTACTCCATAAAGGGGGTGCGTGAAATTAGGAAATTTCATGTCGCAATCGTGCAACGACGGCTAAGAAATGTACAAAAAAGCGTGATGCACGTGCAAATTTGTTGTTTTGCCAATAGAAACTTATTTTTTTGCCGTTTTCGTTGCTGCCGCCGTCGTCGTTGCTAAAGCCCCCCATTGTTGCGATCCAGAAATTTTGCTACCACGGTAACGTGACATTACACTTCTCCTCTCTATTCTTGTGTTTTAAAACCAACTTCCCTTTGATTTTCTTCAGCTGAGATTTAGTGGTTGGGGTGCAACTAGCTTGAAAACATTCAAACTAACTTTAAATCGTAAGATACTTAAGTCATTTTCACTTACGTGGTCGGGAGCTACGCAGAATTGTTAGAAAAAAAAATTAAATTCTGGTAACATGAGAAAAGAGTTGAGTTCAATTCGCACACGAATTTCTTGGTTCACCAATTCTTGTCATTCTTCATGTTGCCAGCGAATGAAAAACTGGGTACGAAATGCGACGACAAATCTTTTTGGGTTCGTTTGGAGAGACAGCATGAAGGTCCACAAACATGATGCGCTATAAGTGCTGTGTTACAAACTGCTACGCAACTAATCTTTACTATAACCGAATTCATAAAGACCCTGTTGCACCAGAATAACCTTGAGTGCGTCTTTAACAGGTGACTTGCTTCTGTCCGCCATCTTTTTGCTGTCCCTCAAACGATTACTAAAGCCTTTGCTCTCATAACTGAAACTCGTACCAGTTCCCCGCTCGTTTTGAGCATGGCTAATGGGGAGATTTGGCAAAGACAACGGGGCGAAATGACGACGGCACGTACAGATCTAAAACCAGAATTTACTATAAGTAGGGCAGCAAATCAAGCACCGAAAGTCTCGTTCAGTCCTGTCTGTGCCCTTTTGCGTTCTCATTTGACGTTACGTTTTCTTTGCTAATGCTGCCTATTATGGCTGCCATGATCTCACGTGAAAACGATCTGCAATACCGTCGGTTGCATCTAAGCGTGGACAAGAGACGAAAAAAACATGTTCTAATAGGGTGCCAGACATGACGTGTTTAGCCGCCAAACATTGGAGTTTGACAGCAGTTAAAGAAAACTGTCCCCCAAGGTAAGTTGTTTATATGTTTTTGATCAGCGCGTTCCGCTCATATTTCATTTTTCTCAACTTTTAGGCATATTTCTCGCTCAGGAACAGCACACGTGCCTCCAGAAGTTACTCTTAAAATTCCAAAATTCTTGCAAAGAATATTTTGTTGAGCGAAAACAAATCAAGTCGACAACAGCCGCGTATTCCAAACTTTGGATGTTTGGCGGAAAAACATGTCATGTTTGCACCGAGTTAGAACATGTTTTTTCCTCAAGTGTACACGCTTAGACGCAACCGATGGTACTTAAGCCTTAAGGGTTGTTTTACATGTGCCATACGAGACACTAGGAGATCGCGTCTTGCGAATTTGCAACAAAACGGTGCAAGCATAAGAACAGACAAAAGTAGTGAGGAACTCACAAAACCTAAATTTGTATGTGTAATCAAATGGTATACTCGTGAAATTAGGGAATAATTTCACGCGCGTTTTGTCCAAAGGCTCGGGAAATTTTTAGGATTTGGACAAAACGCAAGTGAAATTATTCCCTAATTTCACGAGTATACCATTTGATTACCTATTAATATCATGGGTGGCGAATTACGTTTTTGACATGTTTATCCTGGATCGTATCGATCGAGAACTCTACTCTCTCGAACGTTTAGAGCTTAAATTTGGCTTAAGTTCAGAGTTTTTCGACAAAATACCTGTTAGAATCCTTCTTGATGTGCTCTTTCATGTCTTCAGGTTTTCTAAAACGTCTTTGTATGCCCTGGCATTTTCATTCATGACATTTTAAAACTTCGTCGCCATCTTGGCACTGAGACGTACGGAAGGTTGCCATGGCAATTTTGTAATTTCACATGTGAAATTACAAGTTATCGCTGAATTTCGCGCCAAAATTAAGGAGTGATTCGTCACCTATGATATTAGTGAAGTTATGGGATTGGTTAGCATATCCAGAAAGAGCAAGATGAAAAATGTTCACTTGCCAAAAACAAGCCTGTTGGTGCAAATTGGTGAGAAGATATAAGCAACGTTTTGCTTCCAATGACTCCATATAAATCCTTCTACCAAAGGCCTGATCGTTAACGTTACCATCCAAGCCAATTTTAGATATTTGTATGGAGTCATCAGAGCAAATCGGTGCTTGTATCTACCCGCCAATTTGCACTAACAAGCTGATTTTTGACAAGGGGCCTTTTCATCTTTTCTTTCTGAATATGCCAACCAATCCTAGAATTTCACAAATTTGAATTCAGTCACGATTTTTATACTATTACGTCTATCACCCAATGTTTATCATACGTGGAGGTATCCTTGTACACCTACGTATCAGGTACCTCACCGTCGTCTAATCTGGGAGAGGGTCTCTATAAAAAAAGAGGTTCTTAATTAACTCTTACTGACTATACATATGATTATTTTCTCTTTAAACAGACTCTTATGATCAAAAGAGAGTTAGCCAAAGATCCACAGCTGAATAATGAATCATGGGACAGATTTCTGCCCAAGTTTAAACAGACCAATGCAAAGAAAGTTAAGAAACCCAAGTTCAAAAAGAAGACCTATACGCCCTTCCCACCACCCCAAACGGAAAGCAAGGTTAGAATTTACTGTTACGTTTGGATTCCATTATGCGATTGCAACATGGTAGTAAGTGAAATGCTATCTTCTAGACACGCGGATAAGATCTATTGAGCTATACGAAGCTAACCACTGTCCTAAGTCAAAGATCGCTGCACAGACCTTTGTATGCAAAGCAATGTGAGCTATAAAGTGCTATACCCAATAAACTATACACTTCTCTACTGAGATGAACAGTTCCATCGCCGTAATGAGCTAAATATCGCTTTTTACAGTTATGCATGTACTGAGCTAGACTTAGCTATACACCGCTAGACTTATTTTTGCACAGCTGTGCAGATGCTTTTCAGGTCAGGTCAGCCCAAGAGTCTGTAGCTGGTAACCCTCTGTCACCCATTACAACCTGCTGCATGGACGGGTCGTCTGTTTAATGCTACCTTGATTCACCCATGGTCCAAAAATCGGCACCCGCTAACCCTAATTCTAGTCCTGGATGTCACTCTGGCCTCCGTTTTGTCCGTTGTAAGCTCAACGTCCTTTTTGAACCTAAGTAGGAGAAGGGACAGGCTCCTAAAAGGAAATTACGTGTCAGCGAACTACGCTTTAACTCTAGCAAGACTAAGTTCTACAATCGGCGACAAAATAGGGTAGCTTCAGAGAACAAAAGAATCCACACCTCTCCCCTGTCCCCTCCATTCAAAGTTGGGGTGTTTGTTTTTTTTTTAAATTTTTTTTTAAAGGTAGCTCGAACAGCGGCACAACATTGCATGGAGGGGATGGGGGTAGAAAAAGCTATATTCCCCCCATTTAAAGTCAGTAAAGCTCATTTTGTCGCCGATTGTGGCTTGAAACACAGTGCAAACTTGCGTGTGAACTATCCAGTTGACCTTCCACCCGAAGCATAATGGGGCCATCTCAAGTACACTGTTCTGCAGGCTGCTTAGGAATAACTAGGTTTCTCGTCAAAGAAAAACGAAGATTGATTCGACGAGAACAACTGGGAAATACAGCATCTTTTCGCGGAGACAAAGCCAGCAAACCAAGCCCATCTGACTCAAACCCTATCTGTCCTCAAAGAAGAGCAATCTTCCGCTTCTCTTGCCTTATGCTTCAACGCAAGCTCACAGAGATCCAACATATTAAAGTGATAGAATGGCCTTGCGGAGGATCCAGACATTGCAAATGTAGCTTGTTCTACCAGGCCATGAGAGCAGTGTATGGTCCCTCTTACCAAACGCTAAGCCTTCTTCCAATTTCAGATGACAACAAACGTCTGACAGACAAGGCCTCTATCGTGGGCCGCTAGTCTGAACACTTTAAAGGAATCTTCAGCGTCAACAGCTCGTTTCAAGATGCTGCGATCAACTTCATCCCTGAACACCGGAAAAAACCTGGCTGGACGGTAGCCCAAAACTCCAGGAAACCACAAAGGCGATCAAAACCCTGAAATCTGGCAAGACTGCAGGAGATGACGGCGTTCCTCCAGAAGTATGAGTCAACGGTGAACCCTCGCTCCACACGAAACTCCGTGAATTCTTTGTTAGGTGTTAGGAGCACAGTAAACTGCATATTGATGTCATATTCGTTACCTATAAAGATTTTGCCAGGGCTGCCTGTGTACCATCCTGAGAATTTATTCAACTTGAACTTAGACGTCCTTGAGAATGCTGGGATCACTAGCAGAGAGTCAAATTTCATTAAGACGCAGTTGTGCTGGGCAAGACACGTCTCAAGAATGCCTGACCACCGCCTAGATTACACTATTCGAAGAACACTCGACCGGTCACCGCAACAGAGGCGCACCGAAAAAGCGCTACAAAGACAAGCTAAAGAAGGCACTCAGTGCCTGCAGCATTCACCGCAAGCACTGGACTGCTGTAAGGCTGCCGACAGAATTGCTTGGCTCTGTAGCGTCCGCCAAGGCACCATCTCCATTGGTGCTAACTGACGTGCCACTCTAGAGGAAAAGAGTCTAAGGAGGCAAAGCTGTGCTCACCCCTCATCAGGAATTCCCCTTTTTATCTCTTATTAGCTGTTGTGGTATCGGCCTTGTCAGCCACCAGTTTGCGCGGACAGGACACACTGAATCTTCTATTCTGGAGTGAACGCCATCAACACACTACACAGGTGCAAATATCAATATACTGAGCTCTACTGAACTATACTCCGCTATACTGAGCTATAAATCACTGCAGTAAGCTATAAAGAGCCATGCATACACCGCTCTACTGACCTATAGGTCCCGTCTCACAGCACTTTCACTTATCTGGTTCTTCTTCCTGTTCGAAAAGGGTAGAGGGCGTAGACCCCGGTGGTGTGGGGGCCAACCTTCATACATCACAACATTCACATCGTGGGTTGGGTGGGTACAGTAAGCCCATAAATGGACTGATGGCGGCTGCCCAGTGGCGCCTTTGTATGCTGACGTCCGAGCTTACCGTTCACATGTTGATATATATTGTTACGAGGGCACGTCTGTTGTCCTCTCATCCATGACTCCTTCCTTTCCTTCCTTATGTGGCTGTATTGAGCTATAAACTAAAACTGCCAGGTGATCTGTGACGTCATTGCGGGGGCCTGGGGAAAGAAATTTTAATGCCGTATCCCATAAACCAACGCGCGCACCAATTCAATTCAATTCAATCTGTTCCTGTCAGCTTTGGTTTATGGGATACGGCATTAAAATTTCTTTCCCCAAACCCCCGCAGTGACGTCACAGATCACCTGGTGGCAAACGACGCTATACACCGCAATACTGGACCATACGCCGCTACTGAGTTATACATCGTTAGACGGAGCTATATTTAGCTTTACTGAGCTATACACAGCAATACTGAGCTACAAACCGCTTTATCATATACAGACTGAGATGTTGTCGAAAACATTCATAAGCAAATGAGTCCCAGCCAATCTTAGGGTGGGACGATGTTTTTCACATGTGGGAAAAATAGTTGTGTATTGATTGGCACGGTTTATAAATAGATCAGTATGGTATTGTAGATGGCTAGGTAATTTAGTATATTAGGATCTGTTCTGTCAACAGATGATACAGGCTTACATGGAATATTTAGATGGCTGTTAAGCTCAATTTAGTCCCTCTGTGTTTAGACGATAAACAAGAATTCGGATAGTTTGGAAACCGCATATCTATTTACACTAATGAATCTGGTGAATCCGCTCACTGAAACAGCTCACCGAAAACGCATCTTTCTGAAACCGCTCTCCAGAGTGTTGTAAGGCCCTGTTCAAAGGAATCTGGGTAAAAAATATATATATATGCGGTTTCAAAAATGTCCGGATTCGTGTGGACGTAGCCTAAGTCAAGTTCATATTTACTAAGGGCCTGTTTACATGGAGGTGGGGGACTCCAGGTAAGTGAGGTAACACGATAAGGTGGTGTAACCCGGCTGTCCATATAATCTCTTATATGGTCACCCCACCGATCATGAAAACGTGGTCAAATTAAAATAAGACATGTCATGAACAGGCGGTTTACCCCACCTACCTGGGGTCCCCGACCTCCATGTAAACAGGCCATAACTGTAACTGTGATTATCATCGCTGAAGTTCGTTGCCTTCAACTGATCTGCATAACAAAAATACATTACATAACAAGAGAACTACTTATAACGACTTGGACCACTGAATGTTTTTATCTTATTGTTTTTTTCAGATTGATAAGCAATTAGCAAGTGGTGAATACTTTATGCAGGAAAAGGAAAGAAAACTGAAGGCGTGGCAAGGAAAAAAGGTAATCTTAGTCCCCCCGGTGGGTGGTACTTACCGAGGCATATCACACGAAAAGACACCTTTTTGCTCTGTATAGTCCTGTTATGTGTTGGCTGAAGAAAGTTATTGCTGTATCGCAAAGACGATTGTCATATCACAATCGCGATTCTCGTATGGGATCAGAATCGCAACTGTTGTATGGCGATGGCGATTGCTGTATTGCCGTCGGCGTTTAACATTTGAAGGCTTACTCGAGATTTCTAATGGTAGCTATTTGACGAGGGGCGAACCAGGGCTATTTTCGTTTCAAATATGCTTTGAAAAATCGTAGAAGAAAAAACAGGGAAAACTGTCGAAATAATCCTTAAGTCTGGGTTATCAATGATGCTATCGATTGTTTACGAAAGGGAAATAGTCAGCTTCTCACCTGCCTGTTTAGATTAGTGCAGTTATCCACTGAGGTCACATCGAAGTTGTAGTGCTCTATGGGTAACATCTCAACTCAGTTGTCGTGTAGCATCTGCGGGAGGGCCCCCCTTATTTTAAGACCACACTGAGGCCCAAAGGGCCGAAAACAAATTGAGACCAGCCCCCCCCCCACCCCCCTTATCTGAAGGTTTGGATCCGCCACTGTTTACCTGTATTTTCTTCAGGGCCGGGTTGTTCGAAGCTGGGTTAAGGTAACTCAGGGTTAGTGCGAAATTTGAATTCAGCTATAAGAGCTTAAAAAGCAAATTCAGTTTAATTCTCCTCGTCTACAATTTGTTGATTGGATACTTTAAAAAGAATAGAGAAAATTATCCGAGAGAGTGCTTTTGATAAAAAAAAAAAAAAAAAAAGAATCCCGGGTTAAAATTTAACCCCGGGTTCAGCGTTAACCTGCGTTCGAACAACTGGGCCCAGAGCTACTCGTCTTTCATTTCATTTTTAACCGCGGCAGGATTAGCTCAGTCGGTAGAGCGTTTGACTGCAGAGGGGGAGGTCGCGGGTTCGATTCCCCGGACCGGACCAACTCTCAGGTCTTAAAATGACTGAGAAGTGAAGGTACTGCCTTTGCCCTGCAAATGGCTAGACCTTCGCGTGGTTCGGGTGACCACGTAAAATGGCGGTCCTGTCTCCAGTAGGAGACGTAAAAAAAGTGTGCTTTCGTGCTAAAAACATTGACACTCAAATAAAGTGCATTTTTTGGAAAATGGGACTAGTTAACTTTCGCGCTGACTCCGACTTAAAAAGCACCTACTCCTCCCCTAAGCCAACATTAACACTTACTTCTCACTTAGGGAGGGAAAAATTGTGACTTAGGGGAGGGGTAGGTGGACAGTTACCTAGAAACTTCAAATGATCCGACAGTTCTATTGTTTTAATGTGTATAGGCACGCCAGGCAGGTGCGGAAGAAAAGAGAAAAACTCAGCGAGAGAAGGCATTCATCCCACCAGTGGAAGATAAGCCCAAAAAGGAGCTTAAGAAAAAAGGTTACTTTTCAATTTTCAGTGATTTCACTGTTAGATCTCGATCGTGCAATTTAGGCTGGTAATAGAAAGACATAGGGCTCTAAACCCATTTAACACGGGGCGGCCCTGGAGCACATTTCTCAAACTTCCCGATCATTAAAGAGCCCAGAGATCTGTTGTGTCTACATTCAAGATCGAGGTTCTAATAGTTTTGCAGATAATCTGGTGAAGTTCTCAGTTGATGAAACAAAGATCACTAGTTTGTTAGCTAGTACCCACGCTTTTATTCCTTAGATTTTAAATTGAACATTTGATTTTGGACCCGGAAAGTTACCGGGACTTTCGAGCAACGGGCCTCTGGGTAGGTCTACTTGTAGCTACTGTGGCGAAAACAGACGACTCCTCCTCGCTCCTCGTTGCTGGGAAGGCGAGGAGAGAGGGCTGTTTTCGCAGGCTAGTCTACATGCTTCATGTATATCTGACGGTCATTGTACAATTTGTTTGCTCATCGCTGTCATAGCTATCTCTCCTCGATGAGGAAGTTTTGCCCTGCCCCTCACTCTGCCCTATTACTCACAGCTAAGTAAGTAAAGGGGAACTGTTTCCACTGAAAGACTACTTGGCGACGGTGCCACTTACCGGGCTTCTCACTAACAGGATCCAAACTTTTCAACCTTCTTAACAGAGATCTTCCCCTCACTTAGTTTACCTATTACTGATGAGTTTAACAACATTAATAAGATTGATTGATGTTGGCGATTGTTGACTGGTATATCGCGATTGCGCTGTTGCAATTGCGATTGTTTTAGCCTTATGCTCCGTCACGATGTCGATCGTGACCCGATTGCTCTATCGCCTTCCTAATGGCTATTGTTTTATCGGCATAATGAAAGCTGCTGCTTCATCTGTGATTATCTAACTTCAATTCTGGGTAATACTCGCTTTTGCTTGACCCTTGGCTGTATTTTGTATTACTCTGTCGTGATGTGGATCGCGACCCGATTGCTCTATCGCCTGCGCAATTGCTATTGGGTGAAAAGGGTGTTGGCTCGTGTTTAAAGGGGCTATGTCACGCTATTTGCTGTCTTTGCAATGTGATAAAGACGGCGCTTAAATGAAAATCAAAGTGGGTTAGCCCAAGTTTCATGTCCACTATCAAGGTTCTCCGAGAGGAAGTACACCCGTACTGCTTACGTTATGTACATTACCGACACATTGAGTCTCATCGTAGCAAGAAACAACCGCAAGCAAAAATTCCAATAGCATTCCTCTTCAGTCAACTTCATCTTAGAAATGTTACTTCAGATGCTCTTTTTTACGCCGGGCATCTGGGTATGCGCAGTAAGAGATGCGCAGTGCAAAACCAGCGAATCACCTTAAGGTCGTATTTAGGCATTGAATCTGTTTCCTGTCGTCTGTTGCAATGGATTGCAAGGATGGACGAAATAGAATATGTTATGGTTAGTGCTCCCTGATGAAATTTGTTTGACATATTCTTCATAACTCTACAGGCACATTTTGTGATTCTCTGAAGGCACTAAGTAATGAGAATATCCTCGTGACATTGGCCCCTTTATGTCATCTTTGGTAATGGGGAGTGCGTAAAACCTAAAAACCCTTTTAGGGTGTGTTAGGTGTGACTGGTGTCTAATAATAATAGTAATAATAATCATAATAATTATCATAATCATAACAATAATCATAATCATAATATTACTAATAAGGAAATTTTCAACACTAACAACATAATTTATTACTAATTAGATCCAATTAAGCGGGTTTTTTTATTTTCGCGCATGCGCATAAGCCAAAACAACCAAAGCGGACGTCAATGAGTTATGGAGTACTGATACACAATACAACTAATTACTAGTAACAACCAAAGGTTACGGAGTGCGGGCGACAACGATCAAGGTCAAAACGCTTTCGCTCCAGCTCTGTGCATTGCTAAGTTTCACTTGACAGATAGTCAAAACACGCGTGATCAGATTACGAGTCGGGATAGAAGGTCCAAACGTGCGTGATCAAATTGCGTTCCGTGCATTCCATTCATCCAAAGGAATGCTGGCTACATACATGCAACGCATTCGTAATAACAACCTGGAGATTACGATTACGGACTCCTCTTGTCGACCGCAACAACTGATGCTCAAACAAGTATTCGAATGTTGAATGTACGCACACCTTACACGTAGTTTATAACAGATTAGTTCAGGTGCGAAAGAAATAGACGATGCAATCCAAATTCACAGCGAGACTGAAGTTGACCGCGAAAAACAAAAACGATGTTTATCACACAGTCGACTAGGAAGAAAGAAACAGGACCAAGTCCAGATCCTGGAGGTCCAGATCCTCTACTGCTGATCTATGTTCTTCATATTCTTATACTCAGCATGTTTTCCATGGTTAATGTCTCTATCCACTTTTTAAAACCCTAACGAAAAGTCGCGCAGTCAAGTAAACCAGCAAAAAGATGACTTTATGAGGGGGGGGGGGGGCACAGCCCTGTGGCAGGTAATTTCGGTGAAGCGCACAAATAATACAAAGCTTCAGTTATCGCCCTACTGCCGTGAGGAAGGACAGGAGTATTGGCAGAACCTTTCTTTTCTCCCCAGCGCTGCACGGGCTGGATCGGACAAGGTGAAGGCATAGGGATAAGATGGCAAGACATAAGCAATGCAACACTCTAGATTAAGATATACTTCTAGTCGTGAAAAGCTTTTGTTTACAGCTAAAATAATAAAAGTTCATTCATAGAATGATTCACAGAACTACAAAATACAAGCCTGACCCCCCCCCCCCCCCCAAGGCGCTTTGTTCTATTGACTGCATTTACCACATGGTAGAGGATTATATATAAAAATAAATACGTTTTCCTAAAAACGGAACCAATGACAGACCCGTATTCATTACAAGTGCATAGGTGGTTCTTCAAACCCAGTCCCTAAAGAGCTTTTTGATGGGGTCTGGGTACTTGTAACCGAACATTTCAAAGTCTATGCGGTAACTCTCCGCAATTCTGATAATGCGATCCAGCGGTATTTGCGAATAGTATCCCCTTAGCAATTCTGGCGTCCTGGATCCATTGAACGAAGGGAATTCCACTTCCTTGTCCAATTGCAACTTTTCTAAAATGTAATCAGCATCCTCTTTCGCAGTGTCGAAGTAACCGATATAGTCGTAGTTGATAGCGCATGGGTAGCATGTCTGGTGTGCAGGGCGCCAGTGCATATCCCACGTGGACTTACCAGGCAATGTGTCAATGTATGACGTAAATTCGTCAAACGTTGGCCTAGAACACTCAGCACAATTTTCTGTTTTTCCCGCAGAACGGCGAACCTTATTGACTATATCTTTGCCTAGCATATTATACAATTGAGTCGTTTCACCGACGAACTTGTCTCTATAAGCTGATAACAGTCTTTCGAAAGGCTCCCGAACAAAGAAAAACTTTTGGTAGGAATCCATCTTTTCTCTCCTTCTTTCGTTGTATAACTATTCAGAAATTTAAAGAGACTTTTGTCGAATAGACTGATGTAAGTCCGATTTGGTGAAACAGGACGAATCGAGAGGATATTTAGAAGCGCGTTTTTCCATTGACTTGCTCCCGTTTTTGGGACGTAGCAAATGATAAATTTATGTTTGTCGCTGACCACAAAGTTAAAGTGGTTTCGTTCGGGAAATTGGTGAAATATTTCCGGGTTGTTTTTGGAGTCGTTGCAGTATTTTCGTATTCCTTGTAGGCGATCGTGCTGTCTCTTTTCGTGGTCAATCTAAAAAAAAAAAAACAGAGAAGAAAAACGTATGGTGAAACTTGCATACAGTATCATCCACCGTTTTCACCGCGATCAAGCGTTTTAGACCTTTTTGTTTTGTTTGTTGGGATTTTTTTAAGCGGTAAGAGGAACAATGGGCAAGGATGTATAAAATAATCCATTAAAAAAAGAAATTAATGTTTAATGAGTGTCTTATATCTGATAAAGATAAAATAACCCCAAATCTAAAAATAGTGCACGAATGAGTTGATCTACATCAGAGATTTTGAAGACGGTCAAAAACTTCCTGTTCGCCTTTTATACAGACCTTGAAATATTGAACGTCGTTTAATAGAAAATGCTTCGCGCCCGAGCAATCTTTTGCTGGAAAATTGGTCCCGACCATAACACCAGTTTCAGTTTCAAACGCTTAGAACTTTTTTAGAACACTTTAGTAACCTTTCAATATGTTTAGTACTTTAACAGCGCATTGGTAACGTTTTAAATTTTTAATACTGAAAGAAACAAATTAGATTTGAAGTTCTTTGCTTCGTTTCAAGGGTTTCTTGTTTTGTATATAATTACGATATGTTTACAGTTCTTCTGGCCTGCAGGTAGCTAAGCTGATCGAGGCAGGTCACAGTCTGACAAGTTCTAATATTATAATATTTTCCAAAGAGTTTGAAAAAGATATTAATAAAGTAACAGTTTAGCAAGCCTATAAGTAATATGGTTCCATATTAAGTCAAAAAAGTAACCGTATAGAGCGGATTGTTTCATTTGCCCCGACAAAAAAAAAACAGTTATCTTCATGAACTAGAACCTTAATATGGCGCGTTTTCAGGGTCAAAATAAAGTGTATGATTACCACACCAATTAATTACCAGAAAAATTGTCATCCTATGTGATGATTTTCAGTTAATGACCTCTGTTGACATGCTGTCTTGCAGTGGAATCCTTTCGTTGCGTCATGACATTTAACTAAATCTGCACTTCTTACTGAATTTAATTTGAGAATGGGTTTACTTTTGAAATCTTTTTCCACATGTTTCCACATTCACTTACGAAAGATGTAGTAGCAGGATTATGTGATGATGAAAACAAATAAAGCATTTTTAAAGTTTTTTTTTTAACCATTATTACTTTTGAAATCTCTTTGCACGCTTACTTGCGAAATGTGTAGCAGTGGGAGTTATAAAGCCATCGCCATCTTTACTCTTGTCAATTTTGAGAATGCGCTTGTCTGATGCACTTCCCCCAAGAGGAAACGCTACCCGCAATGACGTTTGAATCCACTTTCGACGTAATGACTTGCGAACTTTTAATCAGGCGCTACCCACCCTACAAGGTATGGAAAGAGACTGGAAGAAAGCCTGCCTGGTCACTAAGCCAGTATGAAAATGAGAAGACCTAGGCCTTAGATAACAAAGACCTCAACCAGGTTTGGCGTCCAGCGGTTTTAGTGAAAACAAGGGTTTGGGTGGGGTGCTTAGTCTCACGGGCCTATAAAACCTGGTCTAGGTCATTGTTATTCGAGGATTTTCATGAAAATGGCGCTGAAGCAAACAACATTTACGCCGGCGCAAACACAGTTTGTAGACAAAATACGACTGGTCTTTTGGACTTATCTCGAAGGTTGCAGCATGTTATCAGTGAAAACGTAGCCGATTACGTTTCATTCAGGATACAGCAACTCTCCCGCCTACGATGCATTTTGGACTGAGCTTGACATCGTGACCAGCCTACTGATACGTTACTGATCGAGGCAGATCGAAACTTTCCCTGTCAGTCTGTTGACGCAAGTACAGGCTTGAGTCCCTCTGAGAGTGTTGGTCGCCCACCAGTCTTACATTATGTACAAACTGTGCTATTTTTTTTGGTTCAGTGCCATTTTTCCATACTGCCTTAGTAGCCATTGGAACCCATGCAGGCTTGCTTCCAGTCTCTTTCCGCGCCCTGTAGGGTAGGTAGCGCCTGATTAAAAGTTCGCAAGTCATTTCGAAGAAAGTGCATTCGAAAGTCATTGCGAGTAGCGTTTCCTCTTGGGGAAAGTGGATCAGACAAGCGCATTCTCAAAATTGACAAGAGTAAAGATGGCGATGGCTTTATAACTCGTTTAAAAAAAATAATCCTACTGCTACACATTTCGTATGTGAGCGTGAAAGGAGATTTCAAAAGTAATAATGGGTTTTTAAAAAAAAAAATTAAAAAATTCCTTTATTTGTTTTCATCATCACGTAATCCTGCTACTACATCTTTTGTAAGTGAGCGTGGAAAAGTGTGGAAAAAGATTTCAAAAGTAGACCCATTCTCAAATTTGCTTCAGTAAGAAATGTAGATTTAGTTAAAAGTCATGACGCAACGGAAGGATTCCATCGGAAGACAGCATGTCAACAGAGGTCATTAACTGAAAATCATCACGTAGGATAACAATATATTTGGCAATTAATTGGTGTGGTAATCATACACTTTATTTTGACCCTGAAAACGTGCCATAGGTCTGGAATCGGGTATGATTTTCGAAGGAACTACGGGAGCGGATGGACGTATATTTCGTGTCAATTCCAAATGAATGCGAGAGAAAGAGTATTATGCAAATTCAACATGGATTCTGTTAGAGTTCTAGTCTAAATTACCGATGGCATACTTTCAAAGACGCCAGGTATGAAAACGGGTGTGGAAAATGATATTTTTTTGGTCTGAATTAGGGTCAAGATTTGGAGGACAGGGCAGCACACCCCACCAAGAATTCCCAGGAGTACCCCCCCCCGGATGCACATATAGGTAGCTTAGGTGAAACTGTATTGTGGTAGTTTTGACAATGTTGGAACCGTGTTATAGGATGTTTTCTTTAGTTTCGTGGTTTTAAACTAATACTTAAACTTTCGTAGCACAGCTCCTTGTTTCTCTGTGTCACTGAAATAACAAGTACTGTAAAGCTGTAAAGCACAGGATAAAGTTGCTGATAGGACTGTTTGGTGCGCGCACAGATGGTCAATGAACCTTAAAATTTGACAAACGCAAAATACTCCAGTTGACTAACATCTCATTCGACTTCTCGACTGGGTGTTACGAAAAACTATATTGCGTGACTAGCGTGACTTTCTAGAAGCTTCGCGAGAGTTCATAATTTGTTTATTTTTGGATCTTGCGTCAGTGTTTCTAAAGTGGGATATTTTGTAATCTTTTTGTAATCTTTCTATAATTAGACTATTTAGAAACTTCTAGAATATTATTGTAAACGTATATAAGTAAGCGAATTCGAGTGAAGTTTTAACTAGTTTACCACAAGCGAAGAGAGTTGGACGTTAGTCGTGTTTAGTCAAGTGTGACTGAAGCCGTGTTTATTCAAGTTGGCAGAGGCTGTGTGAATTTTATTGAAGTTGGCAGAGGCCGTGTAAGTTTATCGAGTTAAGTGCTGTTGTGGAGTTTTACTTCGTGGAAACTACGTTCATTTTTGGAATAAATCTTCTTGTTGCTGTTCCGACAACCCTGCGTTCAGTTTAGTTTGCAAGCTACTCGTCCTCTAAAAGATTACCCGCGTAACACTGGGATGTAACTGTTTTGTATTTCTTTTTATTTTGTTTCACTTAGCTTTTTACTACGTAGCTTTTAAAAGAAAAGGCAGACTGTAGGCACTCTAGATTAATATTAAGCCGAACTTACTGACCTTTGTTGTTGTGAAGGCATTTAAATCTACATCTGGTGACGTCTCCTGGTGAACAGCTTGCCATTGAGGACCTATGAATAACAATTAATAAACGATCCAGGTTTATTCACTTGTCAGAAGCTTCAATTGAGAGGCCCCAAGTATTCTATAGAGTGTCTACCATGTTAAAAAGTTTCGAATTTTGGTAGTTTGAAATCATTGTTCCTTGAGTTATACTGCGTGTTCTTTACATTGAATAATTTAGAGCTGTGCATAGGCGCGAGACCATGCTTTACTTTATACATCATCAAGGCTACGTCCTGTAAACGTCTGTTGTATAGTGTGGTCTAGCAGTCCTTAATAAGGAGCTGGGCTCTTTTTGTATACTGCTGTCAGAGCTCTTTGCTCTCCGCTCGAGCTTTCTTCGATTTGATGATTTACAAAAGTACCAGACAGAGCAGTGGGGGATCCAGGGGAGGAACCCGGGGGGACTGGTACCTCCTTATTTTTAGACCAAGTTGAGGCCCGTAGGGACGAAAAAAAAGTTTCTTTGAGACTGTACCCCCCCTTATCTCAGGGTCTGGCTGACCGGGCCCCCCCCCCCCCCCCCCCTTATCTGAAGATCTGGATCCGCCACTGCTGAGTGACAGTATGTTAGAAGGGGTAGAAAAGATAACTTTGGCATTATGAGGGATTAAGTTGTTTAACCGCACTAGGATTCCTACTTTTTGACTGGCCTTGGGTGCACAATTCATTTATGTGACTAGTAAAATTCACATTTTCGTTTATTTGAACTTTCAAAAGCTTGAATCGCCCCATTCTACTAATTGCCTTTCCGTCTAAGAATATATCTTCGTCGTCATTTACTGTGTCTACATTCTTGAGTTGATGATTAGTGGCTGAAACCTTTCTGGGTTAGCCGATAGAAATTTTTCTTGTACCAATATGGAGCTTGCTCTCCTTGCATCATGGTGCTTTGTGCAACTAGGTCATGATCCACTCCCATTACGTACATCTGATGATCGTTAGCATACATGCTAAGATTGGCGTTTTTAACGTGGAAGGACATGTTATTATGCTTTCTCTTGGCCTTTAAAATCTCGAAATCATCACGAACTATGCCTACCCCCCTTCATGTGGGAGCCTATCTCCCGGGCAGTAAAATGCGACCGCGTACGTGCATCATTAGCATGATAAGTTAAGAAGAGGTACATTGAAAATAGGACTTAATAGGCGAGAATTGAATCAGAATAGACCTCAAAGAACACATTTTTATGGAAAACAAATGGAAATTTTGACTCGAATTAGGAATTAGGTGACGTCCTGGTGTCTTGGAGACTAAGAACATTAAATTATGAAATTTGACGTTGTCGGAGACTGACATGCTATAAAGTATATCCAAATCAGCTGAACAGTCTAAAAAGAGTAGAAAAATTGCAACGACTTCAGTCACCGCCCATATTTTCTCAAGCTTCTTAAAGAAAATGGCGCGAACCATTTAATTTTCTTACCTTTTTTTAGTTTTCCCCTGTAAATGGTAAGTTCTCCTTGAAAAAGAAGACAAAGAAAGAAGACCAGGAGATTATAAAAAAAGAATGCAACCTTACCTCCACTGAGTAGTGCTTTTATAAACAGGATTCCGGTTGTTATACAAAAGACCAGGCCACACACGTCTCGTTTTTGTAAGAATGTTGCTCTGTCCCCTTGTTTAAGCTAGAGGAAATATGTTATCGTGTTAATGAACTACAAAGAATTTTGAACAATCCTGGTTCTTGACAAGCGAAATCGACGTCAACGATACATCTTGCAGACAAATCCATTGGAATCGTCCTTAAGCTGATCAACATCACTAAGATAGTCACCTATTTGAAGGGACAGGTCACGCACTTTCCTTACTTACCAATCGTTTCTTTTTTGTCCAAAACATTTGAGG
The DNA here is from genome assembly GCA_038088405.1 of Porites divaricata. Classification (NCBI taxonomy): domain Eukaryota; kingdom Metazoa; phylum Cnidaria; class Anthozoa; order Scleractinia; family Poritidae; genus Porites; species Porites divaricata. The sequence continues at coordinate 14,789,619 of JBBMOI010000009.1, forward strand.
CCGCGGGGGAAAGCTCAGAGTTGGAGAATTCCGTGCTTTAGAGGAAACTCTTCTATCGCGCTGTTGGTTTTCTTGTCGCTAGTCTGGCAAAAGAAAAAAGAAAACAAACATAAGACTCAAGCGGCTTTCGAACGGATTGCGATCCACAGCACTGAACTGGTGCGCCATAATAGAGAGGAGAAGTGTGACGTCACTTTACCATAGCAAATTTTCTAGATCACGACAGGGAGCTAAGCAACGACGACGGCGACGGCAACGAGAACGGCAAAAAAGCAATAAGTTTATATCAGCAAAACAACAACTTTGCACGTGCCTTACGCTTTTTTGTTCGTTTCTTAGCTGTCAGTGCTCGACTGTGACATGAAACTTCATAATTTCACGCGCCCACTTTAAGGAGAAGATAAACACAACACAAAAATTTTCTTTTCCTCTTTCTTTACTTAGATACGGTCCTTTCGGATTCTACCCCAGAAAGTTTCGCAATCACTTTTTAAGTGACATTTTCGGTTGGTTGTCATCCAGAAATTTTGCTACCATGACAACATGACGTAACGATTTCTTCTCTCTATAAGAATAGCTTGCTCGCAGGCTAGGTTACCAAGGAACTTCTAGAGGCCGTTTGTGACCCGCTTTTCTGCATTTGTGAAAACAAAAACATTTTTTTAAAAACTGCTATGATCAACATTGCGAATGTATCTTGTGTGAAAAGCAGCTTCCCTGTCTGTAAAAGTTTAACAGTGCGGCTATTGTTGGTTTTCACATGACGTCACTAAGATGCAAACTAAAAAACTATCGAACCTACCGAGATTTTACTTTCAAGATGCATTAGGGCAGCTGAAAACTAATTTCATACAGATTTTCGCTTCAAAAGGGTTCTTGGTTTTGTGATAGAGTACGCTTGAATTTCTAAGCTTTTGCGTGACGCAGCATTTACATGACGGCCAAGCTAGCTGTCATGTAGGTTAAAAAAATGACTTATTTTGGGAAATGTTGCTATCTAAACAGTTCATGTATTGGAAAAAGTATTACTTTAATGTTTATGAGTTTCTCGAAGAATAAATTCGCGCTTTTGTAGCAAAACTCGGTAACAGATGTTTCTGTTGGTTTCCGTCCGCCATGTTGGAGCTCATCCCGATAAGCTCCAGCATGGCGTCTCCATACAAAGCTCTATAAATTTGGGTAAAAGATTTCTTCGGATATCTCGTATACGAATTATTCCTTCGACCCAAATCTTGGCGAGGTTCTTTGTATATTTACCTCCTTTCATTTCCAAGATTCTGAACTTTATCTGTCGAATAGTTTTGATTTTGATTTTAATCTATTTTGAATGACGTGACACTGAAAACCAGTCAAAAAAACTCGAAATGAGTGAGCTGATACCTGAGCCCGCGATACTGTCAGGTGATGATGGTCAGCGGATGCTCTAGCTTGACAGCTGTCAATTGAGCTTCGTTAGAATGTCGAATTTTCTAATAAACGGACTGTTGACTGCGAGTGTGAGTAAGACATTTCAGTCCGGCTTGTGATGGAGGATAATGGGGGCAAAATGCCAGTTCGTGCCAGTGGTCTGCACATGTCTCATTTTGACAGCTGTCAATTGACCTTAATTTGGCTTCTACATATAACGTTAAACTACTGGCAGCCAACTGACAGCCCTGTCCGGTGAAAGCGAAGTTTCATTTCATTTTAATTTTTATGTTGGTAAGTGTGACATTATATCAGCTTATATGTAGGGGAAAAACGACTGGTCTTTCATCTGAGCCCGCGAGATGGTCATGTTATTACTGTCAGCGCACGTCTGATTTTGACAGCTGTCAATTCATCCTCATACGGATGGCTTACAAAGTATCAATTTCTGCAAGATCTTATTTGACATCAGCGTACATGAAGTGTGTGTACGGGTGGGCGGGCGTACGCGACGTCATAACCAAATTTTATTACCCATGGTGCTCCTCTGGCGCGTTCGAGAGCTCCGCTATTATGTACAAACGAAGAGTTTTAGAGAGAAACTTGAGTGTGTAATAGTTTCCACATTTCTCATTTTCATGTTTGTTAATCAGTTGTTACTCGTGGACGTGTTTTCTCAACTGTACTAACTCATGCCAAAAAACAACATTGACGGACTTCCGTTATAAATCGTTAAAATCATGAAAATCGATAATATCGATTTGACACAGCAATCTATTTTATCGATTTTCACCGATTTCTGTTATCAATCGATAAAAATCACTTAATTGCTACCGATTTTTTATCGATTGACTACTCCAGCTACTTTAGGATTTTATATACGGATCAGGCCCAATTTGACACATGTAATCTGAAGGAGGAAAAATGGTTATTGACCACAACTCTCTCAAAATGAAATAACGTCACTCAAGAAAAACTTATGTGACCTACCCGGATCAACAATCTTTAGGATGAAAGAAATCAAATGTGATCTTTTGACCGCGGAGGAATGGGAATGATTGCATTTTTATCTGCGGAGCAGAATTTTCTCAAAATTTTAACTTTCTGATAATTATATTGTCAAATGCGCGTGAATTTTCAACGACAAATCTATCAAGGGCAATAAAGTTCATTTTTTACCTCTCAAGTCACAAACCTTAAGTTATTTATTTATCTCATAGTACGCGAAGTAATTGCAACAAGCCCCAGCATCAAAATATCAAAATGATAGTCGTACTGATCATTTTCGGCCACAATTTTCAGTTCCATTCCGTACAAAACAGGCACACCGCTCTTGTATCCTAATAACATTGTCGAATTCAGAAAAACTCACCTCTCACCTTTTGGTCACTTGATCGGTTTACTTAAGCAATAGACAACACTTTTTATAGGTTTACCGGCGTGATAACCCACTTGGGATGTTGGAAGAACACGAGAAAAGCTTGTAAATCACTCGCCGAAATAAAATAACTTTAAGTAAAACTATGTTTTTACCGGCACAATAAACCATACCGTTGACCAACCAGAACTCGCGTACTATCTTAGTTATTTTCTAAAGTTCATTTAACACTAATTATGCCCAAATGCTTGCATGAACACTGATATCTACATATGAACTCTACATGCGGAGATAGCTTATGGGACAGCCTATAAACGTTTGCTATTCAATAAAACAATAGTTGGCTTATGTTCTAACAAATGATCCATTTAATCACGTGACTTATGAATGCTTGCTAATGACCATTTAGACACATCTCTTGAGAGGTAAAAAATGAACTTTATTGCCCTTGATAGAGAACCGAATACAGAAAGAGTAATATAAACAACTATATTTCAAATGAAAAAAAGTCGATCACTCCTCATCTTGATACCTGGAATATTTATAAGGTTGCTTCTTCTTTCGTGAAAAAAGTAACCGACTTCTCTGAGCAAAGTAGCCGACGTGTTTCGTCGGTCGTCGGTACTTATTGAAACCCCTGCGCGGCAATCTTAACAAATTGGTTGCGATTATGTAAGTAGTTTTCAAACAACTTAAGAGGAGCTTCATGTACGCCAGTCCATGGTGGTAAAATTTTTGACCACAGAATGCCATGGTTCACCGTATGCGATGCCTTTGAAAAGTCTATAAAGAGACCATAGGTAACCATTATTTTTTCCATGGTCTTTCTAAGTTTATCAGTGATTGCGGGCGACAAATACCATGTTGTTATTACGCATGCGTCGCATTTATGTAGCCAGCATTCATTTGGACATCCACTAAGAATGAATGGAATGGACAGAACGCAATTTGATCACACGCATTTGGACCTTCTACCACTCATAATCTGATGGATTCGCTCATCAACAAACACTTGACCTTTACTCTCCGCCATGACCGCAAACGGGTAGGATTACTACGTGATGTACACGATGTGAATATTCAGTAATTATCGACCGCGACAATGCAGCACTTGCTAAGGGAGGGACCGCTGCGTTAGTTTTGACCAGAAAACAAAAGGCGATAGGCCGACCGTCCGTAAACAGTTTTCAACAGGGCGGCCCTGGTTTTCAAGTTCGAATTCTTCTGCTGTTCGCTGTCACAGCTGCTGTCACATTGTTCGACCAGCCGCTTTCATAGATTCTTTACTCCACTGGACCTATGTGCTTGGATTAATTAAATAAACAGTTTTTCCAGAACTACTTCTTACTCCACAATATGTATCAATATGTTGTCCAAAGTGGCGAGGGTCAGGACGAGGATTTTCCGCCTAGGAAATGGCAAATCTGGCCTCGGCTATGCAGCTGAATGGAAGATACAGCTGAAGATATGGTAAGGAAAACTTTATGTGCGCGATATCTTTTTTTATTATTTTCAAAACTCAGGCCGGGCACCCAACGACGATTTCCCCCTAAATGCATTGAAAACACTTTTAAGGCTGTCTAGAGTACTTGAGATCTCTAAAAATGCATTCTAAGCGGCGCTAATACATAGATTTAGTCAGGGCTAAAAGCGAAGCTCTCGATAATATTTATAGTTTGCTCATACTAAATATAAAATCGTGTAATGCTAAGCGGAGAAGGCAACGAGACAGGGGCACCCAACGACGGTTTCCTCAAATACATTGAAAACACTTTTTTAGCTATTCATTAAGTATTTTTAGCTCTATAGAAATGCATTCTTTCTAAGCGGCGCTATAAAATTTGTATCTGTTCGGTCATTCTAGGGGAACTTGAGTCTTTTCGAAATTACGAGGAATTCATTATTATTTTCCGGAAAGTTTTAGATGCAATTTAACGTATTACGAAGGAGATGATTTTTCTGATTCCGTCTTCCATCACATTTTTGAATCCGGCTGAAAATTTTAGGTTTCCTTTGTCTACGAAAAATAGCCAAAACTGGGGAGTGAAATGTGAACAATTAACTTCAGAAAATTGTAGGGAATTTATTAGATGAGCTTCGAAAATTGTACATGAATGGAATGATCGTCTAGAAATTTTTAGGCAAGTAGAAGAAAATTCTAGGCAAAATTTGCTTCTCCGAACAGATATTTTTCAGATAACAGATAACAGTCGTTGGGTGCCCTTGACGAGAACTGAAAAACAACAACCAGGTGATCTGTGACGTCATTGCGCGGGCCTGGGGAAAGAAATTTTAATGCCGTATCCCATAAACCAACGCGTGCACCAATTCAATTCAATTCAATCTGTTCCCGTCAGCTTTGGTTTATGGGATACGGCATTAAAATTTCTTTCCCCAGGCCCCCGCAGTGACGTCACAGATCACCTGGAATAGGTCTAATTGCAGCACACTTTTTTGTACGTTTCCTTGCCGTTGTCATTTTTTCATGACTACAACGTGAAACGTCCAGAAACGTCCTGGTTTTCACGTTTTATGGAGGAAATGTGGTACATTCTTGTTCACTTTTTCCATTGCCGCTCACTTTTTTTAGCTCCGCTATAAAATTTGTATCTATTCGGTCATCCTTGGGCAAATGAAGTTGTTTCTAAAATTATAAGGGCTTCAATATTATTTTCCCGATTGATTGATCTAGAAGCAATACTACCATCCCTTCCATAGCAAGTGGCTGTATTGTCGCGCGGACGCGGTCGCTAAGCTTGAATATATTCAAGCAGGAATCCTGCCCGTTTGCGTTCATGGCGGAGCGTAAAGGTCACGTGTTTGTTAATGAGCGAGCGATTATCGTTCAGTTGGGATGGGTAAAAAAGATTCAAAAGTTCATAAACTTTTGTCTCAAAATCCCCATTTACCCCATATGTAAGAGCCTTTCTAGGCTAAGTTAGGAAAATGCTGGCTCTTATCCGCGGGTAGTTTTACTGTATTCGTTCGCAATCGGCTCCCAGACACGCCAAGTGATAAGCAAGTATTGATACATCCTCGGCCCCTGCGTCAATATTCCACCACTTTAAAAAACAGCGCCTCAAAATCGGAAGGAACAGTCGAAATGACTAGTAACAAAGTATACGTTGCGTGTGTCAGGCTAGATCATCAGTAAAATAGAAGTCACGGTGATTTCATTTCGATACAGTTTGTTGCTCTTGTACGACATTATTTTCAAGGAGTGCCTTACTGCGAAGCGAAATCCTACCGAAAGACTTTGGGATAACGGATTGCAAGGCATCATTACCATCCGTATCTTCCATCATGCTCATATGGAAATAACTGACTTTGAAATAAGTACTGAGTGAACATCGAAATAGATGAGACGATGCCAGCGTAACTTCTTTGTCAGAAAACATCATCAACAACAACAAAAACAGACAAGCGATGGTTACTAGACCATATAACAGAATCTATCAGAATCAAAGTCACACGGTTGTACTTGCACTTTGTAGTCGAGTATTTTTGCGTGTTGATTATTCAAAGCGATATGTAGTGTCCAGTTTATTCAGCGAGAAAACGAAGTCCTGACCTGGAGTATTTCCATTCAGCCCAAAATTCCGGAACGAACCATTTCATACAGTCTACATGAAAATGCATAATTATTTTTCCAGTAGCCTCCCACGCAGACATTCCTAGGGGTTCTTCACGCAGTCATTCCTCTTTGTGTCTTCAGTTTTATGATTTTTCTCGTTATTTTTCTTCAACTTAAAGGAATTAAATCCTTTGCAGTTTGTGACCTAAAAGAGTTTAAAAATTTCCCGCTGGTAACTCGAACTCTGAAGGGAACACTTTTACCGTGATGCATGCTAATGAGTTGAAAATTCGCTGGAGTTCGAACTTTTTTTCATGGTAGAAAATTATCCCGCCATATAACTCCTCCGAACTTTTTGTGCCAGCTAAACAATATCGAAACATTATTCACAGTCCTTGGGTACTAAAAAGACTGAACGAAATACACTGTAAAGGCACTATGTGCACGTGAAATTGTTTACTTCTGATCACATGCACATGACCTTTGAAACTGTTTTCGGTTCAAGCACGGTTCATCTCAATGCACAATAATTTACCCTCATATTAATTAGAACCCTATGGTTCCTTCACATTTACTGTGTTCGTTTGTATTCAAAACACCTTTAGGAAAATACGGGCCGTATAAGTCATGTTGATTATATTTCGAGATAAATCGATGATAGTCTTTTTTTGGCTTCCTGTACTTTGCGAAACGAAACGAAACGAGACCGCTAAATCGAAACAAAACGTAACGAAAACGAAACAAACCAAAAACGTTACCATGGCGATGGTTACGGCAGTTAAATAAGCATAATAATTACTGCGGTTTTCTTCATAGAGCGCTGGAAGACGCTCAATACCCGGAAAATACTTCAAAGTCTAATACCCACAATTTTCGATCTTATAAGAGAATCCCAGTTAGAGAGAATCCTGTGAGGAGAATAAACATCATGACTAACAAATCTGACCGCCAAAGAAAGCTCCTGGCGCAAATGTCAACCTGTGGCCTCTCGAACTTCACCACAATCAAATACAAAAATAATCATCCGACCTTTGTTATATATTTCAATTTTAGAAATTGAATATCCATGAAGTGCAACAAAAAATACTATAAATAAAACTGCGAATCAAACAAGAAAATCAGACAAGTGTAGTGTGGTTTCGTTTCGCAAAATACAGTAAGCCTCTTTTTTTAAGTTCCCACTTTGCGGTGGCTGTACTCTACATGTCCATAAAAAGTTATGTTAGCAAGAAACTGTACTCGAGCTGTCAACTTTCAAAGGTTTATCGAAACTCGTTAATGCTGACATCAATGTATCGTGCTTGCTGAATGGGCGGACAGAATTGAGGAGAAGCATAACAAATTATTTTAAACAAGATCATGCACAAATTTAATGATAAGTGTAGCAAGATACAGGTACAGACAAAAGCAAAACCTCTAGGCCACAACAACTGTAAGCTCTACTCAGTCACCAAACCTTGTCGGTAAAAGCTGCCATTTCTCTCAAGATGGTCTTTGTGAAGCTCCCGGCTATCCCGGTGAAGCTTTGAACTTGTGTTCAAAATTCTCAAAGTTCCTATTTATGAGCGCGTCTTTTTTATCCTTATCCGAAATTTAGACCTTTAGAGTGGCGTGTGTTGCATTAAATAGAAGGCCCAGGAGAAATGGTCGGACATATACGCGTATCAATGAGCCGTTGAGGCGGACTAATCAGGCATGAATGCGCCAAGAAAGCGGCATAATAATAGGGAAAACGGGCGATTTTGGCGCAGCACAGTGGCTAAAATCGTCATTTCGGTCGTTGAAAAGATGAATTCTTTAACATTATAGAGCGGATTCTTTAAGTTAAAGGATTTATCTATCATTCCAGCTAGATTTTAAGTAAAATGAATGAAAATTAGGTGCAGACTTTTAACATTGAAAATCAGGCTTTTTACAGTATATTCTGCATGGAAAACGACCTTTGTCCAAATTTGACATCGAATTTCTTGAAAAATAATCACAAATCTTCAGATTATAGAGCGGATTATTCAAGACAAATGCGTTTCCTACACGTGGATAGCTTTTTCTCGAAAATTTGATTAGATTAAGTTGCAGACTTTTAAGTTTGAAAGTATAAGATTTAACCTTAGCTCGCAGTCGGAGTGAAGACATTGGAGAATGTTAGCATCAACAACGAGTATGAGTACGAGAACGACTTCAAGCCATACTCGTACTCGAAGTCGTTTTCTCAGCTTTCTATGTTAGCGATGACACCGAGTTCGAGTTTATAGAAAATAAAATTATGGGATTCCGCATGACTTGGCCCCATATTTTCGACCAAATAATGGCAATTTTCGGGGTTATTTCGTGAGCCTGTGAGGCCTGTGGAGAGACATGAAACTTTCCCGGGTAAGTGCAAATTTACTCTGTGTAGGAAATATCTCGTTCAGTTGCTTTTCCTCAACTTCAAAAGCAGTATTTTACATAAAACATAATATAAGGAATGTTCAAGATGATGAAGAGAGGCTAGAAAGGAAAAGAAACTGCATTAAACGATCGGAATTTACCTTTGAAAACCAGCTCTTCCCAGTCGTAGCTCAGTCGTTCTACCCACTTCGAGATTTTGGTGAGAACTCGTCGTAGTGCAACTTGACAGGACGACTTGAAAACGTGGAGATGCGCAGAACGGATGCGCAGTACGCAAAATCGCTGATCTCGTTCTAGAACTCGACGATGCTAACATCCTCTATTGTCTTTGTCGAAACAATGGTTGCCATGAACAAACAGTAGGCAGTGGCACTCCACTCAGGAAAACCAGTCATCTGTTAATGAACACTCAACAATGCCAAAAAACCAGTGGCGCACGAATTTTAAAGACATAACGCGCTTTTGGCTCGTGATCGCTATGCCAACAAATCGTTTTCAAGGTGGCTGATGCAAGAGTAAACGACTTGGACCAGGAGCTCTTTGCAGAGCTCACTGAACCCCTGGTCCAGCCTTTACTTATACATGTTGTCCCACCGTTTGCAGACGGAAAAGATCCAAATTACTGTTTACAAATCAAAGGGAACGTTTCATGTGAATGGAGGACGCTGGAAGGCAACTCATGAAGAAACCATTTGCAGTTCTTCAAAGAAAACTACGTCTAAATGGCTATTTACTCGAGAAGTCTGCTTTTAATCGGGTCTCTGTGTTACTGATCACGAAAACGAAAACGTTCGTCGACGAAATTAAAAAAGAGAATGATGGGAAACGGAGACGGAACTCAATGAAAAACTGGATCAGCTAGACGGCACTGTTCAAGAACAAGCTGCGGAGTTGTAAAGTTTCAGATTGATTTTATTTTTCGCTAATGTTCGCCGTTTGCATTGATACAAAGCCTTCTTTTTCTCTTTTTTGACCGCGCACAACTCTTTTTGGTTATATATGTCACTTACCATGCACCATGTTTAGGGTCGGGGGGTCTATTCGGAAGACTCCGGAGGGTCGAAATGAAAAAACGATTCTTGGAAGCCGGAAAGAGAGAACACATTTACTTATCATTGTTGCGTTAACTCCGCGCGCATGTAGTCTATTAAAAGCAAACGCCTAACTTGAATATATACCTCTATTGCTCGGCCGAAAATTAGAATCAGCCATAGTTTTGTCAGAGCTGAATTGAGTGGAATTGAAAGACACTTTTTCCCAGGCATCATAAAGTCAGTTATTTTTTTCGTTGAACCCGGATTGCAGCATGTAGTAATTTTATAGATTCGAATTTTATAGTAGCGCTTTCGTACTTCTAACAGTTACCCTTGGAATAATTTATTACCAGCCTTCTTCAAATAGTCTCCTTCTCAGCCGGCTAGAAGACTAATTTTTAAGCTGCAGAGAGGCTTTAGGGACCCGGGGGGCGAGGTAAAAAAAAATATTCGTGCAAGGGAAAATCGTATTAAGGTGATTCCCTGGATTTGCACTGCGCATCTCTTACTGCGCATAACAAGATGGCCGCCGTAAAAAAGAGCATATGAAGTAACATTATTAAAATGAAGTTGACTGAAGAGAAACGCTATTGGAATTTTTGCTTGCAGTTATTTCTTGCCGAGGTGAGACTCAATGTGTTGGGAAGGTGCATAATGTAAGCAGTACGCGTGTTGCTGAGTTCGACTTCCTCACAGAGAACCTCTATAGTGGATGTTTAACTTGTGCTTACTCACTTTGATTTTCAAAGAAGCGCTTTCTTTATCACATTATGTCCTAAATGTGACATCTCGATGTAAATTCTGAAAAAACAGATTTTTTAATACTTTCTTCCCCTATGACATACATTTAATTTTGAAACTCGCCCCAGTCCTCTCTCAAAAATCGATGCTTCCTTTCGATGAGAAAACAATTGGCACAAATCTATGTTCAGTTTTTTGGCAATTTTACTAAATTGTACGGATTGAGCTATCACGGGTCCTAAAGCGCGTGTCTAATTTAGTTCTACTTTGGAGCGTAAAGTAAAAACAAGGGCATTAAAAGGCATTTTTCTGGTACGTAAGTGGATAAACAATACATTAAAGTCAAATTCTGTGCGATACCACATGCATCATCGAAAAAATCTCTCCTTTTTGTCTAGTTTTGGGCTGCGCGCGGTTTTTGCCACAGGGTCCTAAATAACCGTATTTGTCAGCATTGTGACATCAAAATGAGCACGCTGACCCCCACTTTGTATTACTTTTTTATCATCTTCTTGACTTGTTACATCAGTGTACCAAGTTTCATCTACAATCTATGTTACGTTCTTTTACTAGGGAATCTCCTTAAACCAGTTGTTCTCGTAATTGATTTAGAGAGATTTGGACCAATGAGGCTGAAAAATTGAATAGAAAATATAAATACATAAAAAAAGCATTTGAATTTTGTTGGCGCTATTTCATACCACTAGTGTAGCTTGAACGTTTACAGCAAATTCAACTCCATTTGACCAGTTGACTCCTGCGATACTCGTGTTAGAGAGAAATTACGAATCAGCCTCAAAATAGACATAAAATGTAAAAAAAACCTGCTTGTTAAAGAACATAGATATCAAGGAAATTCAACTGTTTCTTAGCGGACAAGACTAGGAAAGCCTGTTGTGTCTACAGCTGTTTCGAAAAAGGTTGTCGGAAAAAGTGCACGCGACAATTCCGAAAGGTATTGTGGGTGGTTTTGTCTGCCCTGTTCTCCAAAGGAAATTGAAAGAATGGCACGAGAGGCCACGGCCATATGTTCGCGAGTGCTAATGGAAAGCAACAAAAGTAGGTTCGACAGCTACAGTCGTTAGGAACAGTGTATTGATCATATCCCATATTACCTTTCGGGATTGTCGCGTGCACATTTTTTCCGACAACCTTTCTTGAAATAGCTGTATTATCAGACAGGGGAAGGGGAAGCGGAAGACAGTTTTAAGTATTAAAATACTTGGAGCGCCAAGTTACATATAAGTATTGGAGTTCGGCAAACTTAAAAAGGGATCCCCCTAATTGTTTGCCTTCAGAAGTGCAATAGGCCTGACAGCAAGACTAGACATGCAAAGTTAGACCTAGTCTGCGAACGGAGAAGTAAGCGTATCTGAAGTAAGCGTATCTGAAGTTGTTGTTCGTTAACGCTAAGTTACATCTGCTATTGGGAATTGTGTTTCTTTGTTGCCAGGAATTAGACAGAAGTATGAGGACAGAAATTACAAGCGATAAAAAGATTATAACAATACAACGAATAATTTTCAATTTCGAGGAAGGTTTCGTTATGGCGATACTAATGCTGACGTCACCCATGATGTACCAACTAAAAGCGCATTGGTTCTTGAAACAAAATATTCTGTTTTTTTACAAATTTGAATAACAAAAACAATGTTTGTAAACAGTGATGTGTCCTTTTGTTTATCTTAAGGCCGGGCGAGTTTTTCAGCAATTTTGGAGTTAAATTAATCTCTCAGAGATAATTGGAATTGACGTGTTAGGCTCTAGCCGAGATGTTTTCAATCAATGTGATAAAAGTTATAACATTTTTAACACCGCGATCAAGTTGTCCGTTTGGGAGAAATCAAGAGAAGTCTCGCGCGAGGTCGAGTGGCCTTTCCTTCGTCCCTCGCTCGAGTAATTTCTCTTGGCTCACTTCGCTTCACTAATGGAAATGGAGAACTTGCTTGCATTAGGACATAAAATTTCTTCGTATTCGTCCGTTAATTCGCTATTCATTGAACCAGATTAGTAATGGTAACAGGACTGAGTGGAGTCTAATTCGGTCTGTAATCATACGAGTGATTAACAAAATCGGACGACCGCGTAGCGGGAGTCCGATTTGTTTAATCACGAGTATGATTACGGACCGAATTGGACGACACAAAGTTCTGTTACCAATTAATCATAACTTTAACAAAATTTGTAATATAATAGGCTATTTTTTAAATCAAAACACAAGAAATTCGAAATTTTGTTTTGCCAGCAGTGAAAAAAAAAGCCATTTAAGCGCGCGCGTGATGGCGCGTACTACTTAGGCATGACGCGTACTGTCCTATTAAACTGTCCAATTAAGGCTGAAATCAGGGCAGTTGATAGCCAATCAGATTTGACAATTTTGTTATAGTTATGATTATGTCAGTAATTCCAAACAAGTTAGAGTAGTCCCTTAGCAAGAACTTTTGATATTCATTCCACCATTAGTAGCCAATGCTCGAAACATAAGTGTCGGCACTGTTGCGCAAACCTCACAATATAAACGATTTTTGAAAAAAGGAAGGGGAAAAAAGCGATTGTTTCTGTAACCAACGTATATGACGGAATTTATTATTGTGTTTCTTCATTCTTGTGTGGTCCCCGAGCTGATTAATACTTATTAGTAAAATCCAACTAGTGGTCTATTATCAATGCTGCGTTCTGATTGGTTGAGCTACTAGTGGGCTATAACATATAGCCTAGTAGTAGCGAAAAGCGCGGGCTTTTTGGCAGCAAAAAGGGATTAAAGTCTGGCTTTAACTAGCTAAAATTTTTTTATTCTCGATATTTTTGACCGACTAGTTGGATTTTACTAAAACAATTATTCCTCTTCCCCTCATGGCCTCTGAATCAATAGCCCATTCGGCCTTCGGCCTCATGGGCTATTGACTCAGAGCCCATTTGGGCTCGAGGAATAATTGTTAATTATATGGAAGATATGTAACAATGCCGACGCTCACACTTTGTGCTTAGTGTACTTGTCATGTACATGAAATTTGCTTGTCTTAAATACTCTTAAGGTAAAGCCCAGAGAAGTGAATAAATATAAGAGTGTGCGCCCAAGTATACGCTCCTACAGCGTCTAGTTCACATAGGAAAAGAAACGATTAGACACCTGCTTGATATGGGGAGACGCATTTTAGACGTCATACCTACGCCCTTTCTCAATAGTCCCATTACAGTTGTGATTGTGGGCATCGTGAGTGAGGTTTAAGTTGACCGTGCAAATGATGTTTTCGATTCAGTGACTCAGGCGATTCGGAAGAAAGAGAAAACCGAATTCTTCCATCAGGAGTGGAACCTTCGGTTCTTCTGGTTGCACGTTCATTAGACCCTCTAGGAACCTCTACCCGCTGAGCTGTGTTCTTCATATCCTCACGTTTAGCATAATTTCCATGGTAAAAAGAAAGACAGTTTTCAACGAAACAGAGCCAACGCAGGCTGCAAGCACACAGTTATTCGTTCAAACCCAGTCCCTAAAAAGCTTTTTGATGGGGTCTGGGTACTTGTAACCGAACATTTCAAAGTCTATGCGGTAAATCTCCGCTATTCTGATAATGCGATCCAGCGGTATTTGCGAATAGTATCCCCTTAGCAATTCTGGTGTCTTGGATCCATTGAACGAAGGGAATTCCACTTCCTTGTCCAAATGTAACTTTTCTAAAATGTAATCAGCATCCTCTTTCGCAGTGTCGAAGTAACCGATATTGTCGTAGTTGATGGCACAGGGGTAGCATGTCTGGTGGGCAGGGCGCCAGTGCATATCCCACGCGGATTTACCTGGCAATGTGTCAATGTATGACGTAAATTCGTCAAACGTTGGCATAGAAGACTCAACGTAACTGTTTGTTTTTCCCGCAGAACGACGAACCTTACTGACTATATCTTTGCCTAGCTTATTATACAATTGAGTCGTTTTTCCGACGAACTTGTCCCTATAAGCTGATAACAGTCTTTCGAAAGGCTCCCGAACAAAGAAAAACTTTTGGTAGGAAGCCAGCTTTTCTTGCCTTTCTTTCGGTGTATAGCTGCTCAGAAATTTAAAGAGATGGTAGTCAAATAGGTCGATATCGTGATTTGGTGTAACAGGGCGCATGGAGAGGACATTTAGAAGCGAGTTTTTCCATTGACTTGCTCCCGTTTTTGGGACGTAACAAATGATAAACTTATGTTTGTCGCTGACCACAAAGTTAAAGTGGTTTCGTTTGGGAAATTGGTGAAATATTTCCGCGTTGTTTTGGGAGTCGTTGCAGTATTTTTGTATTCTTTGTAGGCGATCGTGCTGTCTCTTTTCGTGGTCAATCTAAAAAACAGAAAAGAAATTATTTGAAATTTCATACAACTTTATCTACCGTTGCCCCAAGGTGCTATATCATCTTGTTCAGCTCTACATTTTTGTGTCAAAAAATTCGTCACTCATCTTTTCTCCTACTAGGAATTTCATTTTGTCAACGAGTCATTTCGTTTTCTCAGTCGATCCGGATCTCTTTCCAATCGAATCTTGGAATCAGATCCCTGTTACAAAACTGTAACAACTAAGAGCAAAACATCAAACGATGCTTCCAAAAGGAAATAAAGCGCCTTCATTTTTTGATGTTTCGTTAACAGTTGCGTCAGACTAGGTTTTAAGGCAATACCACAAATTCATGACATAGTTCTTTGTGGGCATCCTTAATACCTAGGAATATTATAGTTGTTATTATTATAATTATAATTATTATTTTTTAAATAGGTGTTAATAGCAAGCGTTATTATTATTATTATTATTATTATTACTATTATTATTATTAAAAACTGAATCATTGAATAATGCAATTCTAGAGCTTTGATTGGCTTAGCCATCATGGTGTGCCCGAAATGTGTACGCGTCTGCTCAAAATTAAAAACAAGCTGAAAATCGGTTGTTTCTACAAATAAGATCGGGAAGAATTCCCAATATTTTGTGGGCGTTTGTAATAAACAAATTATTTCACTCGCGCTTGTTGGATATCTGAGATGATTATAGCCAACGAGGCGCGTAGCTCCGAGTTGGCTTTCTACCATTTCATATCCAATACGTACTGGTGGAATAATTGTTAATTATTGATATTGTTATGATTATGATTATTATTGTTATGATTATCATTATGATAATGATTATTATTATTATTTAATAATGATTATTATTAAATCACTTAATAACACTGCAAGAAAAACTTCATACGGCGATTGTTTAATCAGAGAAGTCTTATTCAAGTTTCGGAAAGAAATAATCCCTTTTCTCCAAATTTTGCCAACTGGATCTCTGGGATAAATAACTCTACAGATGTTAAAAGTCTGTGGGCAGTCTAGGTTAAGCATGGACTTGAGCCACTTTACCTGTGCTGTTTTTGGGGCATTTAGATCAACATCCGGTGACGTCATCTGGTGAACAGTCTGCCTTTGAGATCCTATGAGTACCAAATAAGGTGGCTCTATGGGTTTTTTCAGGGTCAATATCTCCCAAGTTTGAGCATAAACTACGTCGCCATTAACAAGGATGTAGAAAAATTACCACCACAGCTGTATTAGATGAACATATGTCATGATCAGGGTTCAATGATATCGGAGTTGTCATAGCAACGACAGCCGTATTTCTCGCCACTATGAACTCCAAAATCGTTCACGACAGCCTTTTTTTTTACTTTCTTGAGATTAACCATCGTTTTACATGACCTTTGAGTTTCAAGATTATTGATATCTTGTAAGGCAGTAAAATAAGCGCTACAATTCGCTAATTTGTTGTCGGGATAGACTGTGTACAGTCCCCTATGTTTTCGTGAGATCGTCGAGATATAGCGCTTCTTACCGTTAATGGCGGCCGTCTTGATTTTCAAATGTACCGACGGGGCGGGCGTCCGGAATTATAGCTTTTTCTCGCTTCCTCCCAAACCGCCCCGCCCGCTTAGTAGTTTTGACACCCATGCAAGATGGCAGCCCGTAACGCAAAGCGCTCGATCTCGACGATCTTACGGAGAAATAGAGGACTGTGAATAGTCTATTGTCGGGAATTTTTTGTTAACTAGTGAGAGCCTCTCATTATTTAGGCTATTGTCTTCAGCTTTCATAAGACGTGAGCGGCAGAAACTAACAATGCACTTATTATATTATGATATATTTGATATATTAAAGATGCCCTGAATAAAAAGCTCTCACTTGTAAACACAAAATTTCCGACAAAAATTTAGCGAATTGCAACGCTTATTTTACTGCCTTACAAGATATCAAAAATCTTGAAACTCAAAGGTCATATAAAACAACGGTTTATCTCGAGAATCTAATTTTTAAAAAAAACATGTATGTAACGGTTTTCAAATTATTCGCTCAATTATTTAAGTAGACCAGAATGTTTACAAACCCGCTAACAAGAGCGCCTCGATACGTAATAATCAAATCCTTCTTTCTAGCAATCGGCTAATCTCCATGATCTTTCACACACGTTTTTTAAGAGATTGAAACTACTCTGAGGTGAAATTGCATTTCAAAAGCGCTTCGATTTTTACAGCTAACGGCCGAACATCGAGATTGCCTAGTTTTTACTGTATTTCTAACCATAAAAACTTCATCCCAAAATATCTCAATATTAAACGCTCTTATAGATTTAGCTTAAACTTCACTATTGCCGAGGCGGCTATAGGAGTAAAACACTCTCGTGAACCATTTTGGAAGAAGAGTCCCCAATGCTGAGAAATACAGCTGCAAGTAAAATAGGTGATGGCGTCATTTCGTTGCTATGACAACTCCGATGTCCTCGTAACCCTGATCATAACAAATTTTCATCTTTATCTAATACAGCTGTAGCGGTAATTTTTCCAATTCCTTGTTAATGGGGACGTAGTTTATGCTGAAACTTTGGAGGCACTGACCCTGAAAAACCCCATCGAGTCACCTTACAAAAAAATCCAGGTTTATTCATCAGTTAGTAGTCCCCGGGACTATTGACGAACCAAGGACATGTCCACACGGGTCTGGACATTTTTAAAACCTCATTTTTTTTTATCCGGATTCGTGTGGACGTGGCATTAAACTGCTCTGGAGAGCGGTTTCAAACCAATGTTAGGGACTTTAAGATGCCATGACGGCGACGACAACGAGAACGTCACAAAAGATATAGTTTGAATGCGCAAATCAACAACTCTGCACGTGCATCACGCTTTTTTGTACATTTCTCTGCCGTCACTGCGCGACTACGACGGGAAAATGCTTAATTTCACGTTTTATGGAGGACGTAAACAAGCGACGACTAAATTTTCTTTCTATTTCTGAACTTGAATATGGTTGTTTTTGTTCGGTTCAAGAAGAGGTCGCTTGCATTTGACAAAGTAAATGAGTTGGAGTAATCGCGATAGAGATTGAAAAAACGCAAATTCACTTTTTAAGCGACGTTTTCGTTGTCGTCGCCGTCACAGTCGTGATATCTGTAGGGAGTTTTAGCATCGACGACTGCGACGGCAACGAGAACGTCAAAACAGCAATAGGTTTAGATTGGCGGCAAAACAACAACTTTTATCGTGCATCATTCTTTTTGTTCATTTCTTTGCCGCTACTGTCCGACTACGACGTGAAAATGCCAAATTTCACGTTTTATGGAGGACAAACAAACTGTCGACGACTAAATTTTCTAAACTTGATTGCGGTCCCCAAGAAATCAACTCCAGGGAAATTTGCCTACATTAGACATTTTCAGCGAATTAGAATAAACGCGACCAAAGTTTGGAAAACGGCTAATTCATTTTAAACGTGAGGTTTTCGCTGCCGTCGTCGTCGTCGATCCCAAAACTCCCTTTTTTAAAAAGGTGATGTTACACGGGACGATTCGCAACGACGATTTTTAGATTTTTTGTTTTGATCATTCTTATTCTTGTCTCCTGCCATCGACAAAAAGTCCACTCATGATCGCGATTTCCTTCGCTATTCTTGAGCAGTCTAGAGTTCATTCTCAGTTGTGTTTTTGCAGGCCAAGCTAGGCGAGTGCTTTGCATTGTGATTTGCATTAACTCCGCCCCCACTCAAATGATTGACGAAACAGAAAAACCCATTTTCGCAGCGCGATACAACGAATTTCACCCAGAAGAAAAGGGCAGATGTTGAAAGTTCGGAGGCTTCGGTCCCTGCCGAACCTGAAGCGGTTCCTACAACTGAAACGAGTAGAGAAAGCACAGTAGCTGCAGTAGCACCGCTGTTAGACAAACTATGATCACCAGCCTTTTGGGATGTTTAGAATTTTTGACGGTATTTAGGAGAGAAAAGCGAGATATAGGAAAAATATCAGGAATTTCCGGAGACATATTTAGGCGATTTTACGTCATATTTGCAGCTAGGCCTACCCCGAGCAACAGCCTAACAAAACACTTTGTCTTATAAATTAGTGGCATGACAAATATAATTTAAGAGTCGAGAATTGGTTCTATACAGGTCACGAAATACAGAAGTTGTTTGGTAAACAAACCGAAATTCGACTCGAAGAGGAAGTTGGTGACATCTTGAGGTTGACCTCACAACAAAGCGTCAAACATCGATCATCTCCGCGCCACAATTTTTGAATTAGCCTAGGTCAATCTCTGTCAATGTCAAAATTATTCAGTTTGCGTAAGATAGAAAATAGTGTGTAAAAGACATCATAGGTGAGTGCGTGGCTTGTTTTACTCTGTATTACACAGCGGTGGATCCAGACCTTCAGATAAGGGGTGGGAGGGGGGCGGTCATTCAGGCCCTAAGATAAGGGGGGGGGGGGGGGTGCCGGTCTCCAAACAAAATTATTTCGGCCCTCGGGCCTCAGTCCCCTGGATCCACTGCTACAGGGCGTCCCTCATCCCGTTGGTTAAAATTAGTTCTGAGATAAAGTGGAAGCTCTTGTGGGCGCGGGACACACTCGGGACGCGAAAAAGGTGCCCGTAACTGGAGCTGGCCGCTTATGGGAATGAAAAAATACAGAGTTTGTATGGGAGTTGAGAAAAACGGGGTTTTGAGAAGGCGGCCGTAAGTAAAGCTGTCCGCTTACGAGAGTGCTTCCACTGTAAATATCACTTCATTCAGAAAGCCACATGAAGAGAATAATACAGACTCCAACCGTACCTTCAATGAGAAGCTGTTGTATAAACAGGATTCCAGTTGCCACACAAAAGAACAAGCCACACACGTTTCGTTTCCGTAAGAATGTTGTTGGGTTACGTAAATGTCGTTTAAGCTGAGAGAAAGATGCCATCCTCTCAAAAACTACAACGAATCGTGGACGTTCTTGCTTCTTTTCAAGCGAAAGCGACTGCGACGGTACCTGCGACGGTACCTCTTGCAGACAAATCGATATGATCAATGATTAGAATCGTCTAAGCCGATATAGCGATCAATGGAAAAGAAAACATTACTGAGGGTCTTACACATATTGAATGTCTACGTAGGTCACGCGATTTTTGGCTCAATAATTTCTAGAGTACGGGAGGTTCGGGTGGGTTTCCACTGGGGGCTGACTGACTAAGAGCCCATTCGGGCTCGAGGAATAATTGTTAAATAAGATGGGAAATAAAAAAAAAATTGCGGATCACTGCTTTATCTTCTGCTTAAAATTGTTGCTGATTATGAAGACGCATTTATTGGAAGTAATATCTTTTTAAAAAATTTCAATGTACAAACTTTCTAGAACGGGGTATAAAAAATTGGGGTGTCAATTTTAGGGGAAATTTGTTTTAGAACAGGGTGCCAATTTGGAGTCCCGGGCGGCACATACCCACCCAAAATATACCCAAGTGCCCCCCGGGGGTTTCCATTGTCGCGTACTTTTTACATGCCTGCGCAGGTAAATTTTACGTGCGTAAATAAAATAGCGGCAATGTTTAAAAAACCGCGCGTAAACGTAAAAGTTGAGCGAGGTTTCGGGCGACCTTCGGTACTTTGCCTCTCTTTTATTTACGCGCGTACGCACGTAAAACTTACGCTACAGTGGAAATCCACCTTAAAACAATGGCTACACTTGTAAATTACACGTGTGATTTTATTAAATCGACCCCAGTGTCATACAATAGAATTACTATACAATACAGAACAATCTTTTACTTATCGTCTTGACAACTACTTAGCAACCAGCGACTCGGCCAATGGGTTAAAAACGTTTATCATGATCTGTCCTCCTCTACTCGCTCTTAGGTTTTTGTGACACTTTTGTTCTAAAACTGGTGTAAATCGTCTCGTAGCTAAGCTGTCACTGGCTGAATTTTGAATTGAGTGGGATGTGTTTGAAATGTGCAAACAGTCTGTCGCCCTGTGTATGGTAATCCAAGACAGCCTGGAGATAGTCTTGGATTCTGGATTTCACGCTGTGGATTCTGGATTGCAGGCACTGAATTCCGGATTCCATATCAGTGGAACTTGGAAACTGGATGACTATTCCAATCAATAGGGAGCTTAACCAACTACGACGACGACCACAACGACGACTTCAAAAGAAACAATTGCTGGTTTTCAGTGTCACGCCATTCAAAATAGATGAAAATAAAAATCAAAACCATTCAATAGATAAAGTCCAGAACCTGGGAAATGAAAGGAGGTACATATGCAAAGACCCTCGCCAAGATTCAGGTCACAGGAATATTTCGTATACGGGATATCCGAAGAAATGTTTTACCCAAATTTATAGAGATTTGTATGGAGAAGCCATGCTGGTGCTCACCTGGATGAGCTCCAACATGGCGGACGGAAACCAAAAGAAACATCTGTTACCGAGTTTTGCTACAAAAGCGTGAATTTATTCTTCGAGAAACTCATAAACATTAAAATAATACTTTTTCCAGTACATGAACTTTTTAGATGGCAAAATTTCCTGAAATAAGTCGTTTTTTTAACCTACATGACAGCTCTCTTGGCCGTCATGTAAATGCCGCGTCACGCAAAAGCTTGGAAATTCAAGCGTACTCTATCACAAAACCAAGATCCCTTTTGAAGCGAAAATTTGTTTGACGATTAGTTTTCAGCTGCTCCAATGCATCGTGAAAGTAAAATCTCGATAGGATGGATAGTTTTTTAGTTTGAATTTTAGTGACGTCATGTGAAAACCAACAATAGGTTTAATGATTAAAACAACAGCTCTGCACGTGCATCACGCTTTTTAGTACATTTCTTTGACGTCCACTGCACGACTACGACGTGAAACCTCCTAATTTCGCGTTTTATGGAGGACGTGGACATACGACGACGAATTTTCCTTCATCTTTTTGAACCTGAATAAAACCTTTAAGAATTCAACTCCAGGAAATGTCGCCTGCATTTGTCATATTGAGCGGGTCCATTTGAAAGAACGCTTTTTCGTTTCTTTTACCGACGTTTTCACTACCGTCTTCGTCGTCCTTGCTTAAGGTCCCTAATAAGGAGAGGTCGGATTCCTTGAGCTGAATTCTGGATTCCAAGCCCCTGATTCCGGATTCCAGATTCTGCAGGCAAAATTTCCAGGATTTCGAACCCGGGTTACCCTACATGGGGCGAAATCTGTTGTCATTGTTAGCTGGGCCGTGTACAAGGCTCATGTGTGACAGGCGTCCTGTATACCTCTAGAATCACCAGTGTCGATAGTCTCCTTCGGAGCCGTTATTAGGGTCGTCACACAACGCTGGGGATGAGCGTTGCGTGACGACCCTAATAACAGCTGCGGAGGAGACTTCAACGTCGAATGCGTTCTATGTGGAAATAAAGAGTCAGCTATGAAATGTGATTGCTCAATGCAACAAACCCTCCCCGCATGTGCAGATCGTGCTACACTCTTTGTATTCGGGAGTTGATTTATTCGAGCCGTAGATCACAGGTAGGCTTAAAGCGACTTTTTAAGTTTCACTGTCTTTGACACAAAGTGTTAAGTGAGGGCCCCGTTTTTGCATCCCCCGCAGTGGCCGGGACCTCTTAGTCGTTTGAGTCACTAGATGGTCTAGTGCCTTTGTTTCCTGTTATTTTAATAGCTAACCCCCCGCAATCAGTCTTAGGGACCTTCCATTTTCCACTTAATCCTCCTGTCTTTCCATTCATACAGCCACAGACTACCTGTTGTGGATTATCCTTGAGTGCGCTACAGTATGTGAATGACAGACTTTTACATTTTATTCACAGAAAATGATAATAAAGTGGACGTCGAGGCCCTAAAAAAGAAAATTAAAAGTTCTCAGGTAAGTTAAGTCAATATTTACTGACTTGTCAAGGAACATTTCTTTTCTTCTTCTCTTTGTCTTTCACTTTGAATGTTTATGTGGCACTAACAGTAGCCTGCAAAACAGGCGCTTTATGAGCGAAGCGAGGCGAACGGGCATTTTGCGCGAAGCGCGAGACGAGGGAGGGGGGGGGGGGGGCAGAAAAATTTCTTCTCCCCTCGTTTCGCGCTTTGCGCAAAATGCCGCGTTTGCCTCGCTTCGCTCATAAAGCGCCTGTTTTACAGGCTACACTAACAGTGGGTCAGTCAGCCTGTCTGTCTGTTTATCAAACACTTGACCCAGTTTATGTGACTAACAGTCAATCAATTCGTCTTTTAGACAAAGGCAGTCGTTCACGATGACTATGACTTACGTTCACATTCAATCAGGCGGTCAGTCTATCCATCAGGCCCCAGTTGTTCAATAGGTGGTAACGCTATCCACATCCACTTGTTAAAACTTTATCCAGTGGAAATCGCAATTGGTTTTCCTAATACTTATCCGCCGGATAGCGCTATCCAACGTTTGAAAAACCAGGGCAGACATTCACTGCAATTCTCAACCAGTCAGCCAGTCAGTTTATCCCTCAGACATCCACTCTGTTTCGCAATCAGTCAGTTAATCAGTCTCTTTGTCAGCCAGACAGTCACCAGGTATGGAGCTGGTCACTCTTTGCTTAAGGGGCTTAGAGGTGTAGTGATGAGCAAATCGGACTTGAAAGTGCGGCTTCGCACTTTGCACTCTGCGTAGCTGGCGTTTTGTTTGGTGAGAAAGGGAAAAAAACTGAAAGTGCGCGCGAACGATACTAGCAATACTCCTAGGCGCGTCATGTTTCTGAAACTCGGATAAGCTCAGCTGGCTGTATGAGCTTACTATGGCCCAGTTTATGAGAAGTCCCTTATTTTTCTTTTGGATAGTATAGCGAGCGAAGCACAGGAGCGCGTGTGAAAATTGCCATCGACTTGGAAGTTTATACGCGTTTATCATCCTTCTTGTCCCTTTGTGTATCACTTTTAGTGGAGTTCCTGGCTCTTCTGTTTACTCCATTATGAAAACGGAAAAAAATTATGTCGACAGTTTAAACACATAGTCAGACTTAAGCGCAAACCAGTTTCAACTTGACTGATCTGCATGTCGCTACAATCTCAGTCAAAATTATTGGGACACTTTACTGTCTTCTCGCCCTCCCAATGTTGATGAGTTAACTGCGATAAACAACGTTGGGAGGGAGAGGAGACAGGCGAAAATGTAAAAAACAACAGAGTTTGTTGGAAGTGTCCCAACCTTTTTTGTGTTAGACTGCTGGCTTATCCTAATTTGTTGAGTCATTAATATTGTCATTGTTCACGTATTTCTTTTAATCATTATCATTTCTTCATTGTACAGAAAAGAAAAAACTTGGGCCAAAGTTCAATGGAAACTCCAAACAAAAAGAAAAAAGCGAAAAGTTAAGAGCATAGAAAAGAGTTGTATGGAAACATTGTCATCGACCAGTGCCAAGCCAGGACACTTCCGGGGGTCATCAAATGGAATACGTGAGCCAATTTAGCACAAGTAAACCAGGATATCTTGTTTGAATGGTTTAGGTGGTCTCGAGTGGTCAAATAGAGCCTTCTCATAGTTTTGTTTTGTTCGATTATTTGAAACCATTGTTCGATGGAGAGAAGTCATAACATATTTAATTTATGAATAGTCTCCTGCATGTCAGAGCAAGACGAACCTTATTGAACTTCAGATACCTAGATAGATTAGACTTGGGAGGTCGGTAGTTTTGAATCGTAGATCGTTCCGATGAAATGTTTCGTTTCTCATAACCTTTCATTTAGGAGAGTGTTTCGGTGGGTCGCTCAGAAGACGGAATTATGTTCTCATTAAAACCAATGTAACGTTTACTGAAATCGTTCATAAGCATTCTCGAGTAACACCCAAAAGCATAACAGCCGGTTTTGCTTTTGTAATCTGTCCCAACGTGCCGAAACGCTTCTTATTGAAAGGCAGTGAAAAGAAATGAAAAATATGATTGTCTAGACTTCATTGATGTTTCTAAACGCCCAGTTTTGCAGGTGGGAAACTGTTTTGATATTGGTCGTCTTGAAAATCACCCATCCTTCTTGAAATAGTACAATTCAGAGTTTTACATTTTGAGGTGATATTACGCGAGACGATTTGTGGTGACGACTTTTAGGGCAACAATGGTGAAAGCAACGCTGTTTTGTGCTCAGTGAAAATCCTCGTTGCGAGTCGTCCCGTCCGGTAACATCGCCTTTGAATGAGCTTCGAGAACGTTTAAAAGGTTTTTAGAGACGGGAATTTTGACTTTTCTCCTCTGATCGCTAACTTCAATTTATTATCGGTGGAAATTTTTTTTGCTAGTAGGGAACGGCTTTTTTATTAATTTTCGGTTTCGAGCGCATAGTTTTCTTTTTTACCGTTTCGTGTACTGCTATATTACGTCTTATAGATATTTCGAGTTACATCAAGCCGTCTGTCCTCATTGAATTGATATACCCAGTGTCCGTGTTTATAGAATAAGGACGTGTCTGATCAAGGTTAATCCATTAGAAACATTGCAAAACGTTTCTCTAGAACTTTATTGGGCATTTTCTAAGGTAAGGTCTGATTCTTGGGCATTCCTCCTCTTGTCTGCATACTGTTTTGTCTTTGGTTTCATTTCACCATCTCTGTCTCGCATCTCACTTGCTAAGCTCTCCTCTCTCAGGTCGGGTAACTTAGTTCGCATCTTCCTGCCAAACAGAAGTTCTGCAGGACTCACGCCTGTGGTGGTATGAGGGGTTGATCTATACGCCACCAAATACTTTCGCAGTTCCTTCTTCCATTCTTTTCCTTCGGCTTGAGCTATTCTCATTCTCTTCAGAAGGGACGTGTTTTGTCTTTCTACTTCTCCGTTCGCCTGTGACCACAACGGAGTGGTCTTCCTGTGCTCTATGCCCTGGTTCTTTAGGTACTGCTCAAAGGTGTCTGAACTAAACTGTGGTCCATTGTCGCTTCTGGGCGATAGAGGTAATCCATGAGTGGTGAGGATTCTCTCCAAACATTCTATGACCTTCTCGGATGTCGTCGAGCGCATGACTTCTACTTCATAATAGGGACTTTAAGCAAGGACGACGACGACGGCAGTGAAAACGTCGCTAAAAAAATGAATTTGCGTTCTTTCAAACATATTCGCGTCTATTTGGATCCTCTCAATATGTCAAATGCAGGCGACTTTTCCAGGAGCTGAATTCTTAAGGATTTTATTCAAGTTCAAAAAGAGGAAGGAAAATTCGTCGTGGCATGTCCACGTCCTCCACAAAACGGCAAATTAAGGGTTTTCACGTCGTAGTCGTGCAGAGGACGTCAAAGAAATGTACTAAAAAGCATGATGCACGTGCTGAGCTGTTGTTTTGATCATTAAACCTATTGTTTTTTGAAGTCGTCGTTGTGGTCGTCGTCGTACTTGCTTAAGCTCACTATTATCTGCTGAAGTAGTCTACAACAATTAAAACAGGGTCACCTGAGGGTAACGGGCCTAACAAGTCGATGGCCAGATCTTGCCATGGGCCACTAGGTAACTGGGTTGACTTGATTGGTTCCGGTTTGGATGGACCACTTACAAGCTGGCAACCATGACAGGTCTTGCAAAATCTCTCGGCCTCTCTATCAATTCCCGGCCACCATACTTTTGATCGCAATCTCTGTTTCATGCTGACAATTCCTGGGTGCCCCTCGTGGGCTAGGGAGAGTACTCGAGGTCTCAACTTCTTTGGTATGACAATCCTGGTACCTCGAAGGATCAACTTTCCAATCACACACAGCTCACTGCATACTGGTATGTACTGCTTGTGCTGGTCACCTTTCCAGTTTCCATTTCTTATGCACTGACGCAATTCGACAAATTCTCTGTCTTCTGATGAGGCTTCTTCAACTTCACGTGTTGACATCGCTCAAGGGGTAGCAGTCACTGCGACAAACCTGATAAATTCATCTGAGACTTTGTGTGCTGATGAAGATTCTGCTTGCTTGTTTTCTTGAAGTAAACGTGATAACGGATCAGCAATGTTCTGCTCTCCAAGCAGGTACTTAACTTTGAACTTGTATGGCTGTAATCGCAGAATCTACCTTTCAATTCGCGCACACGGTTTCGATCTGCTGGAGTAGATTGTTTCCAGTGGCTTGTGATCTGTGTACAGTTCGAATTCAATGCCGTACAGGTACACATGGAAACGTTCACAAGCCCAAACGACTGCCAAAGCTTCCTTTTCGGTCTGGGAGTACCGCCGTTCCACATCGCTAAGACTCTTGCTTGCATAGCTGATGACTCTTTTTCTGCCTTGCTGCTCTTGGAGGAGGATTGCGCCGAGGCCTACTGGGCTTGCTTCCACTATGATCAGTGTCTTGGCATCTTTGTCAAAATAGCCAAGGGTTTCTGCACTTGATAGTCTCTTTTTCAGCTCGTTGAATGCTTTCCTCTGCTCATCCCCAAACTCGAAATGAACACCTTTCTTGGTTAATCTGCGCAACGGTTCAGCAACTGTAGCAAAGTCTGGGATGAATCGAGCATTGTAGTTTGCCAGTCCTAAAAAACTTCTTACTTCAGAGACACTTTGTGGTTCTCTTGCATCAACAATGGCTTTCACTTTGTCTTCAGCTGGCCCAATACCTTTATTGGTCAGCACTAGCCCCATGAACACCATTTGGGTAATGTGAAATCTGCACTTCTCTGCGTTCAATGTTAGATTCTTCTCTTTCAACCTCTCCAGGACTCGCTGCAATCTCTTGTCATGTTCTTCATTGTTCTTTCCATGAACGATGATGTCATCTGAAATGTTGGCAATACCTTGGCAACCTTGTAATGCTTGTTGGATGACATGCTGGTACACTTCTGGAGCTGAACTTATGCCAAACATAAGACGCTTGTACCTGTATAGCCCACAGTGTGTAGTGAAGGTTATGATGCTTCTGGAATCTGGATGGAGTTCCAACTGATGATAACCCCACCTCAGGTCAAGTTTAATGAACACAGTACTTTGGTTAAGGTTTTGAAGCACTTCATCTAAAGTAGGTATGGGATAGCGTTTCCTGATAATGGCTTTATTTGCCCTTCGCATGTCTACACACAAACGTATTTCATCATTCTGCTTTGGTACCACTACAACTGGACTAACCCACGGGGTCGGGCCCTCTACTGGTTCAATTATGTCCATAGCTACAAGTTCTTTAACTTTCTCTTTGACCTTGTCTCGAAGACTAAATGGAGTGCGCCTGACTGGTTGCGCCACGGGAGGTATGTTTGGATCTACATACAACTTAACTTGGTAATCTTTCAACTTTCCCACGCCTTCAAAGATTTCTTTGTAATCAGACATGATTGTTTCCTTAGATGTCACTGAATAAAGTGGGATGCCTAATTTCAACACACCCAGCTGTATGGCAGTGCTGCCCCTTTCCCATCAATAACACTAAATTCAGCTTCTACTTCAGTTTGGCCTGCTCTTACTGCTGCTGAGAATGTTCCAAGAACTTTCAGTGGTTGGTCACTGCCATATGCATAAAGCTTCTTATTACTCTTCTTAGACACACACTTAATCTTTTCTTGCTTCAACTTTAACCACAGATTTTTGTCAATAACATTGGTGCTTGCACCCGAATCAATCAACACAGCAACTACAACTCCGCCGACAGTCACGTTTATTTTCTCAGGTGGTGCAGCAGAATTCACAGCAAATGCATACTCATCTTCCCCTCCTTCACTTTCCACATACCTAACTGATTTTCTCTTTGGATTCTTTCCTTTTGGCTTCCTTCCACGTCTAGGTTGGGGAGGTTTGGCTGTTTTCGTTGTTTTACACTGGAAACCAAAATGGTCTTTTCCTCCACACTTATGGCAGTTTTCCCTCTAGCAGGACATTCAGGGTCCCGTCCAAAATGACCCACATTCGCACATCTGTAGCATGCGTGCTTCATAGATTCACTGGTTGACTCCTTAGTTTTACCTTGCTGCTTCTCACGCACCGCATTCACACCATTCTTCCATTTTCCATACTCTCCAGCTGCGATTGAACACGCTCATGGTTTGCTGCCGTCGAAAGTAAGAGCTCCAGGGTTAACTTCTCTTCTTTTTCGAGCAGTTTCCGCCGTAATTCATGTGATTTGCAACGCTGGACAACTTGATCTCGTATCTGATTTTCAGCTTGCTCACCATAATCACAATCTTTTACCACTTGTCTTAATCTGGTCACAAATTGGGCTAGAGTTTCGCCGTCGTGTTGCTCCATGCTTCGGAAAACGTAGTTTTGGGATGAAGTAGTCATTTAAGGCTTTCTCGGCTTTTGCGTAATCCTTGATCCCACCTGTGTCGGCCAACGTTTCGAATATTTCTTGGACACCTTCACCAGCTGAGTGAAGAAGTAAAGCTCTCCTCTGGACCTTGTTGTCATCTTTCATCCATCGTTGCCAACGCCTTCCGACGCTCAAAGGATCGCCGTGCGGATCAAACGGTTTCACACTGGACAAGTCATCTATCTTTATTGATGCCATGGCTCGATCGGTTGGGACTTAACTTGATCCTCGTCGCCAGATGTCGTGTTCCAACGTCGTATTTAAACCGATGGAACTGGATTATTGCATACAAATAATACACACTCGAATCGAATCCGCCATGCTTTAATAATCAACTTCCATACATGCTTTGCAAACCTAAATACTTCGTGTATGGTACACTGAAACATACTTCACGAACACTACAGTAGAGGATTTCTGTCAATAATTTGTTCTTAGCTGATTTAGCCATATTTCGGGAGTGGATTTATAACGATCAGCGGGCGACCACGCTGTTATCAGTTGGAATAGAAAGTTGTTCCCTCAAGTATTTTAGCGATGCAAAGTTTGTTTATCGGAAAATTGTAGAACGTCTTGTTTTTGCGTGGACTAACATTGTATCGCATTATTAACAGGAATATTCATTTAGCCAGAACTTAAGTACTGTAGAAATTTTTAACTTTTGGTCAGCATCACATGTTTACTGTACTTCTTGGGAAACCTAACCGTTTGTTTCATCGAAATCGGTCACAAGATTCGACTTTGATTTCGGTCCTATTGAATACAGTTTTGACCGTGTCTCATTGATACTCATTTTTTTTTTTATTTTTTGAGACATACAGAGTGACTACCACCAACATCTCACCAGGTGACTAATGTACGTCTCGTGTGCTGTTAATTTTGTAGCTTTTAAGTCCTGGGAAAATTGTAGAACATATACTAATTCACTGCTGAACTCAACACCGGCTTTTGCGCACTTCCAGCCCGGTCGCTGAAATTTGCTGTTTTTTTTTTTTGTTTTTTTTTTTTGGAATATTTCTGTTCCTTTCTCATTTCAAAATGAAGAAAATTGAAAGTGTTTACTTGCATCAACAAACGTTTCGGCACTTTGTTTAGACTTTGATGAGGTTAGCGCAATCCTACAGGCACTACATATACGCGCAATGTGGTCCAGGTCAAGTGGGGAGGTGAAATGTGATGGTAGCTCGTGTATGTTAAAGCCGGTCTACTTCGCTTTTGTTAAGACCATGTTACAGTTTTTTTGCAAACTACACATTTTGTTAAATCACGAGCACATTCGCCAAAGCCGGTCTACTTCGCTTTTGTTAAGACCATGTTACAGTTTTTTTGCAAACTACACATTTTGTTAAATCACGAGCACATTCGCCAAGACCAACCAATTTAAATAATCGCGACGATGGCTTTGAGACGCGCGCCATTTTGATGAAGGCAGACCCTGTGGTGAGCCTCCATGCACATCGCTTGTTCAGCGGTCGCGCATGCTCATGCAGAAAAGACCCCTGTTCGTACTCCATAAAACGCGAAATTAGGCATTTTCACGTCGTAGTCGTACAAAAACGGGCAAAGAAATGTACAAACAAACGTGATGCACGTGCAAAGTTGTTGTTTTGCATACATGTATAAAATCTATTGTTTTTTTTTACGTTCTCGTTGTCGTCCGCGTTGTTGGGTCTTAAAGTCCCTAATTATGGAACTATCGCTAGCGGGATGCACATTCTAATAATTATATCTCCTAAATTAACCGTGGCTGGACAGTACATACTGAGACGTCTAGATCAATTAATGGGGAACGGAACGTTTCGTCGAGGCCTATTTGCCTTTCGTAAACGACGTTGTCATTTTTAACAGTCGATGCCACCATTGGTAACCAATCCTTTAGTCATGAAGGATGTAATATATTCCCTGGATTAAGTTACAGTAAGGTAAATAATACGTTTTTGAATAGTCTGAGAAAGAACAAAGTCGAAGGCCAGTTGAATTTACGTGAATAATTGTGGAAAGGGCTAGGGTCACATGTTATTGATGTAACAGTTAAGACAGACAGTTTGCTAGTGTATGTGCTTATTTCTTTCGGAATTTCGGCGGGTCGGTGTGGTAGTGTATTTTGTAAAGGATACGAAAAGTCCGAGTTCGAGGTCCAGGTTCTACCCTGGGTTGCGATTTTCTTTCTTTTTAATAGAAAGACTTTCAATGACAGGTCAAAAATTTTCTAAGTGTCTTAAAAATGGCAGCGACCGTTTACGAAAGGGACAACCGCTTTGTCGAGATGCCTTTGTCGCTTGTTAGTTTTGTCTAGGAACACCAGTGCTCGCCAAAGATTTCGCCATATTCGCTTTCGTTAAAAGAGGCGAGTTTTATCTTAGTTCTTTCTATGAAAATTTCTGAACAGTTTTAAGAAACAGCCATTTATTACATAGTAGCCACCGTTAGAGTTGAGCAGTTAGGAAAATACTATTTTTTGGGGCTCTGTCTCTGAGCGTTTTTTCTGAAGATCTTGTAAACACAACAGAAATAAAAAGGTTACTTCAACAAAGTATTGGTATGATTGCTATAGATAAATCAGTTTTGTTAAACCAAACTGCATGTGGTTCTTAAAAATCTTGTTTTCTTGAGAACGGAAAGAAAAATGAGGCACTGACCCAAAGGTAACCAAATCCAAAAAGAAAGGGGAGAAAGCCCGCCTGGCCGCAGGTTACTACGAGTTTTACCTTTGTAATGTCTATGATTTTAAGGGGTTTTTATAGGGAAAAATTCCAGTCTATAAGAAAGTAAATTTGCGCTTAACTTTAATTCAAATTGCTTTCCTGCACTCTATTGTTATCTCTTTGTGTATTGTGTATTCTTCTCAAAAGAGAAGAAGCTTTTGGAATTGAAGCTCCGATGAATCGCTTCAAATCCGCCGAAACTGTAGCCTGCGAACTGCTGACGTATTTCCGGTCGTCGCTTCTTTTTCTGAGGGAGAGAAGCGAACCGAAACTGGGGACGAGTCAGGTTCAGGTGAGCAATTTTTATTGAAAGTCAACAACAACAACAACAACAACAATAGTTTGTTTTTCCTTATCATTTAGTTTTACAAAAGTGCACTGGCCCACAGGTAGCTAGTCAATTTACGTTTAGGGAATATTTAATTTGAAAGATTAAACCATTTACAAATGAGATAATCTGGTCAATTTTGAACGACTTGACTAAAAACTGCAAGTCCGCGCGTTCTCAAATCAAGCGCAATTTTCCTGTCAGTAAGCCGAAGTTTTCCCCATGCACGCTCAAATTACGTGATGCTCGTCTAGGAATTACAAAAGGAGGAGCCCATTGCTGAAGGCGCAGCAACCCAGGGTAGGTATTGTTGTTAACCACACACTCCAGTCTCTTAAGCGGCGATATCCACAGTTACTCCAGACTTCAAAAAAGAACAACGCTTTGAATCAGATGAATCTCGAGTCGTGGAATCCCCGTAATATCATACCCAGTTCTCACTCTGTCTTTACGCTATACTGAGAATCCTAATTGACTGGTCATCTCATACGCGGCGTTATTTGGGCCGCTACTCCACTCGGATGATGGGGAGAAAGAAAGGTAACCCGCATACTTCAGTCCACACACTTATTATTATTCGAAAGAAAGAGGACATGTGGCTGGAGGGTCGCTCAGGTTTAGAGCGCAGTGGGAGAAACAAATTACTCTGAAACTTCTATTGAGATTCCTACCATGAAGCGGACGTGTCTTCGAACGTCAGATGAGGCAAATATTCACCGCACACTTGTAAGCCGAACACCAGTCAGCAGAAATGTTAGCAGGCGGTCACTTTTGAAGGAATTGGAGAAAAGAGCAACCTATTGAGGAGAAAAGGCCGTGAATAGAGGTTCTTGTAAGCTTCGCAATACATTTAACAAGAATCGCCGAAAGGCGATTTTAACTGGGCTGCCAAGGGGCGATGTTTTCTGAGGGGAGGGGGCAGCTGTACGCACTCAGGCTACCATAAAACCTTGTCGCCGACCATTGTGTGACATAGAATCTCATATGAGAGTGAAACATAAAGTTATTTGAACATTGTAC
This sequence comes from Porites divaricata, assembly GCA_038088405.1. Taxonomy (NCBI): domain Eukaryota; kingdom Metazoa; phylum Cnidaria; class Anthozoa; order Scleractinia; family Poritidae; genus Porites; species Porites divaricata. Next base: position 14,822,730 of record JBBMOI010000009.1, read on the forward strand.
CCTTTTGGAAGACTTCCGTAACAAGAAATGTGAGTACCATTTTTAAGTCGGGGCTATATAGTACCTTTTCAAATTCCACCATTATGAATAAAAATAAGCAAAAGTGCCATTCTAAGCAAGCACCCCTCCACCAATCCCTCTTCCCCTCAAAACCCCAAAATATAGTGTGACCAATTTGACCAAACCAGAAATTCCAAAAATTATTGTTCCACGGGTCATAAAACGCTGTTAATAACAAGCGGTACATTTCTCAATTCGGGTTCTTAAAACTAACAAAGCAAATTAAATTTAAGTTTTGTTTTTGTCTGATATTTAACAATTAGTCTCCGAAGGCGACGTGAATATCGGCGAATAGTCACCGAGACGAAGTCGAGGTGACTATTCGCCAATATTCACGTTGCCTGAGGCGACTAATTGTTTTAGTATAATTACATTGATGATTATTCGAGAAAAGAATTTATTGATCAATTTCCGACTCCGAAACATCAAAAAATCTGGCTGTCATTTTGAAAATTGCCAGCCTTCAATGCTATAATAACCGCGCGGTGATTATAGCGGGATAAAGCGAAGCTCCTAGCCAATCACAGCGCTCTATTTTCGATAGTCATCGCTGTAATTATACTAATGCGTTATAAAGGCTTTCTAACTGTCCTAGTGAATATATGTATTTAGTATAATTACATTGATGACTATCGAAAATAGAGCGCTGTGATTGGCTAGGAGCTTCGCTCTATCCCGCTATAATCACCGCGCGGTGATTATAGCATTGAAGGCTAGCAGTTTTCAAAATGGCAGCCATATTTTTTGATGTTTCGGGGTCGGAAATTGATCAATAATTTTATTTTCTCGAATAATCATCAATGTAATTGTACTAAAACAATTAGTCGCCTCAGGCGACGTGAATATTGGCGAATAGTCACCTCGACTTTGTCTCGGTGACTATTCGCCGATATTCACGTCGCCTTCGGCGACTAATTGTTAAATATATTTATACTTGTATTCTGGGTAGAACATATTTCATATAGAGCGCTCAATTCATTTAATTGAAGAGCATTGACTATTAATAATAACAGGAGTTCAGACTTCAGGAGTAATCATCGATCGTTTATTGCGACAGTGCTATTTTGTATGGTCCGAAATTGTAGGACTACACTCATTAGGCAACTTCAACGATTGACCGTAAACATCAAAAGCTGGCAGTAAAATTTGGGTGGTTGTTTTAGGGATGCGTTAAGAGACTGTATCTAGGTAACAGCTTTTAATTTTCACGGTCAACCGTTGAAGTTGCCTGATGAGTGTGGTCCTACAATTTCAGACCATACGAAACAGCACTGTCTCAATAAACGGTCGATGATTACTCCTGAAGCCTGAACTCCTGTTATTATTAATATATGTATTTATATATTTTTTTGACGTGGTGATCTACAACGGAGCACATTCCCCAGGACACTCCTTTCCTGTAAGGAATGACCTTTCACACGCAAAGCAAGAATGGCAAGAGGATAAAAAGAGATATTGGCCGTCACATTTTAAACGATTTAAACTTCAACATAAAGAGGAAACTTAAAAGCGACCCATCCTACCATCTTTTGAAAATGGAACTTTAGAAAAGTGCAAATGATAGCTTGAAAGACGTCTTTATTCAATTTATCAGGGGCGCCCCCACCCTGCAAAGGATGGATGTACACACACTTTCTAGCCACAAACACAGAGAGAGATTTGGAAGGGAAGGGAAAAAATCATCCAAAGGTTTAAACTTCAAAAAATAGTGAAGAAAAACCCCAAAAGGTACTCATCGTAGAATCTTTTGAAGGAGACGATGAAAAAGCGCAGTACGCTAGCTTCAAACACAACTTCATTTAATGGCTGCCTTCTCTTAACATGGGTAAGTAATTCATGTCAAGCCATCATAGAGTTGCCCCCAGGGGGGTACTCTCTTACATTAACCTTATAGATATTGCTCTGAAATAGTGTTAAGATAAGGAGAGCTGGACGGTGCACCCCCACTATGACTTCCCAGAAATCACCCCCCCCCCCTCCCCACCCCCCCAAGTAATTTTATAAACTGGCTGCGCCACAGGCAGCCCAGTTTAAGAGTGAAAAGAGAAATTGTAACGGGCTACAAAGATTACCACCAGGGTGTTACCGTAAAATTCCGAAAATAAGCCCCTCCATATAAAAGCCCCCCAAAATCGTAACGCAAAAAACTGTCCGTTAAATCGCCCCTCCAAATATAGCTTGTGACTTGGAAATTGCCATCAAATACAAAGTAAAACAAAGCAAAAACGGTAAATTTTCTTCCAACTATAAGGCTAGCCCAATCGATTTTGAAACGAAAATTTCCCTCCGTAGATAAGCCCCTCCGAATATAAGCCCCTCCAAAAATAGGCCCCTCAAAAAGGGCCTTTGAAAAATATAAACCCCTGCAGGAGCCCATTTGATAGGCTCTTGGCCCCGGGGCTTATTTTCGGAATTTTACGGTATTTTAACATAACGAGCCACTTTTTCTTGTTGTGTCTTCAGAGGGCCAAGCTTATATTATTCTTCCTCGAAGAAAGACGGCCTGACCATTCAAGATACAGAGAAAACTCTCAGGTTGTTAGTTTTCTTTGGCAATTATAGCACAGAGCACTCTGTCAGGTTTGCTTGCATTCATTTATGGCACGGATCTGCGGTTTTACCATTTTTTAAGACTTCAACTTTGCCTTGTCCCTATGATTGGGCATTTCCGCGGTGTTATTTTTGCACGTATGAATCGACTAGCCCCACCGTCCACCGTGGTGCAATTTGCGAAGAGAAAACGACCAATGCCAGGAGCCCGACAAATACCCTGCTGGGCCCCTGCGCTGCTGGCTCTTGCTGGCGAATCCCTAATAGTCCTACCACGTGACACCTGAGGATTACGCAATTTGCGAAAAAAGAGGATTGGGTCGAGTGTAACAACTAACGATCCTTCCAGTTCAAATAGTAGCGACATTTCATGAACAATTCCACAGAATTTGTAATCCTCCGACTGGTAAGTATTGTACTATTGTAGAATTTTAAAAGATAAATCTAATTTAAATGTATAACTATTAGAGGAGCAAAGTGGTTTAAGCGCAGCTCTGCTTTTTGGAGACGCACGTGAAATAATTACAGGTGTGCATCGTCTGTGATTTTTGTATGAGCTTAGTCCTGAATTAAACTGAAGTGCTGAAGCTTAATTTTAGGTAAGAATTGAACAAGCGTATAAACAAATAAATAGGGTATTGATATGGTGTAGAAATTGTTCTCTAATGAAAAGAAAAACAGCTTTCATATTCAAAAATACAGAGCTATCTTTAAGCTTATGTATGCACCATGCACATGATTGTCATCTTCAACTTCAAAAAACGTAAAAAAAATCGCGGGTTACTCAGATCAGTGGTATATCATGGACCGAAAATGTTTCTTTGTCACATGGCAAAACAAAAAACATGACCAAAGTTAAAACTAAAACAATTGATTAATCTTGCTCTTGTTGGGAAATGTGAACAGACCAATGGTAAGCCTGATGGGGCATTATTTTCGGTTTTGCAGTGGTGTAAACTATATTTTGGTTTACTCTGAAATTTATAATGTTTTTACGCGCCCTTCTGTAAATTAGAAAGGGTTATCTTCGGTTTTTCGCTTTTTATGAAAAATAAAAGTGTTTTGGGTTGGAATATTCTTTCCGTTTCGGGTTTTGAAATGAAAGGTGCATACGGTTTCGAAGTTTTTCCAACAGGCGACGTTCTTTTGAAGAGTGTAATTTGTGAATTTGCCGGCCATTTTGATTACGGTTACTAAACGTCCGCGATTTTTCGGTTTTCATCGATTTTTATTGCAGTTTCTAATTAAAATTTTGCGATGTTGCAGTTTCCACTGTAGGAATACCTGCACAACCCAATCTTCCTCTCCATAGACAAGGAATGTGCTCAAAGTTGATGATATGTCCTGGTGGAAATTACAAACAAGTCTATATTTTTCATCGTTCCCAAAAACTGGTAGTAAGTTATTGCCTATAGTTAAGAAATTATAGAATCATTATTGATATGATGTGCATTTGAGTATACAGGAAAAACCCTTGAGTAAGAACCTGCATTTTCCTATCAGTTAGCCTAAACAGATCATACCGTAAGTGAAATTAGTACAGATTCAAGCTATTTAGGTTCTTAAATCGATTTGTACTTTCTGAAGAAAAAGGTATATTGTAACTAACAGTATTTAGTGGTATTCGCAGCTTATTCCTTAGTAAACATAAAATCTGCATACCAATTTACATATTACAGTTGAGGTGTTAAGAGGGTCTTATATGTTGACTAATCTTATTTGTCCAAGTATACAGGATTTTTTTATAGATTTCAGAAAATAAGAACCTGTAGATCAAATTTTAGGCTTAACAGGTTCATGTATAGGGGGCCTTAACTGGCCAATTTTAACAACAGGTTTTTAAAAACCAGGTTCTTACTCACTGGTTTTAAATTTACAGTTAATCTTAATCCTTAACTGTAGCATATTCACTGCAGCTTTGAGGTTAACTCAAGGTTAATTATATCAGTACAGAGAAATCTCATTTTTTAGTATAATTACATTGATGACTATCGAAAATAGAGCGCTGTGATTGGTTAGGAGCTTCGCTTTATCCCGCTTTAATCACCGCACGGTGATTATAGCATTGAAGTTTAGCAGTTTTCAAAATGGCAGCCAGATTTTTTGATGTTTCGGGGTTGGAAATTGATCAATAAATTTTTTTCTCTCGAATAATCATCAACGTAATTATACTAAAACAATTAGTCGCCTCAGACGACGTGAATATTGGCGAATAGTCACCTTGACTTCGTCTCGGTGACTATTCGCCGATATTCACGTCGCCTTCGGTGACTAATTGTTAAATAATGCCTGTTTTGCACAGGGAATGGAAGCATCATTTACGGACATCCAGATACCACAATGCCATGAATACTGCAATGGTAACACAGCAGAGTTTTATTGCCCAGAGTGTTCTGCTATGTTCTGTAGCAGTTGTTATGACAGGGAACACTGTGGGAATGAGAGAAAATCACAACATGGCAAAGTCACCGAACTCCGAGCCATATGTTGCATTCATAAGCACACCTTGGATTATTTTAACCTCACAACACTGCAGCCCATGTGCATCATTTGCAAAAAGGAGACTTCGCAGGCTTCAGAGCTCTCTGACCATGTTATCGACGATATAGAGGCAACTGTTCCAAAGCTTCAGTCTCTCATGGAAAAAAAGCTTAACACTGCTTCTGAATTAATTACCAGATTAAACCGTGAAATAGCTATGGCTGAAAATGCTGCCAGGAACACAACAATTTGTGCAATAGAGTATGTCCAAGAATGTTTTGTTAAAATTCGAAGGTACCTTGATGAGACTGAGGAGGAGATAAAACAGGGGGCACGAAAGTATTTTGACGACTTCATGCAATTTAATGAAGACAGAGTGGAGTTTATGAATGCTGTTCGAAAGCTCAGGGCCCTTTCTGAAGAAGGCAAGTTGCATAACACATATTGTTAAACTCTTATCCATAATATTACCATTGCCATAAATTATTATTAATATAGCTATCCTAAGTCACTTTCATTTGCTAATGAAGAGGACTTATAGTGTAACTCTCAGATGGCTGTTACTTTCTTCTCTAATTGGTGGGACTCCCATGTCAAAAAGAAAGCAGGGATGGTCAGAAAAGTAGAATATTAATCCCTTCATGGACACCAGTCTGGGCGTGGCTCTGGCTATGTTTGAACCCTACAAGAGACCAGACTCTGGAGCAGTATGTCCCCAAGGTGGCCGTTGTAGAGTCAGGTTCAACTGTAATGTAAATCTGAAAACAGACAGGAAGTTTTTTTATTTAAAAGCTTTATTGTATATCCACCTTTTTCATTAAGCAGGACGTTCACTCTTGACGAAAGATGCCAAATGTCTCGCAGTGGAGTTTCCCTCTGTTTACAGGAGACTTGAGGAGTTATGCAACTCAAAAACTGATGACAAACAGATGAAGCAGCTAAACATTATGATTGAGTATGAAAAAGCCTTCTGTGAACAACTCAAGCATGTTATCTCAATGACAGCATACTCATCTTTGCAAGTTGGAGGTAATTTCCAGTCAATTTATGTAGTGATTACTAGCGTCAATATTTTTTGAGGACAATTAAACCATTACCATACTTTCTCATTCTCTGTGATTAATCTAACATCGACTTGCAGATTTTCCACACTGCTTTCCAGAAGAATTTCTTTGAAAATGTTAAAAGTGCTGTTGAAACAAACTTTGTACTGTCTACTAAATGTTTTAATTACCAAGACTTAAAATAGTTTCTCTATCTTAAAGAGGCATCATTCAAAAGTAAAAAAAGTCTATAACTACTTAACTTTGATGTTGTTCTGATTTAGGCTTGGATCGATGACACAAAGTGGGACAAAATTTTAAAATTTCCTGGGCTTAATCTGCTAACCATGTGACATCATACATTCATAATATTAATGTAAATTTAAGAATTTTGCGACTGTTTACAAGAAAGCCAGAGTTTGCTTTCCACCCGTTTTGTTCTCAGAACTGCCAGTGCCTTATCTGGGCAGGACACTTGAACTGCTCACAACTGATGCTATTCTTTGTAGAATGTGCTTTTGTAAGGCTTTTTTGTGCTAAGTTGCTCCTTTGCTTTAATTATTATGCAAATATGTAATGAAATTTTCAGCTCTTCAACACTTGTCCTGGAAACTGTGTGATGTTACATGGTTGAAAAATGCATATAAAATTGAGCATAATTGGATGCCACACAAAGCTGGGCAACATATATAGCCACTTTTTTTTTCTGTATGGCTTAATAAAAAAGTAATTTCTCATTTTTTAGTAGTCCATTATATTAGTTACAATCATTATGTTATTTTAAACTAGTCAATAATTTGTCCCAGAAGGACTTTAAGTAGACATTCAGCTATTGTGGGTGATAACTAAAGCATGTAAGCTGCTATATATAGCTGTAACTCTTGATTTTGTGGGCAGTAGTTGACTGCATGATTTCTCGGTTAAAAACTTGAGGTCCCCATTAATAGCCTCTAATGAATGCAACCCAGTACCCAAGAAGGCTGGGAACTAACAGCAGAGTACAGTAAGTGCTCCCTACAAGTAATGCCTTGTTCTTTACCTGGTTTGATAACCTGTTCAGGCGCGGATCCAGGATTTTGAACTGGGGGGTGAATTTTTGTAATAATGTAACAGAACCAAAGCCTGGTTGAGGTGTTTGAGGTCTGTGCATCAGCATGATTGAAGAGGGGCTCAGAAAAAGGGGGGTAAAAATTCACCCATTTCACCTCCCCTGGATCCGCGCCTGCTGTTCCAGGCATACAGATCAGAGATGGTGGGGATATCACAAAGAAGGAAAAAACAGCAAGGGGGTGGGGTAGGGAGAGAAGGCGATCAAGGAACCCTCCTCTCCCTTCCTTCTTCTTTTTTTTGCCTCCCCTGTACATTTCGTGCCACTCTCCACCATCTGAACACCTGGAACATACTACTGGTGCAATCAGCTTACCCGGGGTAATCCTGCATTCAGATTTTTAAGCTAACAGTATTGACTGTTTGTAATAAAGAAATTTCTCTTCTTTTAAGGCTTGATTATTTTAAATGAGCCAACCGTTGAAAACACAGCAGATTCTTCTAATAATGATTGCAGTCCTTCTCATGAAATTACCTCAGGTGCGTTAATTGACTTTATAACGCAAAATAACAATTATTGTAACGACATCTTTGCATTAAATGCACATAATGTACATTGTTTAAATGTCATGTACAAACGCAAATAGCAATTATTATAACGACATCTTTGCGTTAAATGCATAATTTACATTGTTTAAATGCCATGTACAGTAGTTACCATGAAACTCAGAAAACCATGAACACTACAAATATTTCTGGAAAGTGATTGCATTTGTTGCAAGGAAAAAGCCCATCTAGCTTGGACATACTAAACCATAAGCAGGAACCGTAATTTATAGTTTGTGGTTTAATGGCTCATTCACATGTCCTTATCTTTGCTGTCATTGGTCATAACACAATAAACATCCCTGACATGTTTAAGGTGTTCACAATTTTCTAAGCCTCCCATGCAGCAGTGGCGGATCCAGACCTTCAGATAAGGGCGGGAGGGGGTTCATCCAGACCCTAAGATACGAGGGGGGGCCGGATCCCCCCGAGCCCCTCTGCTGGTTCCACCACTGTGCAGATGTTCCCGGGGCTTCGTCATGCGTTCCTCGAAGCCCTAAGAATGTCTGCGTAGGTGGCTACGATTTTCTTAGCTTGACAACACTAATCAATATCAATCAATTTGAGGAAAGAATCAGCTGTTAAAAGGAAGTTAGCTTGTCAAGTGCTTATAAAGTTCTCGTGTCTAAATCTTGTCAATTTTTAGGAAAAAGGAGATATTTCCGTAGTTCATCACCCCCTTGCCAGGACCCCAACCCCAAGCAACCAAGGAGCTGTGAAAAAGAGCACAAATTTACTCCTGATTACAGCCAAGAATCTCTTGGAACACAGTCCAGACCTGCAGCAAGGAAGTCACTGAAAATAGCGTCACCCTCACCTAGCAAACGTTCCAAGCGACCATGCAGGGCTATTGGATCTCCACGGAGTCCTTCTTGTTCCAGTCCGAAGGCCAGCGCATCATCACCTCTAGCAGGAGACACTTGCAAGCGGAGGCGCAGAGGAGGAGAGTTGTCCAAAGAATTTCAGGTGAGATGGTCATACCTCAGTCAACTCTCTTGGTAGACTATACAGAACAGTCCGTATTTTTGAGTAAATTTAAGTACACACGAACAGCCAAACAAAAGCTGAAAACGAAGAGCGAGACTGGGAATAGCCTGCGTAGCAAGCGTTTCCGTGCGGTTTAGGAGCAAAGAACGAGGAACGAGAGTCTAAAATGGCGCCAATAAAAGGGCTGGGAGGGGGTGGGGAAGAAAGGAAGGAAACGCTTGCCGACAAACCCTGGGATTTTGAAAACCGCCTACTTGGCCTGTCATGCCTGAGTTCGCTCACCGACATTTGATGCTGTCATCGGCTGTCATAATTGACCAATAAAATGTTTGGCTTTCAGTGGAGCGGAAATGAACTTCAGAGGACGCGTGTGTGTGAACCCAAAATATATATTTTTTGTAAAAAACGCTGTGGCTATATGTGAAATTTACTAAGAATAAAGAACTGCCGGCCATTTAGTGTTTTGAAAACCTTGACCGGCAGTCGAGCTGAAAAAATTTCTAAGTGTTGCAAAACGTGATTTCCTCCTCTGAGCCCAGCGCAAACCAAGCATTTCAGGAAAGCATTTCAGGATCGCTTGACTTTTCTAAATCGACATATGATAGTTTAGATTAGCTGGAATCTTTCGATTTTGTGAAATTTACTGAGAATCTAGAACTGCCGGCCATATAGCCATAGCTTTTGTATTTTGAAACACATGGACGGCGTTTATGTTGAAATATCAATGAATCCGACCCATCAATACAGGCTTTGGACATTTGTCTTTTTAATCCATCTAACAGAACAGTCTGGGAATCACCATCACCAGAATTCAACATCCCTCAAAAAAACATTAACGAGCTGGACCCAGCATGACACATTGCAGGAAACCATCGCATTCGCGGACAAAAGAAAATCACTTTTAGTTATTCAGATCCAGGAGGCACTTTAGAGAATAAATTAAACGACCTGAAACCCTTCTTTAGTCGCAAGAAGAGCCTTACGTTTCAAAAGAGGTCAAAAAAAATGCTCTTGCATTGGATCGCAAATCTTGCCGACCAGAATTTAAAACAACAACAACTGAAAATTAATATGCGTGTCACGTACCATACCGTCGATCATCTCAGTATGAAACAAACCTTTGATCGACACATGTCAACATTGTTCGACTAGCCTAGCCAATCAGGCGCTGCGTTCGCTGGCGAACGCAGGTTTTCAAAATCGAGGAGTTTGTCTGCAAGCGTTTCCTTCCTTCCCTTCCTCCTCCCCCCACTTTCATTTTTTTGGCTCTTGTTTCATTTCTCGCTCGGCCAAAACCTAGAATACAGTTCCTCGGTCTTTCTTTGCTCTGAAACCAAACGGAAACGCTTGCTACGCAGGCTAGACTGGGGAGAGACGCCCTCTCTCTTTACACGCCCTACGGGCGTATGAGGCTCGCGCGCGTGAACGCTCCTCTTACTCTACTCTAAAACGATTTTGAGAAAAAAACCGACTGTTTTGCAGTCTATTCCCCTGGTGAGATAAAACAAGTGCGATAAATCAGTAATATATTTCCTCCTTTACGCCATTATGAGACGAAAAAAGCACGATAAATTTGAAATAGGACACTAGGATACTGTTGAGCATTGTAAAACCTCTGGCGACACGAGTCAACATTTCGAGCGTGGTTCTCATATGCGGCTGATGTATCTGCGACGTAGCCGCCGGTACCGCCTGGGACACTTCTCGGACGAATGAGAACATGCGCCGCCGGCAACTAGAGCCACCGGAGAGCTGTACCGCCGGCATGCCTGCGAAGTTGAACTTGAGTCAACTTCGCAGGCATGCCGGGGGTAACGACTGGGATGAGCAATGTTTCCAGCCACTTCTGTTCTCATATCGTAACAGTATCCCGGGAAGTACTAACCTGAGATCAGGCGTTATTTTTTTTCTTTCTTTTTTTTTTTTTTTTTTTGCTTCTTTGCTTCTTTGGCTGAGAGAGACATAAAGGGTTAATAGAGAAAGGGCATGATCTCAGGCTAGGGAAGTACCGGCGGCCATGTCGCATGTGCATCGGCGGCATATGAGGACCATGCAGGCTTAACTTTCGTTTAGGCGGCATTGCATCGATCAAGATGACTTGCGGACGACTTTACCGTAACCGTGGCAATCCGTTTTAGTGGAAGTTTATCTCGATCAAACGTCTATGATGCATTTTTGCTGGGAATTTATTGGGGTGACTGTAATAGCGCCGGAGAGTTGATTGTATCATGTAATTTTGGATGAAGTGCTAATATTAAAGGGTCCAGGTGACAAGATAATTATTCGTTATTATTCAAACGGCCTGCTGAAAGAAAGGCTTTTTATTGATAAAATTATCGAACGCCGTGACAGCTTAGATCATAACATGTATAGCCGGGACTTTGTTTCTGTTTAGCAGTTCCAAGAACAATTTGTAACACGTTTGTTTTCCCAATTATTTCTCTTTTATGAGAGGAATGAGGTACTGTTGTTACACGTCACTGCGAACCCTGTCAAGCCGACTGCAGACTACTAGAATCTACAAGTACTGTAATTAAACCTTTTTTTGATCTGAAAGGAAATACAATCTGAACATCATAAATGAATTGCAATATAAGCACTCATCTACGCTCGATTTTTATCGAATCTCCAAAATAAGAAAGTTGCAACCATTTTGCTGGGTCAGTTTCGTGTAAGGATCAGCACTCCACAGGTGCGAGTCGTTATTTTTTTGGGGGGGAGGCAGGGATTGGCTGGAGGCTGGAGGCCTAAGGGGAGTAGCTATCACTGACTTAAACAACCTCTTCTACGGCTTTAGTTGACGATATTTTGATGTAGTTCCCTTCCACCAAGAATTGAAGCCACTGAAATAGGTTCGAAACCATAGCAAACTGAAACAAACGATTACTAGAGTTAACTGCGTTTTTATAGTGCGAATACGTTCTATCAACCGCGGCTTCTAAATTAAAAAAATTGTTTTAATAGCTTATGAGCTGATTATAAAGCCTGGGTGGAGTTTGAGGCACCAGGGCTTTGGCTTAAAGTGTTCATTACAAAGATGTAGCCTGAGAAAACAGCCGACATTTGGCGACGCTACCACTGGTTTCCCTGCGAAGTGACGTCTGAGAAACGAGCGCAGAAATTCCATACTGATGACGCGTCACTACCCAGAACTGGGTCGTTTTTCTGATTGGTCATGCCGCGCGGGAAATTTGATTCAACCAATCAGAAGCACTACCCGGGTCATCAGTATGGAATTTCTGCGCTCGTTTCTCAGACGTCATTTGGCGGGGAAACCAATGATAGCGTCGCTAAATGTCGGCTGTTTTCTCAGGTTAACAAAGATGTTGATATGGTGCTTTTATTTGATTGTGTTGCAGAAATGCGACCATATCCTAACGGAGCTTTGGGCGCAGGATGAGAGTTGTCCATTTGCGCGTCCTGTGGACAAAAAGCAGGTAGAGCGTCACCCCTTAAGAATATTATATTTTTATATCAGAAAGCGTCTCTCATTACTGGTTACTTATGTCGTGAGGATTACTAAGCAGCTGTTCTACCATCAAAATTTTCGAATCCAGTTGAGGTCATTGACAAATTTGGAACAGATTTGCGGATCTCGCTTATTCCAACACAACATGTTCCAATCAAGGCACGGCACAGCAGACCGAAAGCATCTGTATGAAAATACTTTTAATAGACCTATTGTGTCTTGTACGTTTACAAGTTTGTTGACTGTAAAAACATGTGATTTGCCGGTTAAACAACCCAACATGTGATGTGTAGGATCAAGGAGGGAGACCTAGGAATGACCTAGTTTCACTTTGCGAGTGAATATCGGGCCACAGAAACAGGCAAAAAAGTGTAAAATGGACTGGTAAATTTGAATGAACTACCCACTAGTACGTTTTTAATACACTACGGCATTCTTCAACCAGCGTGGAAAGAAAGTAGTGTCCGGTTAGGATAGCCCGGGGCTAGTGAATTTTGCTATCGGCAAGTGAATTCTGTTCTCAACTTGCCCAACAGGCATGTGAAGCTTTTGGGGAAGTTCAGATTACAGAAGAGCTGTAATCAATCCTGCTCATCAAAAATTTTTGGAGGCTAATACATGCGAGCTACAGCTTGCCCGAATGTTAAGCTGTAAAACTGACTTTCTTTGCAAACTGTCAACGCTCGCGAATACAAAGGTTTCCTTTACAACATTTATAAGTAGTGGCCCTGTGAATTGAAAGTAAGTAGGGAAGAGGAGTTGAAAGATAAAGGAGATCGAAAGGTAAAGAGAAAGCGAAAAGGAAAGTCTAGCCTCCTCTGTCAGCATTAGATCCCATCGACCTCAGCCCCTTTCTCTCCTCATGAAATTTACACAAGGTAGGACTGTTTTCTACTTTTATATCACACTTAGATGATATTTCAAGCTGGGAATGTTCATGAAACTGCAAGTCTCTTCAATTTGAAAGAAAAAAATAATTATATGAAAGACAGTAGTATTCGAACCAACGACCTAAATGGTCCAGTATACTACGCTAACCACTAGACCACTGAGGATTTGCTGGATGGATAAGAAATAATTTAAGTACATTTAAGATCAACCCCAACCCCAAAAAAAGAACCTAACCAGTTTCGAGGCAGTGCTTAACCCTAATTAGTAAAGGGGAAAACTACGTTGTGTAAATTTCATGAGGTGTCCAAAGGGGCTGAGGTCGATGGGGTCTAATGATAACCTTTATAAAACTTGAAATCTGGAATTTTTTTCTTTTACCCCAGTCCCCAAAAACCTTTATTTTTGGATCAGAAATGAAAGCTGTACCCTGCTAGCAGATGTTTCTTTCCTGCATGGTTTTTTTGCACGCGTTAACGATGTCTTTCGCGTCGCTGAAAGATAGCTGCGCGGATGCCAGCGACGCGAAAGACTTGGTAAATGCTAAAAACCTTACCGGAAAGAAACCCATGCTACCATGAGAAAAGCTGGCGTAGTTTCACAATTACAAACACAGTGTGGTTTTGTTCTAAGACTTGAGTTGTAGCACGAAACGGCGTTTTTTGACAAGAAGCTAGTTCGAAACGAATGAGTAAAAAGTGTTTTTTGTTTGTTTCTTTTTTTATTTTGTTCTTTGTAACAGAGCAAACAACTTATCAGGGGCACCCGACAACTTTTTTCTCTAAAACAGTTGTTTGAGCGGGGAAATATTGCCTAGAAATTTCTTAAGCTCGAAAAATGGTAAAAAGTTCTAGATAACCCTACCATTGGTCTAACGTATGCGGAGTTTTTCTACTTAGTTTCCTGCAATTTTCGGCGTTTGTTCTTGTCACATTTTTGCAGATTACCAAGATATTGTAATTAAAATCTCTCCTGAAGGTTTCGGTAAAAAGACACAACGTCATCTAGATCTTCAAATGAGTGTACGGCTACTCCATGTCCTCGAATTTGCGACTGGATCCATCAGGGTAGCGAACAGTTTTGGGTGACACGAAGAAGCCACCTAAAAGTTTCAAGATGACCAAAGTTCTCCTAAGACATCCAAACAGATAAACAGTTTTTAGCGTCGCTTCAAAGTAACCAAACAGGCTTCTAAACCATGGAGATAACTATATGAGACACTTTTGACGCATTTGGAAACATTCGTTCGTTGGGTGCCCCATGACTAATGATTTCTATTGATGCTGAGGATTTTTATTAACTTTTATTTTAGTCACCGGATTATTACAAAGTCATCAAGAATCCCATCGACCTGTCCATCATCAAGGAAAAGCTTCACTCTCTTCAATACGCGTCTGCGGTGGATTTTGTGAAAGACGTTCGTCTGATGATCAGCAACTGTAGAACTTACAATCCGGTAAGCATTGCTGTTTGTTGTTGTTGTTGTTGTTGTGCGATGTTTGTGATGGAAAAGCCTGAAGTACAGGCGTATTTTTATGCGGGGGGTGGGAGTTGAGGGAAAGACATTCCCCCTTCCCTTCATCCCTAAAAAAATTGGTCGATAAATGTTATGAAAAACAACATTTTCTGATATTTTTTTGTTTAAAGTTAACCCTACCGACAGCTATCCTTTGTTTCATCACGCAACGCGGGAAGGAACATTACGTGATGACACAAAGAACGGCTTCATAGAAGACTGAGGATAAACCCCTCCCCCCTTCTCTGTTTCTCCTGCTTTTATCCCTTTGCGCCGTCCCCACAATCTGAACACCTGAAACAAGCTACAACTCCAACAACTTGGCAAAGCCGAAAACCTGAAACCAAGGATTGCTGACCTCGGGTATTTACTCTTAGCTCCCGAATAAGTAGCTTCCCACGCAGGCGTTTTTGTGGAGAGGGATGAAAAACGAGCTCCCCTAAAAGCGTCTGCGTGGGAGGCTACCGAATGAGTAGCCTGCGAAAAAAGCCGTTTTTCCTCGCTCTTCGCCGTAGCCTGCGACAGAAATTCCGTACTGATGACGTAAAATCTGTCCGGAATCCGGTCAGAAGCGCTGTTTGGTCGACGGAGTAGTTACATTGTTTTAGCTATTGTTTACCAATAACAGACAAAAGGCTACGAAGGTCAAATGTAAACGCGTTGAATCTCTAACAAAACAGTCAATATTTGTGGACTATAGTCTTCTTGAGAAGAAGGATTTGAGTTTAGCTGCAGCTCGTTCGCAAATGAACACAACTCTTCAGCAAAATCGACCAGGAGAAACGTAAAATTGAACAAGTTTGGATTTGGAACCCTATGACTAACAGATACATTATGTAAACATTGATTTACGTCATCAGTATGGAATTTCTGTCACTGAGTCGCAGACGTCCCTCCGCCCAAAACATCCCCAGCGGCGAAGAGCGAGGAGAAACAACGGGTGTTTTCGCAGGCTGCCGAATAAGTGAGTTCATTAGGCTTCTTGCTTTCATTGTCTTTGAGTATGATATTACTTCAGTTTTCAGTTGGAATCTTCTCTGATATGAATACTTTTTTTTATTTCCTTTATTTTTTTCAGCCGGATACGTTCGTTTACAACGCCGGAGAGGAGCTAGAGAACATCTTTAATCGTTTGCTGAAAATCAGCTTTCCAAATTTCGAAGATGTATTCTTAGAGGATTCCATTGAAGAGGAGAAGGACTAGTAGTAGGAAACACCATATCCAGCGAACTGTTAGTATGGATGTGTAGTTTCTCGGGGAACTATAGTATTTAAAACGGGCGAGACAGTAGAAAAGATGACTTTCGCGATTAGCTAGTGAATCCATTTCGTAGTTTCAATTTCGCATTCTTCTTTTTTATTTATTATTAAGATGCATGGATATAAGGAGTATATTTATTGTTCTACTGGTCGCGTTTTTTGCCATAAAGTCCACAAACTTGACGCGTTGATTAGGTACATTTTTAACTGTTTTTGCTACTCATTTTATCTCCTTTTTTTCCTATCGAAATTATGAGAACTTTTGATGCTGTTTATAGTCAATTGAATGCTCATAGTTTCAGAGGTTGTTACGTTATACGTGCTGTTACAATTCACGTTTGTTGCGGAAGAAGAAACTTTGAGGGCCTAACTTGGGTTAAAAATTAGGACCGGGACTCTCATTCAGGTCCACTCAGTCAGGCAAGACAATGATCATTTGGGCTCTTGTACCGAACTAGCTCTTCAACTTCATTCAAATAACAAAGTTATAACTGAGTTTACCCTTGCTTAAAGTTAACGTTTGCGTTGATTGCCTTGTCTGTCTTGTCTTAGATCTTCCTAAAGTCGTTCTCAGAATCCTCTTGCTGAACACTAAAGTTATTATTTTATGTACTGTAGTTAAGATGATCAGTTTTCAATAAAGCAAGATTTGACTGACCATTTTGAACTATTTTAATGCAATGGCTTTCTCGTCCTGATGTTAAAGTCCCTCGTCCCCCCTCCACCCCAAAGACACAAAAAAAGCTTGGCTACAAGTTCCCGGGTCATTCCACGGTAATGTGAAACTAGACATTGGTTTTTAAAAAGTACCAAACTTGTCTAATATTACCAAAAAACTAAAAACGAAATGTCCAAAGTTGACATTTTAAGCACTATCACGCAATTCCCAGGTCATATTTTTGCAAAAATTATAATTTATTCTGCATGTGTTGCCAAAAGCCGTTGCGGAGAAGACAAATTTATTTTTGACTTATTTGAAAAGCTAACAACGTTTTTTTAAAAATCCGCTCTGGGTCTTCAGTATTTTAAACATGGTCTATACGATATACGTACCTAGCTTGAGTAATTAAAAACGAGTGCAAAGAAAAAGACTTCCCAAAGTCAAAATGTCTTCTCCGCAACGATTTCACTACTAAGAGTTTTGATGCAATAAGGAAAATCGGCCAAAATGTTTAAATTTTTTTAATGTTCTGATTAATAGTCATTAGTATAATTACATTGATGATTAACGAAAATAGAGCGCTGTGATTGGCTAGGAGCTTCGCTTTATCCCGCTATAATCACCGCGCGGTGATTATAGCATTGAAGGCTAGCAGTTTTCAAAATGGCAGCCAGATTTTTTGATGTTTCGGGGTCGGAAATTGATCAATAATTTTATGTTCTCGAATAATCATCAATGTAATTATACTAAAACAATTAGTCGCCTCAGGCGATGTGAATATTGGCGAATAGTCACCTCGACTTCGTCTCGGTGACTATTCGCCGATATTCACGTCGCCTTCGGCGACTAATTGTTAAGTGTAACCTTTCTATATTGAACATTCATCAAAATACATAAAACTTCAACGGAAATTTAGTGTTTTATTTTTGTTGCGGAGAAGTCATTTCCGTTGCGGAGAATTAAGACAGCTACGAAAGCAAGGCTTGTTTTTATTGGCCAGATTTATGGGTCTTGCCCTCAGGGATAAGCAGAAAACATTGAGCATGAGCAGTAAACTGTCGCACTGTGGGTGCAATATATCCATTTCGCCACCTTGGACACTGTCCAGTCCTCTCCTGTCATTTAGTACTATCTGACCCACGTTTTACATTTAACAAGACAAAGTTTTTTACAGCGAGCCCTTTTGTCTTCTCCGCAACGTCTTCTCCGCAACAGGACCGCATCAAATCATTGCAAAATTTCGAGTACATAAAAAAAGGAATAACTAAATATTTTTTTGTTTGACAATTAATTATAAAGAACTCTTTCTTTGCAAGAAAAGAGTCATTATAAAAGATGCCCGAATTCGAAAGAATCTAACCTTGAATTGAAAGAACAATAATTCGCGCTTCTTGCGAGTCTTCTCCTCAACGGGAAATCATTCTTAGACTATATCTCTCCGTAAAGAGCAGGAGTAGATTTGTCTTGTGTTATAGATAAACTTAGCTCACATCTACCTAAGAAAATATAAAAGGTGTACTTCTTTTAGTAGTTCACAGATGATCGATTTTTTGTTTCCAAAGTGTCTTCTCCGCAACGACAGATTACCTGGGACAACTTAAGAGATATCAAAACAGAGAAAAGCTTAATGAGAGACGGCGTTAGGACTGTACCCTTTGGACGCAATAATGCCACTATTCGTACCCGAAATGGGCTCCTGGCGAGATTTATTTATGTTTTGTTTTACGTAATGTTTAAAACACGAACAGCAGCGATGTTAACCAGTGATAAATCAGGTGCCGTTCGTGTTTTAACAGCTTCAAAAACGTCCCCGGAGTATTTCTAAATAATGCAGTTTTCTTTTTAAAACGTTTTGATTGAAACATGTTAAACAATATCAAGCGACGAAAATAACAAATGTTGGGCAGAAATATTTAGGCGTTTCAAACGTCGTGCTACTGCCGTGCTAAGCTGGCTCGACTGTAGCTCGACTGCAGCACGACACTAGCACGACTTGGTTTCAGACGTCGAATTTAATTCAATCGAATAGAAGGGCTGTTGCCGAAAACAAAACACAATAATAAAGAAACGGTTCAGGAAACTTTAAAATGTATTCTAATGCATTTGTAATTTACGAATTGAGTTCGGCACGGCAGTAGCACGACTTGGTTTCAAACGTCGCGCTACTGCCGTGCTAAAGTCGAATTTAATTCGATCAATTGAGTTCGGCACGGCAGTAGCACGACGTTTGAAACGGGCCTAAAGCAAACAGTTTTTGTGCCTACTTGCCTTCACAATACGGCTATCCAAATGAAAAAAATTTCACATTTGACCGGCTGCACGAGAGGAAAAAAATACTCAAGTAGAGTGTAGCTAAATCTAACTGCAACGCGACTTAATGGACATTGATATTTTTTACGGATTTGGAAACTGGTAAGAATTAAATGTTGTTTCTTTTGACTCATTTCGACCATTCTGGCTTCATGAACTGCGGTTTGGTTCTTTTTTGGTAAGAAAACTTGGTATTTCGTTTAAGAATAAGTTCTGACCGGTCAACGGTTTTTTTGTTCGGTTAAGGATGATTTTTTTAAAATATTTTCTGGAAGATAAATTTTGTCCAATTTTTGACTTTCATCGCGGAACGTCACTCAATATGAAATTTCATGTTTATTAGTATTCTTTATATAACAACAATATCCTTTATTCAACTTCAATTTTAACAGGGATGATTAGGCTGGCTTGCAGATAACCCAGAGCTAATGGCGGTAAGCCAGACTGTATAGAGATAACTTTCTTATGTAGATATTCATTTTGAAAATACAGAACTGTATACGTTAACAAAATTTTCTGCAACTTATGTACGCTAGACTTCATATTATTATATTAAGTATTAAGAAACAAACGAAAACAAGTAAAGCAAAATGTAATATGCGAAGAGGAAAGCAATAAACTAAACTTTAATTATTATTCATTCAAAATATTTCCCCAATTCTGATTGGCTAAAAGCACACACATAATTCACCATGACCAGTTACTGATGACCAAATTTGGAAGAATTTTGTGTTTAACGAGGAAATGACGTCAAAAATGCAGTCGTCTACAGGTTAAGGCACCGTTAACCGAGAAGACCTGGGACGAGGTTGAGTTGTCTTCGTTGTGAAAACTAAAATGGCGGACACTTCACTCGTTTCAAGAGTAAGAACATATACAGCTGGAACTAAACGAAATAATGGCTAAAGACATAGCAAAAACAACAAGAAGACAACTGGGAGGGCGACATCTGCTATTTGAAGAATATTTGGGGAGCTGGACAAACCTAAACGTACACTATCGAGGATAACCTTAACATCGATGCAGGTAAGCATGTTTTAGCTATGTTTTTAAACTAGGAGTTATTTTGAATGAATAATAAAACAATTAATGATTTCGGCTTTCGTAGGATATGAAGAATTAAGCAGATCTCGGAGGGTGTTATCGAACTTGGCCTTCAGCCTCGGTGGATATCACGTCACCCTCCTCGATCTGCTTAATTCTTCATATCCTACTCAGCCTTATTCATTAATTGCTAATTATTTATTCGTTAATTATTCCTTGCGCTAATTAACACATGCATTACAACATAATGCCGAAGGAAAATAGCATATGAACAATAGGGCCATTTATACGAGGAAAAATAAGACGCGTCTTACATAGGACGCGTCTTAAATAAGACGCGAACTTTCCGTATAAACGGCACATTTCGTCTAAAATAAGACGCGACTTAGCTAAGACGCGTCTTATTTTAGAACAGCCCTTAACACCTGTTCTTAGATAAGACGCGTCTTAGCTAAGACAAGAAAAACTTCGTATAAATGACTTTCGCGTCTTACATCAATCTCGACCCAGAGCTCTTCTGCGCATGTAGAGGAGAGGGATCAAGAGCTCTGGGGAACCCTGGAGCAAGATTTGTCTCTGATTGGTTTCAGCAAAAAACAATAAAAGTGTTTCTGATTGGTCTTTTCAAGTTTGCATGAGAGCGGTTGAACGTGCGGCGTGTCTGGCGTGTGAGCGGGTTTTTTCCCTAGACATGTTGAAGTAAACACGGCCAGCCGATTCTTGAAAACAACATTTGAACGACTAATTAGACAGAATTACTGGATTTTCCAATTTTCAAATAAAATAGCTTAGCTACATATCGAAAATTGAACCGTGAACCAGAAAAAGATTTGAATGCAAAAAATAAATAAATAATTAAACATCGACATCTTTGCCAGCTATAAGTTAAGAAGCGTGACACATTGCTGATTTTTCTTCGACTTCCACGTTATCTTGTTCACACGATGTAGCCGAGTATGAATGAAAACTTCAGCTTCTTGTCGTAAATTGCCCAAAAACAGACTTCCAAGGAAAAAAAAAACAGAAAAAGTAAAAGTGATACGTGTACAATGCGACTAGATATTTATAGTTCTCTTCTTTTCCCACGATAGCACATTTCAAAGCAGCTTCGATGAAGTGTTAATGTTCATGAACAAACATAAATAAAAGGACGCTAAATTCATATTTTGGAAAGTTTTATTGGAATTTCCATACGTTTATTTTAACAAGCCATTCGGGTTTCACTTACCGCCTCGTGAAGTAGTCCACAGAAATATTAATCAACTGCCAAGCATACGCAAACTTCAAGTCTCAATCTGTGATTGGGAACGTTTAACGGTATTTTCTCAGCAGCTACCACAAGAACCTTGGATACCTGAAAATTCTTCACGGCCGTTAACTGAATTTCTTCAGTTCTAATGCCGAAGCAACACAACACTTCGCGATGAAGCAGATATAAAAGAAGCAAAAAGTTTGGGTTGGATGAAAGAGCATGCGCTGTGAGGCCCAAATAGCCAGATTTTGGCTACTCCGGCGCAGAGTTTCCCAGAGCTTACTGGCGCATTCCCAAACCCGTAAGCACTGGGGTCGAGAATGGTCTTACATAAGACGCTAACGCATAGTACGCATGCGTTAATTTTTGGCGTGCCACGTTGGATTGCCGTTGCTACGGGCAACATTCACATGAAAACGAGTCAAGGACAGAAATAAGACGCGAACCATTTATACGAGCTGTTCTCCTCTTAGATAAGACATGCTCGTATAAATGGTACAGTTCGCGTCTTATTTATCCTCGTATAAATGGCCCTAATATGTCAAGAGGAAAGCTACAAACTCAACTAAAACTAATTTTACATTTTATTAACTAGCGTATCAACTTCAACATAGGAGTCTTCAGATTCTAGACTTTTGAATAGTTTTTCTTTAATAGATTTTTTAAAAGAGTTTTTCGGTAAGCTTTAAGATTAGTTTATTATCTCACTCCAGATTTTAACACCAAAACGTGAAAAGGCCTTTCCTTGAATATTAAGCGCAGATTGTTTTGTATAAAAAAGATCAGACGTTGACGAACGTGTACTACAGGAGTGAACGGTGGAGACTTTAGAGAACAAATTCGATATATTAATTGGAACAGTACTGGAGTTTACATCATATATTAAATTAGTAACTTTTTCAAAGTATAGGAATTCTATTGGTAGGAGTTTTCCCTTTAAGAAAAAGGGTATTGCATGCTCCCTTGCTTGAGCAAAGTATATAAGACGGAGGGCACGTTTTTGAAGAATAAGAATTTGATTAAGGAGGGTCTTAAAGCTTCTTAAGGGTCATTGCCCCAAGAAATTAAACCATGCATTATACAGGGTGCAATGAGAGACTTGCAAATATCAAAAGGGGTTCGAGTTGGAACAATAAGCCGTAACTTCGCAATTAGACCAACAGTTTTACTTATTTTGTCTGAGGGAACAAATATGGTTTTTCCAAGATATATTTTCATCAATTAATAATCCAAGGTATTTAACCCATTCGCCCCTGAGCCGCCTGTAACCGCCCGTGCCGATCCGTCCTTTCTACTGCTTGTGACGTCATCAGTTTTAATGGTCAAGGACAACTTTGTCCGCTAACTTTTGCAGAGTGAAGAGATCTTTCAAACCACACCAGAATGGGCATAATTCAGTCAAGGACACCGGAGAAAGGCAAAAAAACATGTAACGTTGACCTAAAAGTTTCCATAAAATCTTGTTCCACTACCCACCTACCTTTCCTTTCATCTAATCCAAAGATCCTTAAAGCTTTCCTAAAAACTTTTCCCAGCAAAATGAACCCTACTAAATGCCCAACAAAAGAAAAAAAATGAGTCAAGAAAAGCGAAAAAAAGGGAAGGAATGAAAGCGAAAAGTGAAAGTTAAGATTGTTGTGTCACTTTTAAACCCAAAGATAATCTCGAATTTTTTGTTTTCTGTTTATGCCCGAACTTCGCAAGCTAATATTTTGCATCTGGATCAGAAGGCCGCGAAGTGTACGACCGGTAAACGGGTTTGTGATAAGTTTTAGCACTTTATAGCACGACAGTGACCAAAAAACCGCTCGACTAGCTTCAAAACGCGTTTTCCGGCAAAATCTCCAGAAGGGAATGAGTTAACGTAGTTTTTTGTTCAAGGCTAACAATTTTTTTGTTTTTCATTATCGAAAATATTAATCTGTGGTTGATAGTTGAGCTTTTTCTGATATGGGCGAGAAATAACTAAGTTAGATTTTTTTTATGTAGTGAAAGTTTGTTTGAGGTTAGCCAATTAAAAAGATTGTCCAATTCTGTACTCACAATTGTCTCCAATGTCTTAAGATTTTTAAGAGAGTAAAGGACGTTGGTAAAAAGAGGAGTGGTCCTAAAACAGAGCCTTTTGGTACACCGCAACTAATGTCTTGTTATCCGATATGTGAAAATCAATTTTAGTTGTTTGTGTACGATTAGTTTAATAAGAGAAGAACCAAGCACTGATTAATCAACAATCCCTCGAAAGCCATAATAATTATGTTTATCAAGTAATATTTGATAATCAGCATTTCATTGTTTCAATCTACCTCGTGTCTCCTCTGAGGCTGAATTCAAAGTTCTCCTCTGACTTTTCAATTTCCAGAGTTTTATCCGGTTTAAAAGTCCTTACACGTGGTTAAATCCGCGAAGTCCCTTCTACAACATGTCTACTGATCATTAATGGTTTTTTAAGATGGTATGGCCACAGGTAACCCAGGCTCACTATTGTGTCACGTACGGGTTTCATATAAGCTTAACATGAGTAAATATAGAGAACATATAGGGCGAAGTTAAGGTCTGGAAATTTGCTAGAAAATGGAAATAAAAATGGATGAAACTCACAATGTGGCGAGTTGTTGTTGTCCTTAATGCACACGAAGTTACGGGGGGAAAAGGCTCCTTCAACTTTCCTAATAGGCAAGAAAAGATGAAGGAGACTTTTTTTCCCGAAAAGTCGTGTGTATGCATATTAAGTACAACAACAACTCGCCACATGGTAAGTTTCATCGGTTTTTATTTCCATTTTCTATAGCAAATTTCCAGAACTAAACCTCGCACCATATGTTCTCTATTTTTAAAACACTTGAGAAGGCAAAACCACAAAGACAAACCAGTGAGGGTCAGCCGGATCTTTTGCAGACCTGGATCAGTAAAATCTTGAGTACCAATTTTCAAAATTAAAACAGTAAAATGATTCTTACTCATGTTTACTCATGTTAAACTTATATGAAACCCCTTAGGGTCATTCCACGGTAATCTGTCGTTGCGGAGACGACACTTTGGAAATAAAAAATCGATCGTCTGTAAGGCTACTAAAAGAAGAAATACACCTTTTATATTTTTTTTAGGTAGATGTGAGCTAAGTTTATCTATAACACAAGACAAATCTACTCCTGCTCTTTACGGAGAGATATAATCTACGAATGATTTCCCGTTGCGGAGAAGACTCGCAAGAAGCGCGAATTATTATTCTTTCAATTCAAGGTTAGATTCTTTTGAATTCGGGCATCTTTTAAAATGACTCTTTCCTTGCAAAGAAAGAGTTCTTTATAATTAATTGTCAAACAAAAAAAATATTTAGTTATTCCTTTTTTATGTACTCGAAATTTTGCAATGATTTGATGCGGTCCTGTTGCGGAGAAGACAAAAGGGCTCGCTGTAAAAAACCCTGTCTTGTTAAATGTAAAACGTGGATCAGATAGTACTAAATGACAGGAGAGGACTGGACACAGTGTCCAAGGTCGCGGAATGGATATATTGCACCCGCAGTTGCACCCACAGTGCGACAGTTTACTGCTCATGCTCTTGTCCCTGAGGGCAAGACCCATAAATCTGGCCAATAAAAACAAGCCTGCTTTCGTAGCTGTCTTCTCCGCAACAAAAATAAAACACTAAATTTCCGTTGAAGTTTTATGTATTTTGATGAATGTTCAATATAGAAAGGTTACACTGACTATGAATCAGAACATTTAAAAAATTTAAACATTTTGGCCGATTTTCCTTATTGCAATCAAAACTCTTAGGAGTGAAATCGTTGCGGAGAAGACATTTTGACTTTGGAAAGTCTTATTCTTTGCACTCGTTTTTAATTACTCAAGCTAGGTACGTATATCGTATAGACCATGTTTAAAATGTTGAAGATCCAGAGCGGATTTTTTAAAAAAGGTTTTTTTGTTTTTAGCTTTTCAAATAAGTCAAAAATAACTTGTCTTTTCCGCAACGGCTTTTGGCAACACATACAGAATAAATTAATTTTTGCAAAAATATGACCTGGGAATTGTATGATAGTGCTTAAAATGTCAACTTTGGACATTTCGATTTTAGTTTTTTCGTAATATTAGACAAGTTTGGTACTTTTTAAAAACCAATGTCTAGTTTCACATTACCGTGGAATGACGTACATACGTGACACAAATAGCGAGCCTGGGTTACACAATCATTCGGCAGCGGATGTAAATATAGGAGAAAATATTACGTATACTTAATGCTTCGTTTCTGCTTTTCATGTCATCAATTGATTGCAGAGAGTGTAGAATACAAATCACAGCCGCTCAGGCCGGAGTCCGGGAAATGTCTTTCAAGTTTAAGAGTATACTTAAAAATAAAAATTATTCGTAAATTTATTGTTTGATGCTGTTCTACATAGACTACAAGGCTATCTAGACTATAAAAAAATTAACGTAATCGAAATATTGGCATTTTTTCTATGGGGGTTCGCCCTTGACTTTGGTCAAAAATTGAAAATTTCTTCGAAGTTTATTTCACAAATCGACCACAATTTTCCCTTGTCTGCACTCTAAATAGACCATAAAATGTTCAAAATTCAGGCGAGTGGTTTCATTGCAAAGTTTTGAACATTTGTTGGCGTCATTTCTATGGTCTTATAAGAGTGTAGACCATGGAAAATTGTGGTTTTTTTTTTTTTTTTACAATAACATTTATGTTTAGTTTCAGCGAAGTTTCTCGGAAAATCACGCGTGACAATGTAATTTTGACATAGTCGGAAATTTTGCGTTTTTCCTAAGGGGATAATCCATTATTTGCAGCGGTTAGAAGAGTGTACTGTAACATGTTAAAATGTTTGCGTAAGATATTAGAAATGCGTGGAAGTGCTGGGTTATATATGTGGCAAGAAAGGGTACAACATCGTTAGAATCTTTAGGTTTAGTCTGTAACCCGTTAGCACGAGAAGTATTAGAATCTCTTAGAAACTGTTCTTCCATGAACATTTCTTCCAAGGTTGTTTTTCTTTTCAAAAGGCCAATATATATTGTTTGATTATGATCTACATACGAAACAAGGCTTTCAAGACTATAAAAATTATAAAGACTATAACAAAGTCTAAAAAATTGCATTTTTGCAAAGGGAGTTAACCCATGATTTTGTTGAAAAATTGGCATTTTCCTTCAAGGTCTTTTTTTCAAAAGGCCAAGACATATACTACGAGAAAATTAGTTTTGCAAGACATGAACACGACACCGAAAGAACCCCAAACAGAGCGGGATTGTAGCCATAGACAGCTGTTTCGCTATTATTGTAGCTCATCAGGTATAGCGTAGCAAACAGAGAAGCTCTACTGAAAAATAACCCGCACACTCTGGTTTAAGGCCTGACCTAGAACTCCAACACCCACAGAATCACGCCATATCACGTGTCTCCTGGAGGGCAAGAGTCGAAGTGTCAAGTTGATATCTCGCAAACAAAGTGTATGGGATCGGCCAAAACCAACCCGCACAACAACACCGACAGAAACATACAAAATGTACAGCATATCAGATCTGTAAGGTAGATCCACAGCCCCAAAATACACAAAGAAGTACGAACATTGACAACAAAGGACTGCAGAGGACCGCAAACTCGACTCAAACTAATATGCCGCAGAACGTTGGATCTATAAAGACCTGATCAGCAAAAATAACAAGTAGACATATCAAACTCTGCAAGCAGAATACTGCAATGCTGATTTGTACTACGTGAAAATTGCCTTTGCAAAAGTTAATTTTCACGTAGTACAATCATCATTTCCGTATTCTGCTGGGTGTCTAGAAAACGCAGACCTCGCAATTACAAGACTACGAGTAGTCCCCCATTTTTCCTCAGAGATAGTAGAGCGAGCGAACCCGAGCGCGCGTGATCACCCCACGCGAAAAAAGGCGACACGCGGCAGGCATTTTTCTCTCTCCCCGCCGCGTGCCACCTTTTCTCGTGTGGGGTGATTTTCACGCGCGCTCGCGTTTCGCTCGCTCTACTATCCCTGAGGAAAAATGGGGGACTAATCGCAGTTTACGCAATTACGAGTCTTATTTAAGACCTACCATAGGTAGCCCAAGCTCGAAATATGAGCATCGGCGAAGATTAACATGCGTTGCAGCCGGCCCACGTATTCGTAAATATAGTACAGAAGGTTTAGAGCGTCTGCGAAGCACAGGCAAGCGAACATCGGCATTGTTGCGTAACATTCGAAATATAAGAATTTGTATGGGAAAAAAACTTATCGTTTCTGTAACCTACGAAAATGAAAGGATTTCAATAAAAAACAGCCTACCTTACTTAAAATGTGTGTTGCTCTCCTGTGTGGTCCACGGGCCGATTTATGGCCGTTTTATGGGTTTTTATGTAAAAGGCTTTCTCTATATATAAAGGTTTACCAAGGTTGGGGACTCCAGCGAAGCAGCTCCACTGATCCACGGAAGGAAAACGGCCGTAAAATTCGCTCCAACTTCTCCAATCGCCTCCAAATTCCGTCTAGGTAACACACGATAGTTCTCCTCTCCGCTCGTTATCTTGCTTCGAGACGCCTTTGCACCGAGAGCGAATCAAAGGTCGCAAATCTCTGCAACCTTTCTCGTCTGAAGCCGATCGACAGAACCTTGGCTTGAACTCCGCGTTACCGTTGAAAGATAGCGACACGGCCTGAGACTCAAATTACTCGCACTCGGAGTGGAAGACAGTCTCTTGCTCCCGTTGTAGAGCAACAGACTGTCTCCCACCCCGAGTGTGAGTAATTTGAGTCTCAGGCAATAGAGCAGAGGGTGGTAAAAGGAATGAGCGGAGTCCAAGATTCTCTCTTCATTATACGAGTGACTACGTATGAAAGAAGTCACAGGGATACACACCCTAGTACCGTATTTATTCGATTAACCGACCTTGGCGCTTATTAAATTTTTTAGACCTTGAGAGTGGGCGCTTATTCGTAGTGGGCGCTTATTCAAGGCTGGGTGCTTATTAAATTTTCATCATTTTCAGCAAGTGCAGTACGTTTACTTTGCAAAAATAAAACAATAATAGGTGTTATTATTCATTTCAATATTTCTCCGATTCTGATTGGCTGAAAGCACACGCATTATTCACCATAACCAGCGACTAATACCCAAATTTGGACAAATTTTGCGATTAATGAACCGATGATGTCAAAAGTGCAGCCTTCTTGATTGCAGGTTAATGCACCGTTAACCGAGAAGACCTGGGGACGAGGTTGAGGTTTTTTAGTTGTGAAAACAAAAATGGCGGACATTTCACTCGTTTCAAGAGTAAGAACTAGGCGAAATAATAGGTAAAAACATGGCAAGAACAGCAAGAAGACAACTAGCTCGAAGGGCGACATCTGCTATTTGGAGAATATTTGTGGCGCTGAACAACCTTAACAGTGCACTATCGAAGATGAACTTAACATCGATGGAGGCAAGCGTGTTTTAACTATGTTTTTAAACTAGGAATTATTTTAAATGAATTATAAAACAATTATTGAATTCGTATCAAGTGAATTTTAATGGAGATCTCGGCCGGTGTTATCCGCCTCGGCCTACGGCCTCGACGGATAACACCTCCTCGATCTCCATAATTCTTCATAAGATACTCAGCCTCATTCTTTAATTGTTAAATAACAAAACGGGAACAAGCAAAGTTTCTTTAAAATACTCTGAAGAAAACTCCGTCTTTGGGAGGGTCTCGTATCATTTCCTATTTGAGTTTGTGTGTGAGGGGGTGGGGGTGAGCGCTTATTCGAGGCTGGGCGCTTATTCGAATAAATACGGTATTAAAATAGACCTTATTCACGATAGCAGGATAGATTGGATAAAAGCAATGTCACGTGGTTACCGGTAAGCAAACAAGTGATAAAATTTTGCTAATTGAAGAAATTGCGGTCGAGTTTGTTTATTCTAGACAACTGGAAACGGATAACGTTTACGTTTAAGACGCTACTGGCAAGTCATTGTGTGGGAGTGATCATTGTTACTTTACTGGAAGCAGTAGCTACCGTAGATGTCATCACAGCATGCGATAATGACGTAAAATTTGGCGAAACTCGAACTGTGCATTTTGCATGACTATTAAGTCGTGGGCTCGTTTTGAGTTAGGCTGGTTTAGCAACAGAACGGGAACGTCAAATGACAACGGCGCGCGAAAATCAAACAAATGGCTTGACCAATGGCTGAGCGCAAATTGGGTACCGGAAGTCGAGTTTAGTCCTTTCCACGCGCTTTCGCCGTCGTCAAATGACGTTCCTGTGCTGTTGCTAAATCAGCCTTATAAACAAACTCGACCGCTATTACTCGTATTGGTAACCTGAGAAAAACCGATTGGCACCTGTTTGCCCCCTGAGTTACCACGTGACATGGATACTTTTATCCCAGCAGCCCTAAAAACGCGTGCAAAGATGGTGGATACTGTGAATAACGTCTATTGAGAAAAAAGTATGCATTAACTCCGTTTAGCGAGACGAATTCCACGAAGAGCATCTTTATCAGCTTCATATAGGAGTTCCCCTTCCGCAGTTGTTAACAGTGTCACAAGCATGATTACGGACTTTGGGTTTAGGGTTAGGGTTAGGGTTACCTCTT
>JBBMOI010000009.1:14857500-14962500 GCA_038088405.1 Porites divaricata
TTTACTTCATGCAATAGTGACCTAAAGTTTCTAACGCTGAAGGAAAAGTCATAATTTTGATTTTGAAGGGTTTTCAAAGATCATTGAAAATTCATTAATTTGCCCCATTTTCAGAAGAGAAACTTCAATTGCACTGCAGCAGAAGTCACAGAAGTGAATTTCAAGACAATTCGTGCTTGTCTGTTTACCTTTATAAAAAATATAGAAAATATTTATAGAAATATTTTTTTGGCCTTCTGCCGACGACAAAAAATTAATTTTCTGTTTTCATTTCAAAAGTGTAGAATGAGCAGAATCATAAGTTTTAGGCGGCCATTCGGGCTCCCTGTTTGAAATTTTGGTTGCCCAAGGAAAAATTGTCGGTGCCTTTGGCAATCCAGCACCTGTTAGGCAGCAGCCTTGTCCTAGCCCAAGTAATATTATTGTAAAATTTATGGAAAAGAACTTTGATATGGCAAAACCTCATTGTTGCAAACATATTTATTGTCAGTCCCTTGACCCTTCATTATATATACCTGAGGTTCCATTGTAACATAGTGTACATATACACATGTACTGTGTGTCATTGTGTTGGCGTAAATATAAATATTTTTTAGTCATTTAGTCACTCAATAGACAATCAAATGGTTAGTCAGTCAGTTATGTAGTGTGTATGTTAAAGTTCAATTTGATAAATCTAGTTCAAAATTTTTGAACTGGTTTGATTATTTTATATCTGTTTAAGTTTTTTTCAAATGTGGACCATGACCACTTTTTCATTTTACTACGATTGAGCAGCCTTCATTTTACTGATTAAATACAAAATTAAGTTGTCTGAAATAAAAAGAAAATTGATGCGCTGTTTGACTGGCTAATTTACAATGTACAGGTCCCATCTTACAAAAAATGTATCTTTGTGTGACAGAAATTGCAACTCGCAAACAATTAAAGGAAGGTGTATTGTCCTAAATATTTTCTGCTTCATTACACAAAAGAATATTTCAAAAGGCTTTCATGGTAAAAATACGTAAAACTTTTTAAGTCCCTGCTGTCATCAGGGTGACAGTGTTCTTGAATTAGATGTGTTGCCAGAGGAAATAAATAATATTGTAATTTTCAGCCATCAGACTTCTTGTGGAGAACATCATGCAATGTTGAAGTTTTGATATCATAGGCCATGTGTTGCAGATAGTGCATCAAACTCTGTGTTCACTGCGGTGACCAGATATGGCCATTATGGCCATTGTGGCGTTTTTGGATGCCAACATTTTACAGCATCTTCAATCATCATAATTGCCTATATCAAGCTAATCAGCAATCGGTAGCCAGTTATGTATACGGATGCTCATAAAATTGACAGCAAAGGTGAAAATACAGAAAATTCAATACTCACGCTCACTAAATGTAACACATCACAAAAAATAGCAAGTCAATTACATAATATATAACTGATTGGTGAACCAACTACACATACATCGTATGTTCTACTTATAATGAACAGATCATCAGCACAGTAAATTGCTACAAATACTTGAGTGAAATGCAGTAACAGAGTCAGCGTAAACAAAGCATTTCAAACTGGAAACAGTTCCAACAAAAAAAAGAAAACTTATCCACATAATGTTAGACAAAAAACATTGCAACTGGAATGGATGCTGCATACATGTACTAACACATGTAACACAGAGAGAGGCTGTATCCTGTCTTGATCATTAAAAATATTGTCAAATCAAGCCTCCTTCTACATGTCACCTCAAGTTTGATATCATGGTATCAATATACTTCTGATTCTCTGCAGCTGATATCTTTCTGTGTGTATGGAGACCAGGCAACAGAGCCATCTTCATGCAATGGATGGACCATTGCCAAATACACATAGGCTTGTTCCTTGACAACAGGGCTAAAAGACGCCAAATTCCTTCAGTGTACACCTACACGTAGAATCTTGTTTGCTTTCTTTTCACATAGATCATACAGTGTGCTTATAACTAAGTGAAAGTGCCTTGTGCAAATGCTGAATGCATGTGTAACTCCTTTCTCTTCATGAACAATGAGCAAAATCAATGCTAAAATAAAAGATAATGATCTAAGGAAACAAGCTAAAAGGAGATGACAAAGTTGCTAGACCAATTTCATGGTTTGTTCAGTCAAAGTGCTTAAAGTCTTAGTGTTTAACAAATGATCATCACTCAATGTTTGAACCTAGAAATGTCAGTTTCAGAGTTCTAGTTGACCTCTGAAGAAACTCATGTGTTCCAATTATCTCGGCCCTATCTCTTGTGATCCGTTGCTTGGTTCTGCTTGGTCTGCCGTTTGCATTGTCCTTTGCTGTATGGATCAGGGATCCCTGTCTTCTGTACATGTTGTGGCCTTTATATAGACACCCTTTATTTTGACTGGTATCGTTTCAGCATACTTGTGTGCCAGGTTTGTGTGGACTTTTCTGATTTGCTGGTGATCATGTCAGATTAGCCGAGCAGGGGGGTTTGCAACAACCTAGATTAGATTAGATTAGAAAGCCTTTATTTTGAAACGATAAGTATTAAAGCTACATGAGCTTGTGGGGTCGTTTGCAATTAACTAATCACTAAGTAACTAAAAAACTAAAAACTAGGGGTATTTACAGAAAGAACGTTTGAACTTAAGTCAGCGATATTTACAAATAAGAAATTGTGATCATAAATTTTTTTTAAGCCTTAAAAGTCATCTTTTCTAAAATTACAAGTGGATGCAGACGTTATCGTAAAGCTAAATCCATATTCATTACCTCATCATAGATCCAGACTGTGTGTGTTCTTTGGGTTAGAGTAAGAGTAAGAGTAAGAAGTTTATTGTACACTCCCCTGCAGGGCTTTTCAGTGATACAAGACAAAGCTATAATTCATTATCAAGTATTTATAAAATATCTACCTGAAAAAGAAAAAAATGACCTATAGTAAGTTTCCCTTTTTAAAATTCCTATGATACAATAAAAAGTTAACCTACAAAACGCTCAGGGTAGGATCAAATATCACACCCAAGTCCTTAACAGAGTGTGTAGGTAAAAGTTCCTTGCCCAGGAAAGAAAGCTTAAAGCTTAATTAGTGGTTTACAAATCATCTGTTGACTACCAAACACCATGAGCTTTGTCTTATCCGGATTCAACAGGAGATAGTTCCCAAAGCACCAATCACAGATTCGTTGTAGGTCATCATTGATTTTATCTGCAGCGGCATGAGATTCCTCTACTGTGAAGGAAAGAATTAGTTTTGTGTCATCAGTGTAACATGTGCTTGAGCACATCTCACTGACTGCTGGCAGGTCGTTTACATAGATACTAAATAACAGGGCTCTGAGAACGTTCCTTGTGGCACTCCACACACCACTGGTAGAGCGTCAGACAGTGCACCATTAATGCAAACCACTTGAGATCTGTGGGATAAGTAGCTGTTAAACCAGGAGACTGCTGATGGGGCTAGCCCAATGGCTTTTAATTTTCACAATAAAATGCTGTGGTTAATGCTATTGAACGCTTTGCTCATATATATCTAGATAGACAATAATTATAATTAATAGCTGTTAGCTCTCTCTTGTCGACTACCCCGAGTGGAGTGCCACTTTTTGTTTCCACTCTGTTCCTTTTTAGGTTGTAGGTTTTGTTTTCCCATTGCAGACCATGTTATGTTACCTCATGATCAGAGAGTTGTTTCTTTTAAATGTCATCCTATGCACGTGCATCCACAGGCATATGCATGCACAACTAATGAAAAAAGGGCAAATTCCCTGGAGAACGTCACATGATCTGATTTCAGAAAGCAAAACATACAAGCTAAAATGGTCTATTCTCATACATGCATGAGTCTCATGCCTGACTAACAAGTTCCGACGAATTGTTTTCCTTTAACACAGGACTATTACCGATGAAAATTCAATTCAATTTCCCCCAAAATAATTCCAAAAAGGAGCTTAGTGTTGACTTTGTGTCGTAACTGTGGATGAATTTTGGACAAAAGGCTAGATATCCATGGGCCATATCTGGTTCTATTTCGCTATGTCAGAGGAGACCCAACCAATCATGCACTCCCCAAGCTTCACAAGGTTCTGCGACACTTATTTCTAGTAATGAAAATTCAATTCAATTTCCTCATGAAAAACATTCCAAAAAGGTGCTTAATGTTGACTTTGTGTCCTAACTTTACCACAACATCAAAACAAGATTGTGGAAAATGTTAAAATGTTAAAAAGTCTTTGATATACCCCAGAAGAGGATGGTATTTATCATTTCGCTCCCTAGTAAAACGGTGGTGCTTTTATTAAAAAGTATTGTGGAGAAGTTTAAGCAGTTATATGAGCATGTTGGTAAAATGTTAGCATGATCTCTGTTCAGACTGATTTGGAAAACCCTCTTTAGTTAATGATGTACATGTGTAACCCCTAAGGTTCATGAGAGCCCCTAATCTAACATGTACATATGCATGTTCTGCACCACCAACAAGGTAATTTTACATTTAATAATCTCAAGTAAATACCCCATAATGAGTCAAGCCTTTGAACCATACTTTAAACATTAATGTTCATGTATTAATTTTGTACTGAACCCAGACACTTGCTGCACTCTTTTATTTGGATATTACAGTCAAATCAGGAAAACAGTGAATGCCAGAAATATTTCTGGTAGGAATGTTATTGTGTTGCAAGACATTAGGTGTGAGAAACTAAACTGCAAGCATGGAGATTATTATATAAAAATAATTAGTTTGTGGTTTTGTGGTCAGTTCACTCGTCCTGATTGAATTCTCGCTGTGATTGGTTGTAGCACAATAATTATTAATATTTCAAGTGTTCACAGTTTTGCAGGTTTGACTGTAATTCACATCAAGGGACCCAACAACAACCCTGCAAAAAAAAAAGAAAAAACTCAATATTCTGTCATCATTACATGTGGATGGAGTTGTTTGTTGTAATATTTAATGCTGTTATACCATAATTATTAATTTTTTGTCAAAAGGAAAACAAGTTCACAGTGTGCCATTTGCAAGCTGAAGATCTCTCAAAACATAGGCTCTTTAACACCAGGGATCAAGACAAGGGGGATGGCAGCTTGGCAGTGAAGAGGAGTACAAAGTTTACTTACAACAGCAAAGGTGTGTTTTAAATCCTGGGCATGATTATGTTGCTATTAATACTGGAAAGTATACTCCAAGTTCAAAAAAATATCCCTGTTTAACTCTTGGTCAGGCAATCAGTCAATTAATTAATCACTCAAACAATCAGTTAGTCATTCATCAGTCAATCTATCAATCAGACAATTTAGTCAGTCAGTCAGTCAGTCAATGAAACAGTCAGTTATTCAGTGAATCAGTCAAACAGTCAGTAACCCAGTCAATGAAAGAGTCATTCAGTTAGTTTCTTATCTACATCTTTTCAACTTTTAAGTCAGTCAGCGAGTCACACTGTCAGCCAGTCAATCCCACAGGTATTCTGTCAGTTTTTCAATCAACCATGCAGTCAGTTAAACTGTCAGCCAATCAATCGGTCAGTCAGTCTGTTAATGAAACTTTCAGTGTCATTCAATTAGTGACATGAGTCAGTCAGTCAATAAAACTCTCAGCAAGGTCAAAATGCAATCAAACAGTCAGTCAGTCAGTCATTCAGATGATTAATCAGTCAATCAATTGATCAATCAATCACTCAATCAATCAATCAATCAACCAATCATAGACAAACAGTTTGGTTTTAAATCAATTGACTTGACATAGCTAGCTGACAGTGGTGGCTTGTACAGGGCAAATCATGGTATTGTGGGCTGTGTGTAGTTAAATAATATTATTTAACAATTAGTGGCCGAAGGCGACGTGAATATCGGTGAATAGTCACCGAGAAGAAATTCGCCAATATTCACGTCGCCTGAGGCGACTAATTGTTTTAGTATAATTACATTGATGATTATTCGAGAAAATAAAATTATTGATCAATTTCCGACCCCGAAACATCAAAAAATCTGGCTGCCATTTTGAAAACTGCTAGCCTTCGATGCTATAATCACCGCGCGGTGATTATAGCGGGATAAAGCAAAGCTCCTAGCCAATCACAGCGCTCTATTTTTGATAATCATCAATGTAATTATACTAAATCAAATTAATCACATGGTCAACCTTTCATGAGTAAGGTGAACATAAAAAAGAATCAAAGAAAACCTGTTGGAAGTCCTTAGTTATTTAGAAAATCATATTGCCCCTCCCACATATTTGACCTCAGAGATAATTTGCTCAGCTGTATCTCAACCACAAACCAAAAACACACCAAACAACCAGCCAAGTAACTACCTGGTAGACAGGCTACCACTAGTAGAGAAGTGAACTGCTTTGGAAACAACTGATCTTTTTGTGCCACATTATACACTAAATGTCACATTCCGAGAGAAACAGTTAGTTTGTTTTCCCAAGTGTCCTGATGTTTCCTGAGATGAATTTGAGAGAAACATCAGGACTCGAGGGAAAACAAAACTAACTGGTTTCCTGAGGGACCTGACATTAAGTGTTTTGTTATATTTCTAGACTTTAACTTCAACGTACTTCAACAGTAACAAAAAAATATGCTTAAGCAGAGCAAATCAAAAAAGTCAACTCGGGAAAGTACGTACTTATAAGAACACAAATTAATTCTCAAAACCGCTGACTGAATGATTTACAAAGTACTTTCCTTATATTATCTGCATCTTTTTCCTCCACTAGCTGCTGTTTCTCTTCTGGGATAAGTTTGAAAATTGTTGCTTTTTAGGCTTAGGCTTCATGGTGTTCTTGTGTTCATTCACGAAAAAGAAAACTGGTGGCCAGTGTGGCAGGACCTAGCAGTATTTTTCCCACCTTCTGTCATGCCACTTTCCAACATGCTTTGATCACGTGCTGTCATGAATCCTGAGCAGGGTACATTGCTTAGTGTATCACGATCAGGATAAGATCAGGATACATTTGATTTTAGTTGAGGCCATGTGACCAAAAACCTGCCAATGGCTGACCCTGTTTAGCTGAGTGACAGTCTAGGAATGTAACAAGTTATGATGAAAACTACTGATACAAGGTACAGGTTGTACATTTCAATGTCGTGACACATTTCCAAGCTCAATATGACATGGCTATGAGTGCAATTGTATGTGATTCACTTTCAGCAAAAAGATTACAGAGAACTAAAATTCCAAATTATAATAGGAGTATTTAAGAGGCTGTACGCGTAAGAACCGATAAGGCAAATTTCGGTCTATCACAGATTGCCCTGATTTTTTCAGTGGAAGATACCTATTCTATCCCATGAAGAAATATCACATTTATTTGGACCAACTCAATTTTTTCTCTATTTTACAGGAAGATTTTCTAGGTCACCTAAAACTAGCCAGCTTGCCATCGGAAGTGGTGCAATTTTGCTGAAAATTTAGGGCTCTGTCAAACCTACCTTACAAGGCCGAATAAGCTGATTATTTTACACACAAGAGTTTTAACTCTGGTTATTAGTTTCAAGGT
Source organism: Porites divaricata (assembly GCA_038088405.1). Classification (NCBI taxonomy): domain Eukaryota; kingdom Metazoa; phylum Cnidaria; class Anthozoa; order Scleractinia; family Poritidae; genus Porites; species Porites divaricata. Next base: position 14,864,976 of record JBBMOI010000009.1, read on the forward strand.
TTAATGGTTGCATTCTGTGGAAAGTTGGCTGAGATATGATTTTTTTAAAATGACCTTTAATTTGCTCAGCAAGAAAAGTAATTTGCATAACTAGAGTTGGACGGTAATTTCGCAAAAGTGGCACCTGACCCAGACTCTAGTCTATGATAAATCAGAAGTGCTAAGACCAGTCTACTTCTTAATGTAATAAAATTTGTGGGCACTCTCACTCTCGTGCTGTACAAAATTCCGTTAATGTTCCAAAATTCGCCATTTTGACAGCAAAGCTGGAATTGTAACGGTCGGCATCTGATCGACTAATTTCCACAGTTTTAACGTTTCTAATTATCGCCAAATGTCGTTAGAACCTTTAAATGTTGGACTTTTGAAAACTTGTGGAGAAAACTTGGTAATCGCTTTTCTAGGGTTTTTCTCTTGTCGACGATGAACGTGACTTCATTCTCCGTATGCAAATTAGCCTTAGCTGCGTCGTTTCAACAAATTGATAAAAAATATAACCCTTGTATTTCACATTTTTAAGGGAAAAATATCTCTTCTTTCCACGGAAAGACACGAAAGATATACGACTTAGAATCCCCTTAGGTCTGTTTCTTTTACAAGGAAGAAGCAGCAAAAGAGGATATGTTTACGCGAATTAAAATATTTTGATTACTGTGGCCCGTCACGCATTCCCCCAGAGCGGCCGTGTATCGATGAGTTCTTATATGTTATTATATCTTTTTTGAAGTCATAGTTATTGATAATCATACAATTTTATCACAGTTTATTCCGATTCTCTACTGGGTGGGAAATACCGTGCTGTTGTATTTATTCATTTTACGACCGTTTTAACTGAGTCAGTATCCCCTGACAGCCGATGGTGTACTACATGACAAATAGGTACGAAGTAGTCGCTTGGACACGGCCACTCTTATTCACGAGCAGTAGCACAATATTTTCAATTACAGAATTAACAATTAATATTTTGGAAATAGCTCACAAACAACTTCAGGAATACCAGTGCGACACCATAAGACCACACCTGCAAAGTCCTTTAGGCAACATACACATTTCCTAGATCCCTAGCTAACTATAGGACCTATAGGCTACCCTATAAACTTTAGGGTTGTATTAACAGAGCATTGTGTTTATCGCCAATTAGCAACATGTAGGAATTTGGCATGCAGAAAAAGGCATAGTTTTTGTTTACGATAATCCCAAAAGTTTTTGCCGGCTGTTAATCACACTAAATTAAGAAGGATCCCTGTGTTCACTCCTGAACAGATGGAGAAAAGCACGTGCACTCTTGTATGAAACACGAAAGTTTGTCAATTAGGTCTCCTTTTCTTTCCCTGGATTTGAATGGTATTTCAAAGTGACACAAGATTTTTTTAGCATTACCACGTTGAACTGACTATGTTGATTTTGACATACACATAGGTTGAAAGCTTCTAACTGAGGGTCTTGTGGCCTCAATTCTCAGCGATTTGTGTAAGAAGCTTTTGCTTTTCGAACTCCTTGTCTTCTTGCAACAGATCTCTATGGTCAAGTTCAATTTATATTCAAGCTCATCTCATTGGTTATTTCGTCCATTGCCTTATTGTTTACGCTTAGGACTAGGTTTAGGTATTAACTCAAACGGGCCTAGAGTCCAACATGGGCTGGCAATAGGTGAGCACGGACTTGGCCTGGGGGTGGGGGGAACTCCCTATGATGGGGTATCTTTTCCAGGCTTCAGGTATATGAAAGGGTGGGCATTTCACTATGTGAAGAATAGAAAAGGCCGAGTGCGCTTATTGCAGCCTTAGCAGCGTCTTTGGCGGTTCTTCAGGGTCCCAAAGGGGGAGGGAGAGGGGGGGAGGGGTACCCGGAGCCCGTGAGCCCTAATTTTTTTCCGCGTGGCCCGGAGCCCCATTGCTTCGTTGCTTGGAGCCCTAATACTATTTTACTGTAGAGCCTGGAGCCCGCAAAACGTTTGCTGCGGAGCCCGTAGCCCCCAAAATTAAAATAACTAACATTCGAGTTCTTTTCATTGTACTGATGGTCGTACTGATGTTATTTTGGGCGTGCGCTGCAATCCACACTTTTTAACTGCATCATTAATACAGGTTTAAACTCCAAATTCTGAGATATGTACTGCTTGATTGAGGTTTTTAAGCTTTTGTCGTACCTAGACAATGGAAAAATCCACATAGCGGATCAACGTAGGCTCATTGGATCCTTTACCTTCTCTTTCTTCCTCTGCAATCGACATGATCTTTTTTTTTTCACTTGAAACTACTGGCGAAAATGCCACGACAAAGAAAAACTTTTCAAACTTTTGGATCTCTCACATTGTGTTATGAAAGAAGTCATGGTCTTGCCGCGTTTTAACCTTCCAACCTTGACACGTCATTCACTGTGTCAAATATTATATAAACGTATCCATTGATCATGATTGATAAATAACTCTAGATAACTGTCAAACACGAGTAGAGTGGAGAAAAACATAAAATCAGCGTTTAAAAAATAGAAATTGCTGTATTTTCTCAATTCTAGGATTTGCTTTTGGATTAAGGCAAAAAAGCATATCGGAGCTTGGAGCCCTTGATCAATTTCTCGGGAGCCCTGGAGCCCAGTTTATTTTGGTCCGGACCCCGGAGCCCTAAACCACTTTAGGACTCTGGTTCTTAAAGAAAAAAGAACTAAGTTTAAGAATTTTAGGAAAAAGTAGAAGGACTTAATTTTTCAGAAATTAATATACACAGGAGAAATTCCACCCCTTTAAGTACAAGTGCTTGTAAAAGTAGAGGTGGAACAGGGGGGAGAGAGGGTGGATGGTACATGGTTCAAGAGGGTACAAATACAAAAAAAAAAACAGGAATCTGGAGAAATTTTTTTATCAAAACATGAAAAACAGAGAAATCTTGTCCAATAAACCTCTCCGGCAAAGGTGTGGACATGGTTGCTGACTGTTCATCGTACTCTTCTCGACCATTTGGCATCAAGTTTTTTAAAGTTTCTTGCAACAGGAGGAGCAAATCGGCTATATAAATGAACTGAACATTCTGGTACTTTTAAGTGTCACTAATTTTTGCAAAACCAGAGACATGTTTAAGTTCAAAGAAAATATTTTTATTACAAGAATGAAATACTTTTCATACAGTCACGTGAACGACACCTCGACCGCAATCACTCCTAGCCTCGTCGCCAGGACATTCCTCTTAGAAAACGGCAGGGGCGGGAAAGCCCTGGGGAAGAGGTTGAATCCTGACTCTGTGTAGACATTTCTTTCTTTTTTTTCCCCATTAATTTTATAATGCTCTTCAAACAATCATCAGAAACCTATGTTTTACAACACACAGATTAACCTTTATGTATAGTATTTTAAAGGTAAGAATTGATTAGGGCAAGATTCATGGCTGTCAAAGAATAGAAATAAATAAACTATCTTTGCAAGCTCAAATAAACAGGAAACGAACATCAGAAAACATCGCAAGATAAAATGTTGAATAGAGAAATTAGAATATCACTGTACGTTTAGAAAATTTTGTGCATGAAGAAGGAAAAAGAAATGATACTTACGTGATGGGACAAAACTTTGACTTATTTCGATAGCTATCTGGAAATTCACGACATGTCTTCCTGCCACAGTAGTTATTTTTCCAGTATTATCCAGAGTATGACCGGGGTATTGACAAGACCTTAGGCTCGATTTCTGCCGTCTCCCAGTCCGTTGGGGGCTCATTTTTCGGAACAGCGGCTTCCAATCGAGCCTATTAACAAGACCTTGGCGCTCGCAAAAGCCTGCCAAGTAGGTGTCTGTGCCTTAGGCAGATTGCCATTTTAGTGTTAGATAATTATAGCCTGTGTACACACCACTCCCACCCCCTTCGGAGAAGGGGCCCCTTTTTTTCCTGAGGGGAGGGGGTCTGTACACAGGCTATTCAGTGTCTGTGCCTTGGGCAGATTGTCATTTCAGTTCCGAATACCTACAAAACCTCAAATACTTACTCTCGCTAAAATGACTCCATTTTCACTGACTTTGCTACACTTAGACAAGTGACAGCTGGCTAAGTGCGACTTAATATCATCCATGCACTCTGTGACCAAGACTTTTCCCTCCACACCCCTAGTGGGACCAAACTCTGCCTTTACGATCTCGTAGAAAGAACAGCTTGATGAAATAGCTGAATAAGCCATTTTTCACAATTGATCTCTTCGGCGATTTCATTGACATAATTATATTTGAAACTGGCACCTGTTGCATTATAATTCAATTTGATTGAAACCAAAACAAGATCATCGTGGGAATTCGGATGTCATACCCTGACAAAAACTTAAAAGATAATCCCTTTTGCGTGTATTCACTGAAAAAAGGAACTATTTTTCCCATTTCATTCTGTTACGGATAAACACTTTATAGAACTAAAATTTACATCTAATTTGCCTTTTGCAAAGCATTAAATGGATTTTCTCTTACAATAAGAAAAATAAAACTTTTTAAGGTAGAAAAAGTGTAGGGCATTTTTTTTTTTTTACTGTCTTCTGATAAGCAAATAATCTTTCGACGTTGACGCTCTTTTTTAAGGCACGCAAAAAAGAGTGCCCACAAATTTTATTGTGCTGACAAGAGGACTTACCTTGCAACTTAACTTTTATTTTTTTTCTTATTATCAATAACTATCATTTAAAAAAAGATGATAATACTATAGAATTGGTCACTACAACTCCTGCTACAACGCTATTGTTTTCTAATCGACCAACCCTCTTTAAGAATGCGTGACAGGCCACAGTAATTGAATTATTTTAAGCCACAGTAGCCACGCAAACATACACTGTATATCATGATATCATTCAGCTGCTTCTTCCTCCTTGAAAAAAAAAACAGACCTTAAAGGGGATTCTAAGGCATGGTTTGTGTTTTTCTGTGGAAAGAAGAGTTTTTCCCCTTAGAAATGTGAAATGTAAAGATTATGTTTCATGTCAATTTGTTGAAGCGACGCATCTAAGGCTAATTTGCATATGAAGAATAAAGTCACGTTCATCGTCGACAAGAAAAAAAATAACAAGAAAAAGCGATTACTAAGTTTTCTCCACATGTTTTCAAAAGTCCAACATTTAAAGGGTCTAATGACATTTGGCGATAATTAGAAACGTTAAAACTGTGGAAATTAGTCGATCAGATGCCGACCGTTACAATTCCAGCTTTGCTGTCAAAATGGTGAATTTTGGAACATTAACGGACTTTTGTACAGCACGAGAGTGAGAGTGCCCACAAATTTTATTACATTAAGAAGTAGACTGATCTTAGTACTTCTGATTTATCATAGACTAGAGTCTGGGTCAGGTGCCACTTTTGCGAAATTACCGTTCAGCTCTAGTTATGTAAATTACAGGTCCTGCTGAGCAAATTAAAGGTCATTTAAAAAAAGTCATATCTCAGCCAACTTTCCACAGAATGCAACCATTAAACCTTGAAACTATTAACCAGAGTTAAAACTTTTGTGTGTAAAATAACCAGCGTATTCGACCTTGTAAGGTAGGTTTGACAGAGCCCTAAATTTTCAGCAAAATTGCACCACTTCTGATGGCAAACTGGCTATTTTTAGGTGACCTAGAAAATCTTCCTGTAAAATAGAGAAAAAATTGAGTTGGTCCAAATAAATGTGATATTTCTTCATGGGATAGGATAGGTATCTTCCACCGAAAAAATCAGGGCAATCCGTGATAGACCGAAATTTGCCTTATCGGTTCTTACGCGGACAGCCTCTTAATTGCAGGATTTAGCAGAAGTTAACACTTCTTAGATGTAGACACTACAAATAACAAAATAATGTTTCAGCGAAAAATGAGTAAGAAACAAAAATATTATAAAAAACAGTAGTCAATTTAATTTTCAAATTGGCCATGATACTTGACATGTACAGAAATCTCAGTCGAGAAAAGTCCTTTCAGTCTTAGAATTTTTCCCATCCTATGCATAATTAGCTGGTTTTTATTTGGGTGTCGCCCAAATAATCAAGATTGCTTGTTTTGATTCAAACTTGCAAAAGGCACGCAATACGTGTGAATATAAACAAGCCAAGTAAACAAGCCAAGTGACACAAATGCCTGTGACGTGAATGTCTGCACTCATACAAGGTAAAATGCATGCTGGAAAGAAAGCAATAAATGCTGCTCTGCAAGCAGGTACTTGATCCCACTTTTATGATCTCGAAAACCTTGCATCAAAGAAACACAATTCCCAACAGTGCAGGGACAAAAGAATTAAAAAGTGATGAATATGTTAAGCAATGCAGAGATAATTTTCAATTTGGAGGAAAAGATAAACTTCCTCTGAAGCTTATGGTATTTTTTACCTCGCCTAAAAACCTGCTGGTTTTTTCAGAAATTTGGAAGTATTGCATCCAGGGATTAAATCTTGGATCACAACCAAGAGTTTTTCTGATTTTCAGGCTTACTGTCAGGTGTTTGCACTTGTCAGGAATGACACTTCACATACCAAATTACAGGAAACGTGCTATGTTTTTTTACTTACTATAGAGTGTTACTAGTACAATGCAATAATTTTGTTTTTGTTCCAACCTGGTGGCTAGCGTCTCCTTTTGTTTTGTTTTTGTTTTTTGTTTTTATTTTTTGCCTTTGTCCTTAGGGGGCCTCTTTTTACATCCAGTGTTGGTGGTTTCCCCCCTCAATGTGGCGCAGTTCGCCTCGGACCTTGTAGGGCACCCAGATAGGCAAGCAGTTTCCTTCGTTTTACAAGGTCCTCAGCACGGGTTTCGCCTGGGATTCAAACCTGCTCGTAGGCTTAAAGCTGCAAACCGGAACAAACCTTCTGCCTTCCAGAACCCACAAGTTATCGATGATTATTTGGCCCTCGAGGTTTCCTGTTGCAGGGTGGTAGGCCCCCTTTCCCGTTATCCCCATCCCGAACTTACAAGTCAGCAGTTTCGGGGTTATATCCAAAAAAGGCCAACCTGGCAGGTGGCGGCTCATTATTGATTTATCCTCCCCTGGCGGTTAGAGTGTAGACGATGGGATAAGTGCGGATGAATTCTCAGTGCATTACATCACACTTGACCAGATCATCCGCATGGTGGCCAAGCGTGGGCCCGGGGCCATGATGGCGAAGTTCGACGTAGAGGCTGCGTATCGTAATGTTGCAGTGCATCCTGAGGATTGGTATCTCTTAGGGATGAAATGGCGAGGGCAATTCTTCGTGGACCTTGCCCTTCCCTTCGGGCTTCACTCAGCTCCTTTTATTTTTAACTCGATAGCCGATATGGTGGAGTGGATCATTATTAAAAGGTACAATGTGGCCAATCTTATGCATTATCTCGATGACTTTCTCACAGCAGGCCCAGCCCATTCAAACCAGTGCGCCTATAATCTGCAAACTGCCTTGGCTGTTTGTAGGTCACTTGGCCTTCCCCTTCACCCCGGCAAGTGCATGGACCCGTCGACTTGCTTGACCGTGTTGGGCATCGAACTTGACTCGGTCCAGCAAGTTGCCCATCTTCCAGCTGAAATTTGGCCACAGTTAAGGATTTAATTCAGTTGTGGCAGTACAAGCGGTGGTGTACCAGACGCCAGCTCGAATCGCTAGTCGGCCACCTTCACCATGCAGCGAAAGTTGTGTGGCCTGGACGTATATTCCTACGCCGCATGATCGACCTTCTCTGCTGCTTTCGCTCTCGTGATCATCCTATTTGCCTAAATGGGGAATTTCACAAGGACATTCAATGGTGGTCTGACTTCCTTATGTCTTGGCATGGAGTCAGCCTTTGGCTTTTCCCAGGCATGTCCGCATCGACAGACGTGGAGGTTACTTCCGACGCAGCGGGCTCCTTGGGATTTGGTGCTTACTTCAAGAATGAGTGGTTCAGCGGGGCGTGGGGCCCCTTCCAGTCCGATCAGTCAGTCGCTTACAAAGAACTCTTTCCAGTGGTGGTTGCTTCGCACGTGTGGGGCGCACGATGGCACCGATGCTATGTCCTGTTCTGCTCTGACAATGAGGCTGTGGTGCACCTTACCTTTACTGCTGTTCACTTACGTGGCATTAATAACTCGATTGCTGATGCTCTCTCCCGTTTCCATTGGCAGGAGTTCCGGCATCTGGCGCCTGAGGCTTTACCGTATCCTACCCCAATTCCTCACCAGCTGTGGGATCTTTTGACGTCTACACCCTAGAGGCTCAGTGCAATCATCTCCTTGTGCAGGGGCTTGCATCTTCTACACGAAATTCATACGCCTCAGGTCAAAGAAAGTTTCTTGAATTTTGCCGACAACTCGGTAGGATTCACCCGTCAGGCTCCCCTTGCCCAGTTGATGAGTGGACGTTATGCCTGTTTGTGACTTTTTTGGCCAATACGGTCCAGTATTCCACCATCAAGGTGTACCTTTCAGCTGTTTGTTCATTGCACATCGAGCAGGGCTTTCCAGATCCTCTCCTCGATTGCCTAAGGTTGCAGCGGGTGCCTCTGGGTGTAAAACGAACCCAGGGTGATGCTTCTTCTCAACGGCTTCCAATCACAGATGATGTCATGGCCATCATCTTCAAAGCTCTGGATGTCAATATGCTGGATCATTGCATGTTCTGGGCAGCCTGTTGCTTAGCTTATTTTGGCTTTCTTCGTTCTGCGGAGTTCACCGTCCCTAATTTGGCCAGCTAGTCGCCCTCTATCCATCTCAGTGTGGCCGATACTTCGGTGGACTCGGCCTCCTCGCCTTCCTGCCTTCGCGTTCAGATTAAGTCTTCAAAAACAGATCCGTTTCAGAAGGGGTGTTTTGTGCACATAGGCCAAGGCACATATCCACTGTGTGCACTCCAAGCCTTGCTGTCATATTTGACTATAAGGGGTGATGGACCGGGACCCTTATTTCTGTTGCAGGACGGCCACCCACTTTCGCGATCGCTTTTGACCGCTTGGTTGCTTCACATCTTGGCATCGGCTGGTATCCCGGGCAACTTCTCTAGCCACAGTTTCCGTATTGGTGCGGCAACAGTAGCAGCCCGTAACGGCATCCCCGACCATCAAATTCAGGCGTTGGGACGGTGGTCCAGCTCTGCCTACTTGTCCTACATTTGGACTCCTGCATGGGTCCTTTTTGATGCAAATTCTATCTTTTTGCTAAATTTGCACGTGCATACGAAACTTGAAAACAAAAAAATCTTGGGGAAAAATTGGTTATATTTGAGGCCCTATTTAAAACCTTCCCTGTTTTCAATGTTCTTGAAACTTGCAGGGTATATTTATTGACGATTGACCTCGGGATTTTCAAATTTATAACAAAATTTATCGAGCAGTTTTTTGAAAAAATAATGCGAAATTTGTAGGCATGGACCAAGTTACGTGCAAAAACTGTAACAAAAGCAGCTGAATGCAGGTTAATAAAATTCTTCTTACTCATGATCGCCCAGAGCAATTCCCCTCTTTTTTTGTAGGAGGTTTTCAATGGAATCAAACTACTATGAGATGAAGCCACATTTCCAAAGCTTATCATTTTCTTTAAAAATTAGCTAATTGTGTGGATAGCGTGCTATTTCACTGTTTTTATGATGCTTAAAACTTTGTTTCAAAATATTTCGAAAACGCTCTCACAGAATTTGTCCAAACTTTGCCATAATTAAGGCAGTTATGGCAGGTACAAACTCCCTTAAGCGATTTTAAAAAAAAATCCTGGTACAGAGAAACACAAAGATAAATAAAAAACGTAATAGCGTCGTTACGTTGCCATGGCGACTCCAATTGCAATAAAACCCAGATCATAAGAAATTTTCATCTTTATATAATACAGTTGTGGTAACATTTTTTCCCTATCTTTTCTCATTGCGACGTAGTTAATGCTCAAACTTGGGAGGTATCCCCTCAAAAAAATCCAGTCAAGCCACCTTAAGGCCTCTAATACTGCGATCCCAGTTAACCGGGCTGGCTTGGTTGTCATGTAATTGCACAGTTAAGTTTTTGTTGCATTTAATCATGGTGCCAAGATCTCTGCAAATTATTATCAAAAATAGCTGGAAGACAATCCTAAACAGAAAGGCTAACAACATTTAAAACAAGTAGAAGGATGTTTTCGACTATGGAGAAGATATAAATTTCACAACCACCATTTCATTTCAACAGACTGTAACTACACTATCCCTTCATAACCAAATTAGCACTTCCATAAGAACACCTAAAATCACTTTTACCTACCAAAAAACTATTTTTCTTACTTCATATCAAATTAAATGAGAAACCAGTTTCACTGATTAGCAAACTACAGTCAGTATCTTACTAATCCATGTCTAATATAACTCCATGCCTTCACACATCTCAACCAAACCCTAAATATGTTACTGCACTACTCACACATCCCTAATATACTCAAAAACTTTACATACGCATAGTACAATGATGCCCACATATAGCCTCCCACAGCGTCTTGATCAACGTAAAACACCTTTGAAGGTGACTTTTTGGAACAGACTGCAATCCCTATTTTGACTCCTTCCTACAGGAGCCCCTTACAGAGACTGCAAAGTTTGGGGTATTCTTGGCTTGCAACCATATGACAGGGCAGCCGTGGTGGTGGTGTGTTGGTGGTCAATAAAATGGATTTTTTTTCTCGAAGAATTTACGTGAAAATAGGGTTTACTGTGTGGCACAAAATTTTTGTGGTTTTTCCAGCGATCTGCAAAAATAAGTTACTGCATATAAAAATTACCGCAAACATTATTTTTTCCCGCAAAAATTTACTCCAGAGTAAATATTCTGTAATTTAAATTTGCTACACAAAAATACAGTACTAAGAAAATGTGTCTGTTCAATCACAACTTGTCAAAAACAGTGAAATACTGGTTTATCGTTTGAAAATATGTATTTCTATTGCACGCATATTAGTTTTGTACTCAATTAAAACGAAAATATTATCAATGCTGGGTGCTGGATATACTTTCTGAAAATCACAAAAATTAATTCCCAGCAAGAAAAACCAATCTGTCCTAATCGCAAAAATTCGTTCCCACAAAACACACAAAAAATCGCCAATCTGCAAAAATAAACTCCCACAAAAGTTTCTTGCCACACGGTAGTTCCCAGAGGAAAAAAATGCTTTTGTTCTTTTAACCTAACACACAACCAACATGGCCACCGTGACGTCACGTGCAACCAACAATAGACAGTATTCCATGGGCTACACTATGGTAGATGCACAATTCACCAGCAACATTCTTCCTTTGTCATGTTACTGGAAATTTAAACCGCGATCAACATACTCGAAGCCCATATACATGACCTAAAGAAAACAACAGCTAGTGTTGATACTTTTCGCAGCTGACATGAGTGTGACAACCTCATTTCCAGGGTTCTCTCACAAGGATGCGTGAGTGAATGCACAACTCAGGAATCCTTTGGCAACAATAAACTTAGGCATTTTCATATCACGCAGTGAGTTCGGGTTGGAGCCAAAGAGCTGATCTCTGTCAATGCTAAGTGAGCGAGTGACACATTTGCATATCCAAACCCATCACAAAAACCCTTTGGATATCCTCACAATTAATCAATTGATCAATCAATTAAACACTCAGTCAGTCAGTCAGGAAATCAGTCAATCAGTCAAACACTCAGTCAGTCCATCAATGAATCCCATTAAGCCAAGAAACAGTTAGTTTTTGAGTTAGTATAGTGAGAAAGAGACTTTCTTCAGAGAATTTCTTCAGAATTACACTATCAGGGCACTGGAAGAGATGTTGGCTCTTCACATTTAATTTGTGGATTAGCCTACTCCCACTACCTTATCTTTACCTATGACATAACATTCTATCTGTAACGGTACACTCTAGAGGCAGTTACCCTCTGTTATAAAAATAAATGTAAAATGAACTTTTCATTTCCTTATCCAATAGGAAGAATCTACAAGACCGAGAGAGTCACCTGGGGGTAACATGAATCAGCAGGTTGGAGGAGATTGCATGTGTTTGGTCATTGTCATTATCCTTTGACCACTGGAGTAGATGGGACAGTTGTGGAGATTTCTTCCCAGACACCAGGATTTGCCATTGCTGTACTCAGGTCCATGGTATCAAGTCCTGAATCTTTGGCAATCAATACAGGATAATTGTGCTTGGTACAAGACGCTAGGTGAATAATGGAGAGGATGGAGTGGCGGCAAGCAGGACAACTGGTTGGACTTCATCTGATTTCTCCCTGGTGCAAGAGTTGGGTTGTGGATGGTGGAGAAGCTTGCATTAATGCCTCATTGGTTTGTATTCTATGATATAAGTTAATTTTATTGGCTATGATTGGTATTTTTATCTTACCGGTAGTTTAATATTATAATCTGAATCTTAAATAATGATGGTATTTGGTTTTCCTACTAAATCTTGACGATAAAATCAGTGGTATAAAATTTTTGGCCCTGCCCGGGAGGCCTGAATGCAGGGTACAGCTGGCCTGGGGTTTTCCTCCTAGGAGCAAGTGGATGTACGGGGAGGTTTTTCACCCAGCTGTTGTTCCACAACCCCCATTCACTTAACATTTTTTGACTTCACTAGTCTAGACTAGCAATTATTTAAATAAGCATTACAATAAATATAATTACTAATAATCATGAAATTACTCAATTGTTGCATGACTGAAAATAAAAATCCTTCTCAGTTTAGGGGTCTTAATTTTTCTTTAAGAGCTCCTACAAGATCTTTAGGGTGTCTTCTACAACTCTTTGGCAATTTCTAAGTAGTCTTTGAGATCTCTGGGGGTCTTAAAGATTTTTTGGGAAACACCAACTGGAAATCTTCAGAAACTAAATTTCCATGGAAGTATTGTAAGGGGTTTGGATTCCTAGAAATAGTCTGAGATGTCCAGAAATCAATTATTTTCTTGGCTTTGTTCAAGGAAAATTCTAGGGGCCTTCATGCGGGTTGGTGAAATCTTAAAAAAAAAAATCACAGGCGTTTTTCAGTCATCTGACAAATTGGAAGTAATTCATTGATTGCCTCATGATAGTAATGATAATTATTAATAATTAATGAATATAATAATTGCAGTGTGTGTGTGTCACCATTGTACAAACAGAGGTCTTTGGAGAAAAAATAATACCAAAAATAAATATTATCAGCTTTTATTTACATTAATTTGTAGGCTATTTCACCAGGTGGATTACAACATTTTTACAAAGGAATGTTAAGGTTTGGTTTTAAATTGGCAACGTATTCCAAGACACTCATTTATACAACCACTAAGTAATTATTTGAAATTTGAAAGCTTCTATTACAAGATTCCACTGAGCAGTGGGTTTCTTTATAACACATGAACACAATCAGCTATTAGCTTGATACAAAAGGGATAATCATTACAACTAGTTACAAGGTAATTTGCTAAGATCAGCTTCCAACTAATCTCTTTGCTGATTGGACTGTCAAACAACTGTTGAACTTCTGTTAACTGACTGTTAGGCAGTGGACAGTTGGCCAACAGCTGGTGACAGTCAGCTTACAGATTTTTTGAAAACTGCCACTAGCCATGAATTTCATCTAATTTTCTTTGAATATTGGTGATAAAAGTTTGATAGGTATATCTCGTAAGCAAGATTTCATAAATTTTGCAAGAGTGGAATTGAATGAAACAAACAAACAACATGTGACCATTTCATTTCAGTTTATTGAAGGCATCAAAGAAAATCTGTAGCCTTAATTTTAAAACTTGCACAGTTTCCTTTTTTGTATGGGATTTTCGTGTTCATTTGCTAAAAAGGGCAAAATTAACTGCCATATCGTACTAGGGTCAACTTGTGGAGACAAAACAGCACCCCAACCATGCATATCAGGATTTTAAAACATGTGCTTGAAAACTTTTTATATGAAGCTCCAGTCACAAGTAGGAATAGAAATAAGGAACAGTATTGTGGGATAATTTGATCCCAATAAGGGTAAATAATCCACAATTAGCTAATTATTGGCCCTCAGAAGCACAAAACATTGGCCATCAAATTATTTTTACAGTTAATTTTTATTTTTACCAGTTAATCAAAGTGATATGTTCGTGGGGCCACTTGAAGGGTTCCTGTCCTCAGGCTGCTATGGTTACCTCCATGTCACCTTCTTATCAGCCAAAGGCCCCTTGTCCCCAATTTCGTGGGTACCAGTTTAATAATTACTAGGCTGATGGCTGCCAAAAGCACTAATAACTTATACTTAAGTGATTCTAATAGTTATGTTTAATTTTTGGGATATCTTTCATTCCCCTGAAAAAGTCCAGTAAGACAGGGTTGTAGCTCTTCCATATAGGTATGTGCAGGAACACCAAAGGGTATGGTTTTTTTTTTTTATCTCTTTTGGGGGTCTGAAAAGAAGTAAAAAAATTTTTAAAGGGTATGTTTCTTTCACACATTGAGGTTACCATATTTTTCAGTGTAAAGTTTGTTTGTTTTTTTTTTCATAGAAGAGTTAGAACTGAATCTTTTATTAGCAAATTTAAAGGGTTTTTACACCTCAGTTAGCCTAAGATTTTGCTACACTGCCAGTAGTTTCCCAGTGAAGTGACACCTGAGGAACCAGCACAGAAATTCTCTACCGATGATGTGTCACTATCCATTGAAGCAAACTTTTAACCAATCAGAAGCACTACCCAGATCAGAATTTTGACACGTCATTTGTATAGGATTTCTGCACTGTTTTCTCAGAGTCATTTTGCTGGGAACCAGTAGTTGTGTTGTAAAATGTTGGATGTTTTACCAGGCGGCACCCTAGTCTGCATCCATTTGAATTAAATTAGAACATGTAATTTTTTTTATTAAGCTGTTGCTGAAAACTGGTAACCTCATTTTAACTGCTCATTGGAATCTTGTCTAAAATAACTCTGGCCATAACTAGGTGGGAAAAAATGGGATGGTCATTAATTTATATTTTTTATTAGAAAATATTATTATTGATAGATTAATATTATGATTTAGTATAATTACATTGATGACTATCGAAAATAGAGCGCTGTGATTGGCTAGGAGCTTCGCTTTATCCCACTATAATCACCGCGCGGTGATTATAGCATTGAAGTCTAGCAGTTTTCAAAATGGCAGCCAGATTTTTTGATGTTTCGGGGTCGGAAATTGATCAATAAATTTTTTTTCTCAAATAATCATCAATGTAATTATACTAAAACAATTAGTCGCCTCAGGCGACGTGAATATTGGCGAATAGTCACCTCGACTTCGTCTCGGTGACTATTCGCCGATATTCACGTCGCCTTTGGCGACTAATTGTTAAATAATTATGGAAATCAACACTTTGCGGCCAACATTTCACAGAGGGACAGACGACTGGCATTTTCTGTCTTGCATTAGGATCTATTTTTTTTCCGCTTTAGAGAAGTAAAATGTCCCATTTAGGCAGCTTGATTTTGGGTAGCACAGTGTTTTTCCTGTTTTATGTATAAGCAAAGGAGGCAGTTAAAAACTGGAATGTAACAAAATTTATGCAAAATCCTTTTCAGGGAAAAGTCATTTTCAAAATCTAGCACTAAAAAAGCAAATCAGCAAATTAATAGTTGCAGTTCTTATTTATTAATTTAGATTTGAGCCTGGGATGGTGTGAATAATTTAGGAAACTATATTAGTTTTAATTTTGAATTTTTTTGCCTTCAAAATGGTAATTGGGATTGGTGATAATGCTTCCTTTGCTTGTTTTGTCAATTGGCCATTTCCATAATTGCATCATTTGATGGCAAACAACCAGAATCCTGAAGTTTTTCATGGGTTATTATGGTTTTTTTTATTTAACATATCTGAGATTATCAAAGTATGAGGAAACTTAATGGGAAAAAATAGGAATTTTGGTGTTATTGTCGTCAAACAAAGCTATTGTGAAAATGATCGACTGCAATTTTACATTATTAATTTTACACAAACACCAAACGGCAAGCTCATTAGCACACTTAAGACCTTTAACAAGCACCTTCTAGGTTAATTAAGACTTAACTGGCTAAAATTTTCAATAGTAATTATTAGAGACTAATTCTTCGTGATTGACATTGATTCACCTCCTCCCCCCCCCCCCCCACCATTGGAAAAAAAAGGTATTATATTCATCCCAGGAGAAATTGAAGACAATGCCTATGCACAATTTAGAGGTGGGGGAGGGGGGTGGGTGCAAACAAGGTCTGTTATGGGAGATGTGCACGAACACATTTTTCCATCAACATTGTCCACAGATGAAGGCAGTGAAGACAACTTTAAGGTTTAAGCTCATTTAAACCTAAAATTTATTTGTTTTGGCACCAGTGGGTTTTGCTGACTAAAACAAGTCCAGCGTCCAAAAGTGTATAGGTGTGGCATTCGATAAGTTTTTCCATAGTATTCATGCTAGATTTATCATAGACTTAAATCAAACACTCAGTCAGTCCATCAATGAATCCCATTAGGCCAAGAATCAGTTAGTTTTTGAGTTAGTATAGTGAGAAAGAGACGATTTCATCAGAATTACCAATAGACAGTCTCCTTTATTAGGGCACTGGAAAACATGTTGGCTCTTCACATTTAATTTGTAGTTTAGCCTACTCCCACTACCTTATCTTTACCTATGACTTTACATTCCATCTTTTGGTACTTTGTTGAAGCAGTTACCCTCTGTTATAAAAATAATGTGAAATGAATTTTTTATTTCCTTATCCAATAGGAAGAATCTACAAGACCGAGAGAGTCACCTGGGGGTAACATGAATCAGCAGGTGGGAGGACATCACATGTGCTTGGTCATCATCATTATCCTTTGACCACCGGAGCGGACGGGATATTTATGGAGATTTCTTCCCAGAAACCAGGATTTGCCATTGCTGTACTCAGGTCCATGGTATCAAGTCCTGAATCTTTGGCAATCAATACAGGATAATTGTGCTTGGTACAAGACACTAGATGAATAATGGAGAGGATGGAGTGATGGCAAGCAGGACAACTGGCTGTACTTCATCTGATTTCCCCCTGGTGCAAGAGTTGGGTTGTAGATGGTGGAGAGGCTTGCATTAATGCCTCAGTGGTTTGTATTCCATGATATAAAATAATTAATTTTATTGGGTATAATTGGTAATTTTATCTTAATTAAATTCTGTAGGTTGAATCTTAAATAATGATAGTATTTAGTTTTCCTATTAAATCTTGACAGTGAATTTAATGATACAAAATTTCTGACCCTGCCCGGGAGGTCTGAATGAGGGGTACAGCTGGCCTGGGGTTTTCCTCCTAGGAGCAAGTGGACGTACGGGGAGGTTTTTCACCCAGCTGTTGTTCCACAACCCCCATTCACTTAACAATTTTTGAATTCACTAGACTAGCGATAAGGGTGATGAATGGTCCATTAAAATTTTTAACTGCTCGCAAAATTTTACCTTTGCTTGATTTGCTCACAAAATTTAAACGAGTGCTCACCTGCTCATGCTCCTCAAATTTTTGCGTTGCTCGCAAGCTCGCAAAGCAAATTTTTTATTTCTGCTCGTGCTCGCAAAAAAATCGCAGTGCTCGGCATGCTCACGAATGCTCGCAAAGACCATTCGTCACCCCTAGCAACTTAAATGAACATTACTATAATAGAATATAATAATTCCTGTGTGTGTGTCACCATTGTACAAACAGAGGTCTTTGGGGAAAAAATAATACCAAAAATTATCATCTTTTATTTACATTCACTTGAGGGCTATTTCACCAGGTGGATTACAACAATTTTACAAAGGAATTTTAAGGTTTGGTCTTTAATTGGCAAACTATTCCAAGACACTCATTTGTACAACCACTATGTATTTATTTGAAATTTGAAAGCTTTTATTTCAAGATTCCACTGAGTGGTGGGTTTGTTTATAACACATGAACACAATCAACTATTAGCTTGATACAAAAGGGATAATCATTATAACTAGTTACAAGTTAATTTGCTAAGATCAGCTTCCAAGAAATCTCCCTACTGACTGGACTGTCAAACAACTGTTGAGCTGTTAACTGACCATTAGGCAGTGGACAGTTGGCCAACAGCTAGTGGATGGTCAGCTTACAGATTTTTTGACAAGTGCCACTAGCCATGAATTTCATCTAATTTTCTTTGAATGTCAGAGATAAAAGTTTCTGATAGGTCTATCTCGTAAGCAGGATCTCATAAATTTTGCAAGAGTGGAATTGAATCAAACAAACAGACAAGTTTTCACCATTTCATGATCAGTTTATTGAAGGCATTAAGGAAAATCTGTAGCCTTTATTTCAAAACTTGCTTAGTTTCCTTTTTTCTATGGGATTTTTTAGTTCAGTTGCTAAAACGTGCAAAATTAACTGCCATATGGTACTAGGGTCAACCTGCGGAGACAAAACAACACCTCAATCATATCAGGATTTTAATTAAAACATGTGCTTAAGAACTTTCTATATGAAGCTCCAATCACAAGTAGGAATAGAAATAAGGAACATTATTGTGGGATAATTCGATCCCAATAGGGGGTAAATAATGTACATTTAGCTAATTATTGGCATTCAGAAGCACAAAACATTGGCCATCAAATTATTTTCACCAGTTAATCATAGTGATATGTTTGTGGGGCCACTTTCAGGGTTCCTGCCCTTAGGTTGTTATGGTTAACTCCATGTCACTTTCTTGTCAGCCAAAGCCCCCCTTGTCCCCTATTTCCTGGGTGCCAGTTTAATGATTAGTAAGCTGATGGTTGCCAGAAGCACCAATAACATAATAATAATATACTCAAGTTATTCTAATAATTATGTTTAATTTTTGGGATATCTTTCATTCCCCTGAAAAAGTCCAGTAAGACAGGGTCTAGCTCTTCCACATAGGTACGTGCAGGAACACCAAAGGGCATGTTTTTTTAATCCCTTTTAGGGGTCTTAAGTAAAGCAAAAATTTTTGCCAAAGGGTATGTTTCTTTCACACATTGAGGTTACCATATTTTTCAGTTTAAAGTTTGTTCTTTTCTCATAGAAGAGTTAGAACTGAATCTTTTTATTAGCAAATTTAAACGGTTTTTACACCTCAGTTAGCCCAAGGAAACAGCCAACATTATGTGGCATCGCCACTGGTTTCCCTGTGAAGTGATGTCTGAGGGACCAGCACAGAAATTCCATTCTGATGATGTGTCACTATCCATTGAAGCAAACTTTCAACCAATCAGAAGCACTACACAGATCAGAATTTTGATGCATCATTAGTATAGGATTTCTGCAGTGGTTTCTCAGACGTCATTTTACGGGGAACCAGAAGTTGTTGTAAAATGTTGGATGTTTTCCCAGGCGACACCCAGACTGCATCCATTTGATTTAAATTAGTACATTTATTTTTTTTAAATTAAGTTGTTACTGAAAACTGGCAACCTCATTTTAACTGCTCATTGGAATCTTGTCTAACATAACTCTGGCTGTAGGTGGGAAAAAATAGTATGGTCATTAATTTATATTTTTTATTAGTAAATATTATTACTGATAGATTAATTTTATTATATATGGAAATCAACACTTTGCTGCCAACATTTCACAGAGAGACGAGGACCAGCATTGTCTTTCTTGCATTAGGATCGACATTTTTTTTTTCGCTTTAGAGAAGTAACCTGGCTAAGACTTTTTTTTTTTTTTTCGCATTTAGGCAGCTTGATGTTGGGTAGCTCAGTGTTGTTCCTGTTTTATGTATAAGCAAAGGAGGCAGTTAAAAACTGGGATTATGTGACAAAATTTATCCAAAATCTTGTTAAGAGAACAGTGAATTTCAAAATCTAGCACTAAAAAAGCAAATCAGCAAATTAATAGTTGCAGTTCCTATTTATTATTTTTAGATTTGAGCCTGGGATGGTGGGAAGAATTTAAGAAATAATATTTAATTTTGAATTTTTTTGCCTTCAACATGGTAATTGGGTGACTTCATAGTTGGTAATAATGCTTCCTTTGCTTATTTTGTCAATTGGCCATTTCCATAATTGCATCATTTGACGGCAAACAACCAGAATCCTGAAGTTTTTCTTGGGTTATTATGGTTTTTTATTTTAACATATCTGAGATTATTGAAGTATAAGGAAACTTAAGGGGAAAAATAGGAATTCTGGTATTATTGTCGTCAAACGAAGCTATTGTGAAAATGATCCATTGCAATTTTACATTATTTACACAAACAGCAAACAGCAAGCTCATTAGCACACTAAAGACCTTTAATAAGCACCATCTAGCATAATTAAGCCTTAACTGGCTCAAATTATCCATAATTAAAGACTAATTCTTCGTGATTGACATTGATTCCCCCCAGGAGAAATGCCAATTTAGAGGTGAGGGGGTGGGGGTGCAAACAATGTCTGTTTTGGCGGCTGTGTTCGAACACAGTTTTGCATCAACATTGTCCACAGATGAAGGCAGTGAAGACAGCTTTAAGGTTTTAAGCTTGTTTAAACCTCAAATTTATTTGTTTTGGCACCAGTGGGTTTTACTGACTAAAAGTCCAGCATCCAAAAGTGTATAGGTGTAGCTTTCGTTAAGATTTTCCATAATATTCAGGCTAGATTTATCACAGACTTAATAATAATAATTATGGTGATCAATGGTCTGTTTGTTATTTCAAAATTTTACTCAAGTCGAAATGTCGAGACAAAACTTATTAGGGCTGTTTTCAAGTCTTGCTTGCTTGTGTAGCAGTGGAGTGGTTCTACCACTAAAAAGACACAAGGAAACTTTAGATTTCATTTAGCTTTCAACAAACACAAGTTTTCACAGACTGTTGATTACCATTACATTCTGTAAAATTCTCTTTAGGTTTAATGCGCATGACTTTATTTCTTGGTGTTACAAAGTTCTTCCTTAAACAATTTAGGGATTTACAGCAAAGGATTTTTTGACTGTTTTTTTCGCTCCATAGGATCTGGGTAGGTTGGCATGTTGCAAGAAGTGACATGCTATTATGCTATATAACTAGTAACATAAGTAAGAATTATCGCTAAGTCTTAAGTTTGATTTCCTTCTAGGACTTGTTTCGTAACACCAGGAAATACAGGGCTATTGTGTTTTTTAAGGGCTAATGGGCTTGCAATTACTACTTAAAATGTTAGGTTCTTATTTAATTTCAGAGCTCAGGTGGCACACACACATGCAAGATTAGGAGCCCATCACTTGGGCAAAGTCGTGTTAAAATCTAGCCAACCTCGTCCCTGCTGGGCTGTGGAAGCTCTGTCTCTGAGAAGGTGTGAATTCTGATGTCCTCTGAGATATTCCAACTGAGAAATCCTGGGAAACTTTATCTGATCCTGTAATTCATGCTGGGGGCAGTTGGGCACTTGGAAGATTTGGCCGTTTGTTCCCAAGTGGGGAGGACAGCGTAGAGGAAGGTGAGAGTTTGCTTCTCGTGTTCTTAGGGTTCCGTTCACTTTGTTATAATACCACACCTTTTTCCAAAAAAATAAATAGATAACTATTTCGATCAAGAAAGTTGCTTGTCTGCAAACAATATGTCTGGGAATGTTTCACTGTTGAGGATGAAAAACGGGGGTGCAAGAACGTGCTCCCCCAGCTCACGCAGTAGGTGTGTCGACGGATGATTCGAGGCCCAGAGAAGTGAGCACTGAATGGCATTGGTCTGGCTTGGGTGGATTTTCACAACTGACATCAAATTGAGCTGGTAGTCGCTAAGAATCTCTCTAATGGGGGGCAACTGGTTAAGGATTTCTCTTCTAAACCTAAAGCTTTTCATTTCCTAACAATAAGTAACTTTCCAAAACATTGCACAAAAACAAAATTAGCATATAAATCATTTCCATCATTACCAAATTTTGTACTGATATTTTTTGAATAGCTGAAAATTTAACTAAAACCATAAACCAAAACAAGGCTCATAAATAGGTCCAAATTTATTTTATTTCCCTCTTTTTCCTACCTGACTAGCTGAAAATTTAACTAAAACCATAAACACAAAAAACAACGCTCGTAAATAGGTCCAAATTTATTTCACTTTCATCTTTTAAGTACTTCAGATTATGACAAATTTATCAAAACTAAGTTTAGGTTACACCGACATCTGGTTTTTTTACCTGTTGTTTTTTGGTCAACTGAAAACAATAGGCAAACAAACATGGCTGTTGATGTTAGAAATAGATACTAAACCAAAATCGAAATAAGGAAATACTTGATTAATCAGACGGCTGTGGTAATCTGCTCTATATCCTTATTTTTAAGAAGGACATAGAATAGATTTCCTTGGGCTGTGTGAAAAATCAGGTTAACTTGACCTAAATTTCGGATAGCCTTATGTAAACAGCTAGAATAAACATTAACTTTACACGCTTTAAGGCAATTTCACGGTAGTGACTTCAATTGATGCTTCAATTTAGGGTTTCGGATATAGGTCTGGAACCATATACTTAAGATCATTTTTTTATATTAAAAAGTTATATATTTGGCTAGTTCCAGTCATTTATCGAAATCCCGATTTGAAGTATCCATTCCAGTCACGACCATATTTCCACGCTATTTGGGCTATTGTCACGATCGTCACGCAGTGCTGGTACAGTCGGCTAGCGTGACCATCGTGACTAAAGCTTCAAATCTCGTGGGAACTTAAAGATAGGAAAATTTAAATAATTATTATGCAGAAAAACATTAATATTTAAAGCTTTAAAGACTTGCTATAGAATTCAAAATTGTTTTAGGAACTGAAACAGCTTCACATTTCTTTCGCACTAGTTTCTTAAGGTAGAAATAAACGTTTATTTTAATGAGAGGATTAATCGAATTACTTCTACGGAAAGCAAAACAAGCAAAAATTTAAATCATCTGCAAGATCGCTTTAATCCATTTAGTTTGGCGAAATTTGACGGCGATCCTACGCGGCACTGATTTAAACGAATTCAACATTAGATTTTAAGGGCAACCAATTTTAAGATATAAAACGAAATATTTAAAGCACAATTTACGCGGCACTGTAGCAGTACTGCGTAAATTGTGCTTCTTAATGTTTCGCTTTATTACTTTCAGATAATTTAAAACGAAATATTTAAAGCACAATTTACGCGGCACTGTAGCAGTACTGCGTAAATTGTGCTTCTTAATGTTTCGCTTTATTACTTTTAGATAATTTCGACTCTTTAGAATAACAGCAATAATAAACGACTCGTAAACAATCCGCGTAATTTTCACTTCCAAATTTCCTTTAATGTAGGTCTAAACACTAAATACTAAACAATAACTAGGGCGAGAGAAATCCAATATCAGTAGCTTCGCAGAGGAGAGATTATTATTGACTTGTGCTCTTTGGTGAAGTTTGTGGGATGAAGGTCGGTCAGACCAGCGCGATTCTTTGTTCAATTTTCTGGGCATCGATGACGGAGACCCACTGAAAACTGAGCTCACTGTCTTGCGCCCTCTTTTTTCTGTCCACGACTCTGGATATTTTTCACGATATAATGACTTTGCAGACACGCACTTTCAAACCAAAATTATAGTTTTCACTTCAAATTATTTTGGCTAATTTTAATTCCAAATTATTTGGTGCGGTATTATGACAAAGATGAATGAGACCCAGAGGGCACGAGGAGCAAACTCTCACTATCCTTTACGCTGTCCTCCCTACTTGGGAACAAACGGCCGAATCTTCCAAGTGCCCAACTACCCCCAGCTTGAATGAAGGGATCAGATGAAACAGACCAGGATTTTAAAGTTGGAATATCAAATGAGGACAGAGGAATGAACACTGACTCGGAGCAGAGTGGAAGCAGCCCGGCAGGGACGGGGGAGGCTAGATTACTTTTTTTTTTTTTTTTTTAATTTTCATTGTAAATATATGGACAACAGAGACAAACTTTAATTCAATAAAATACTGTTATCTTCAGTACCTGTGCTGTTTACTTTGTAATCCAACTACTCGAGTGAACCAGATAAACTAAAGGCTCGGACATAGTGAAATATTACGCGTAGCAAAGACTGGTTTTCGCCAGCGACATCAACACAAGCACTTGTTTAGTTCGGACATTAACCGCACAAGTATAAACACAAACACAGGAAAATGTAAACACTTCACTTCTATTCTCTCCACGCATTAACGCAACTAAAGTACAAGTTCAAGAAAGGTGAACGGTTTCGTTTTATTTTCCTTAAACTTGCCCTTAAATTGCGTGAATTAGCGGCGTGAACAAGATGAGAACGTGTGTTTCTTGATCCTATGTTTCTGCTTATGCTTATGTTGTTAATGACCTCACTAAACTCACTTGTACCAGTGTTGCTTGTGTTTATGTCGCTAACATAAACCGATCTTTAACATACACCGTTTTTCTAGCCCTCGTTTGTTACGCACAGTGTTGTGAAAGGAAGATCAAATTTCACATAATCTTTTCTTTACACATCGCACGCAACAATCTCAACGCTACAAACTTGGCGTAATTTTACTGCGCGCAATGTTTCACAATGCCCGAGCCTACGTTTTACAAAAACCACAAGTACTTCAAGTTTCGACGCGAACTTGGAAAATAAACACAAATGTCGCAACTACGAAATTACAAAAATTTGCGTGGGTAAAAGGACTTCTCCAAAGGACCTGCTAAAAGCGAGAACGAATTATGCACATCTGTAAATTATTCATCATGGTTTCAAGTTGATTTAAAGCAATAACAGCGAGTATTTGTTTCACTCTTTCGTCCCCTCTGTATAAAGAGGAAAACGAAAATTGTGCACCAAAAACACGCGCTTAAATAGCCTTGTATCGACTCAGAACCCAAACTCAAATTAGCAGGGTATTTTTCTCTTAAATCTTTCGTATTTTTAACTCTATCAAAAGTCCTGTTGCTCACGCAAATTCTTACAATTACACTGATACGCAACATTTAAATTCATCTTCAAACTCACACAAACGCTCGTATTTTTAAGTACTTGCTGGTTTAAATAAAGAGCTAAGTTCTGCTTTTAATAAACTCCTGGTAAAGCTTTGTGATATAAGTTAAGACTCATCTTTATCAAACGGCTTTCATTTCGACGCAAAGAACACCACATACAAAACAAAAAAATCGCCAGAAAAATATTCCCACGTGCCAAAACCTTTTAAAATGTGTGCAGTCTTATTTGCAGTTGCTCTTGGATCGTCTCAAGGACAACTGCAAACGAGACTACGGGTTTGCAACGAATTTTACTTTCAAACTTTCATAACACACAAATATGTGGCTTACATTGCGGTAAAACGAACCATTTTAATAAAGTCTGAATACAGTTATTACACAATGCGATATCAAAGGCCTTTGTCATTCCCTAAAAGGAACTACAAGACAGTCTTAAGTTTGGATTCCACGCCGTGGAATTCGGATTCCAGATACTGGATTCCGGATTCTTTGTAAGTGGCAATCATTTGAGGGATTCCGGATTCCAACAGCAAAAATTTCCCAGATTCCAGAATCTGGATTCCCTCAAAAAGCTGACATTTTGGTTGATACTGTGAACTTTTTCACTCCAACAGTGATGGACATGTAAATTCTCCTTGCTATTTCTAACACCACACTACTTAATCGTAACTTGGTGTTTCTTATTCCAACCATCCTTCCAGCTCGAAAGGTTCGTATTGAAATCACAAGGAGAAATAGCAAGTAAAAAGTGCATTTCTCAAATCTCTCCAAAGGTTGAAAATTTCTAAGCGTAAATTGATCGAAAAACAGGTTTGTAAAACCGTCAACGTTATGCAACACCGCAATGGAATTGTTGTCTGTGGCTTTCCAATTGCAGTATAAGTATTTTAGAATACATTATATATTTTTAAAAAAGGATTGACGCAAAAAAAAAAATCCATAGCCTTTTGTACAAAACAAATCTAGATTTGCAGTAACTGTTTCTTAGGAATTTTAGGATATTGTTATGGAGGAATTTTCCTACATTGTAAGGTGAACGATGATGATTTGACAGTTCACCAAGTGTAATGGTTTCAGAAATGAATGTAGCAACCTCTAGTCCGTGAGAGTTGGACGTTTTTTAGCCTTGGTAAACAAACAGACATAAACATTTGTGACTGTCGTAAATAAATTCTCAGTCTGAGAGACCTGCATGAAGAAATCTAGGAATATCACAATGTGTAACAAATTAACCGTATAATTTAGTGCTTAGCTCTTGTCTTCTGTTCTTCAGGAAAAATGACGAGAGAAGTGAAAATCGATCTTGGTGTTACTGCAGTGTAGAGTGTAGGTTTTACAAGAAGAAAACCAAATGTAAGGGTTTGTAACCCAACTCACGGTAGTTGCTGGTTGCCTTGGATACCACAGTTAAATAAAAACTAACGCTTGTCCACCAAAACGATCCCAGAAATCTTTGCGCTGAAAGCTTGTACCCATTCTCCCTGCAGCTTATGGAGTTGCAACTAAGCAAGAGAGACTTGAGAACTTCACCATAAAAGTTCACAGTAAACAAAGAAATTAACTAGCAGAAACATGCAATCTACCCAGACTGTAGAGTCAAGACAATAAGTCATTCATTCAGTAAAATATAATCAAGTCTACGTCAGCATAGCCTGAATTTCATCCGATTACTTCGAGTCATTATTACTCCCTCAGCAACGTCTGAATCGACCGGCCGTCCAGTGACGTCGGATGAAATTCAGGCTAATGTCAGTATGCCAATCAGTTATTTAGTCAATAAGTCAATACGCCGCTCAAGCAGTAATTGGTCCGTCAGTATTTCACACAGTCACTAAACAAAGTGATAAAACTGCCAAACTAACCTCCCAACAACGGCCAGTTAAAGACAACAATGGTCAAGAAATTTGGTCCGTATGGCGTGTAGTCGCGGCGTGCAATCTTATTTTGATTGTGTTCAACTCATACTGATGCAATGTTTTCATTCAGTTTATGCATTGGCCAGTAAGCCTTATAAGCTCTAAGGTCAGTGTTACATCATGAAGTCAGCTTCTCAGCCCTCAAACAAATACAGTCAGTCATATAGTATTTCAGTGAGTCAATGCATTACCCATGTAAACCCTAATTCAATCAGTCAGTCAGTCAGTCAACCAGCCATAAATCATTCAGTCAGTTGGTCAGTTCCCGGACAGTAGAGTCAGTTAGTAAGTCAATCAATCAGCCATAAATCATCCAGTCAGTTGGCCAGTCCCCAGACAATTCAATTAGCCATAAATCACATAAATCATTCAGTCCGTTGCTAAGTGTCCGGACAGTAGAGTCAGTTATTCAGTCAAACAATCAGCGATAAATCATTCAGTCAGTTGGTCAGTCCCTGGACAGTAGAGTCAGTTAGTTAATCAACCAGCCATAAATCATTCAGTCAGTTGGTGAGCTCACGGAAAATTCAATTAGCCTGGAATCATTCAGTCACTTGAGCAGTTCCCGGACAATTCAATTAACCTGAAATCATTCAGTCAGTTGGTGAGTTCCCGGACAATTCAATTAGCCATAAATCATTCAGTCAGTTGGTGAGTTCCCAGACAATTCAATTAGCCTGAAATCATTCGGTCAGCTAGTGAGTCCCTGGACAGTAGAGTCAGCTAGTCAGTCAATCAATCCGCCATAATCATTTTGTCAGTTGGTCAGTCCCAGGACAATTTAATTAGCTATAAATCTTTCAATCAGTTGCTCGGTGCCCAGACGGTAGAGTCAGTTATTCAGCCAAACAACCAGCCATAAATCTTTCCGCATGGTGGTCAGTCCCCAGACAGTAGAGTCAGTTAGTCAATCAACCAGCCATGAACAATTTTGTCAGTTGGTCAGTCCCTGGACTGTAGGGTCAGTTAGTCAATCAACCAGACACATATCATTCAGTCAGTTAGTCAATCAACCAGCAATAAATCATTCAGTCAGTTGGTCAATCCCTGGAGAGTAGAGTCAGTCATATAGTATATCACTGATTCAATGGATTATTACCCAGTAAGTGCTGACTCAATCATTAAGTCAATCAATTGGCATTATTCATTCAGTCAGTTGGTCAGCCCCTGGACAATTCAATCAGCCATAAATCACTCATTCAGTTGGTCAGTCCTAGGACAGTAGAGTCAGTTATTCAGTCAATCAGGCAAAAATCATTCGGTCAGTTGGTCAGTCCCCGGACAGTAGAGTCAGTTAGTCAGTCAATCAACCAGCCATAAATCATTTTGTAACTTGGCAATTAGAAATTTTCTGCACTCTCAGAAAGTGAGTAAAAACGATTTTTATGGGCCTCTCGGGCGGGCACTCCCCTTTTCCTCGCATTTCTCCCTTGTATCCATTACTTCCAAGTGCCTGCTATGCAAGCTATAGTCAGTCAGTCAGTCTTCCATCGAGTCCACACATTACATTTAGCTGGTCAGCTCTCCAAGTCAGTCAGTAATTATTGTGTCCACAGATTAATTGGTGAGTGCTAAGTCAGTCACTCAGTACAAACCAATCAGGTAATCACTCAGTCAATTCAATTCACTCAGTCTACCAATCAGTCAACAAGTCAAAGATGTAACTCTGTTCCTTTTCATCAGTCAGCTACAAAGTGGGGGAGCCAGTAATGAGTCCCTCTAAGGAGGGGTACCTATGTCCCTAGTCTGAACTTCCAAACGCGTTGTTTTGAGTATTGATGGGGAAGTCACAACCCTGTTGGTATTTTTTTTATTGATTTTGTGCTTTTTTCATCAACATCGCAATATTTTTCAACCCATTTTTTTGTTGTTTCTCACCATTAATTTAAGTTGTCTTTATGTCATTGTTTCATGGCCATGTCATGACAGAATTTCACCCTAACAGGGTAATAGTTATTTTAATGACTGTGTAGTCAGAACGCAGCTTGCAAGTCCCCCAGTGAGTCAGCAACAGTTAACTGACCTGCTCGTCACTGTCTCAGAAA
This sequence comes from Porites divaricata, assembly GCA_038088405.1. NCBI lineage: Eukaryota > Metazoa > Cnidaria > Anthozoa > Scleractinia > Poritidae > Porites > Porites divaricata. The sequence continues at coordinate 14,893,709 of JBBMOI010000009.1, forward strand.
GACCTCCAGTCATTCTATAATGTCAGTTACTTTCTTGAACATACTTATTGTAAGCTAGTCAGTTATTCAAGACTCAGTAAGGTAGATTGCATGTCTGATCTTAACTACAGTCAGTTCACATCACTTTTCACTGCCATGCTGCAAAGTTGTAACATTTTGAACAATAAGAAATATACATTTGTAAATTTCTTGTTCCAAATGTCTTAAGTTATTTTTTGAGTGCTGCCAACCATCCAAGTAAAAATAACAGCTTTGAACAAAGATCCCAATAATAGTGCCAACAAAATTTGTACCTTAAGCCATAATGAATATGGATGTTGTTATATTGGATTGTAAAAATATTTTGAATCCAGCCTTTGGTGATCAGCCAAAAATGCTCAACAAAATTAAATTACCATTGGTTGGGTGTTACATTCACCTCTATAAAAATTTAGCTTCATGTGTTGTAGACTAAAAGAAGACATTCCTTTATTATCGAGGCAGTGGGTGATTTGAGTTACACTGTACTTAAGTTCGTTATCATGGCACCAACCAACTATGCAAACAAAGGACTTGTTCAAAGAAAGTTCAGATTAACCTTCTGTAACTTCCAGATTCTTTAGCTGCTGAAAGTTTTGAAACTATCAAGGCTCAATTTGTTGTTTTCAGTTTTCTTTCTAGAAAGTGCAGCTGTTCAATCAGTCATGTACTAAGAGCTTTGTGGAAATTTTTAAGTGACTCAATTTGATGACAGTAAGACACTAGTCTTTAATATTTTTATTATCAGTAGGTTACAATCAGTCATGTACTACAGCTGTATGAGCTTTGTGGAAAATTTCAAGTGACTCAATTTGATGACAATATGAAATTCTAATATTGATTTTTTCGTTACACTAAGTTGATGTTTCATTGCAAAAGCCTTATTGGTCAAACTTTCAGCAAATTAGAGCTTTTGGCACAGTGGTTGGGTCATTCACTTGAAAGTAAATACCATTATTTTAATTGGGTGGTTGACATTAATGTGGTTTTGACTTTGCAATTTGACTGGCACATGGAAACGATGAAAAACTGCTGTAACCATAGCAGAACTTAGTTCATATTGATTATCAATAGCTGTGCCATGATTGAACAAAAGTTAATTATCACAAATCCATGCACAATCCTGGATTAGATTAATAATTGTCTTTTGAACAAGCCAGCACATACATTAGTATTTTATAATGTTTGTCTGGTTCACTTGAGAGATGGATTACAAAGTAGTTACAGCACTTACAGTACTGAAGATAAGTGCTAAATCTTTTCCATGTTGATGTCTTGATCTGGGGTCTGTCATCTCATCTAAGAACAAAATTGAATGATCACATAAGATACGAAACTCAACTGTGCAGTACATCACATTAAATCATGTTAAATTATGTCATTGACATTACTATTGCTATTTTATTAATCACTTTTACAAACCATGTCTTTTGGTGTGAAGGTGTTTCATTGTACTACAGCACAATCTCAGTTCATTAGCCCTCAACATTAGACTCAACCAGTCATTCTTTAAGCGAGTAAATAATGAGCCCTTGGTGAGTCAGTCAGTCAGTTTGTCTTGCACTAAGTAAATGATTCAGTCAGTGGGAGAGCTTGTCATGCCTCAGGCAATGACTCAGCCAGTCTTTAAGCAAATAAATAATGAGACCTTAGTCAGTCATGCAGTCAGTCAGTTTGTCCTTTACAGAGTAAATGATTCAGTCAGTCGGTCAGCTTCTCATGCCTCAAACAATGACTCAGCCAGTCTTCCAGCAAGTACATTAGTTAGCTAAAGAACCCTCAGGCAATCATTTAAGCCAGTCAATGGGCCAGCTTGTCATGCCCTAAACAGCCACCCTCCCCCTCCCCTTCATTCAAAGTTGGGGTGTTTGTTGTTTTCTATAGGTAGCTTGAACAGTGGCACAACATTGCATGACGGGGATGGGGGAGGAAAAGCTTTATTTCCCCTTCTGGAAGTCAGAAAAGCATCAGAAAGCCCCTTTAGGGTGAAGTGTCTCAACTAATTTTGTCGCCAATTGCAGCTTGCAATTCCCACAGTGAGTAAGTGACACTGTCAACTGACCTGCTCATTACTGTCTTAGATAAATCACTGGTCATTCTTTTTGTCCCCCAAACTCATGTGTTAGAGAAGTCTGTCAGTCATCGACTCATTAAGGTAGATTGCATGTCTGATCTTAACAGTCAGTCTCACATCACTTTTCTCTGCCATGTTGCAAAGTTGTAACTTTATTTTTATAAGAAATATACATTTGTACATTTCTTGTTCCAAATGTCTCAAGTCATTTTTTATGAGTACCTTCAACCATTCAAGTAAAACTGTGAGCTTTAAACAAAGATCCCAACCATAGAGACCAAGAAAAATAATATGTACCAAGGCAAAATCAATATTGTTATATTCACACCGTAAAATGATTTGAATCCAGGTTTTGATCGTCAGCCAAACTTAATCAACAAATTAAGTTATTGCTGGGTGGAATGTTGTATTCAGCTCTTTTAATTATTTTCACTTTCTTTCAACGAATTAAAGTTTTTGGCACAGAGGTCGGGATGTTCATTTGAATGTTTGCCATCATTTTAATTGGGTTATTGACATTAACATAATTTGACTGGCACACGAAAATGATGTAAAACTGCTAAAACTATAACTTTGCAGAACTTAGAGAGCTTTCCATTCGTAAGAACTGACTGGCCAGACCATTCCTGTTGCAATGAGAACTGTTTCCCTTTTAATCAAAACTATCCAGCCAGATCAATCAAACACAAGTTTAGAAAAAGCATATTTCATTGTCAAAATGACTGGTCCAACCATAATCCGGCTGGCCAGTTCTGACTTTTGGAAAGTGCCCTTAGCTTCAGTGATTATCCATAACTGTGCTGTGACTGAACAAAAGCAAATAATATTATGACTAATCCAGGCACAATCCTGGATTAGATTTGTCTTTTGAACCAGCCAATTACATAGTTCTATAATATATCACTCAAGAGCTGGATAATAAAAAGTAAAATGGACAGCACTTACAGTACTGAAGATAAACTCTTAATCCTAAAAAGCTGACATCTTGATTGATCTGGAGTCTGTCATCTCACCTGAAATTAAAATTGAATCATGATAACGTAAGATAAATCAAGTTTAACAATCTTAAAGCATATCATTAACATTACTATTGCTACAACCAGTTGCAAAAATGTTGAGACACTCCCAAGAAAAAACGACCTTTCCTGCTTCAAATCGCTCCTGGTCACAGGTCTTTAAAATATAATACTGACCTCCCTTCTCCCTCCCATTCAAAGTTGTTCCTCCAAGTTTTGAGTACGGTCTTGTATTGCTAGAAACTTTGATAAGGGGTAGAGGGGGGAATCACATGCACAAGATCCTGGGCAGACCATTTATGCCAAAATACGGTACAGTGTCTCAAGTACTTTTGCAACTGGTTGTAGCTTATTTATCACTTTTTAGACCTAAAAGTTGAAAACTTTTTAGTATGGAGGTGTTTCATTGTACTACAGCACAATGTCAGTTTGTTTGAGTAAGCCGGTCAGTATTTGAGCCCTTGGACAGTCAGTCAGTCAGCCCTAAATCATTCAGAAAGTTTGTTAGCCCTCAACATAAGAGTCAGCCAGTCAGCCTTTGGCAAGTAAATAATATGCCCTTGGTATGTCAGCCAGTTATCCCTAAGACCTTAAGTCAGCAGGTCAGCTTGTGAGCCCCCAAAACAGCAGAGTTAATCAGCAAGTCAGTCAGTCAGTCCTTTGTTCCACAAGTAAATGATTCAGTCAGTGGGTCACATTGTCATCCAACACACAATAGGGTAGACCAGTCAGTCTTACAGCAAGTAAATGATTAAGCTAAATATAATGAGCCATCCATCGATCAGCCGGTCAGCCCTAAGTTATTCAGTCAGTGGGTCCCCTTGTCTTGCCCCAGACAATGGACTCAGCCAGTGTTTCAGCAAGTAAATGAATACATGTAAGCTAATGTGCCTTCACTCACTCAGTCAGCCAGTTAGTCCTAAGTAGAGTCAGCAAGTCAGTGTCCCAGTGAGTTAAAATTTAATGAGTTAGCTACAGAGCCCTCAGTTAATCAGCTAGTCAGCCCAACATAATTCAGTCAGTTGGCCACCTTATCATGTCCTAAACATCATAGTCAGTCAGTTTTTAAGTGTTATCATTGAGTTCATGCATTAGCCTCTAGTCAGTAATCAAGTCACCTTTAAATGATATTATCATCAAGCCCCAGACAGTGGAGTCAGTCATTAAGAGCAATTGTCTGTAAATATCGAGAATCTGGAGCCAGATCAAAAAAATCGAATTTTTTTATATTTCACCAAAAAGACCCTTTTGGTAAACTACTTTCAAAAACAATATTCAAAAAGTTTACATGAACACTGTATATCCTGGAAGTGCATATAGGTAAGAAAAGAATCCTGCATAACTCCTATGTCCAAAAAAACATCCATGCACATTCACTGGGCTGAAAAAAAACCTGCTCAAGATGCTCCCTGGGTTGACAGTATGAACTTCATTTCCCAACAGTTATGATAAAAAGATTTTGTATTTGTACTTGCTTTCTGGTTCAGAAGGATTCACAGCATAAGGATCTTTTTCTCTCAAATGGCTTTTTCTTTAAAATTTACAACACCTGTGGTAGCCAATCCTGGTCAGGGACAGCCAAGCCTCTGGGCTGAGTGGGCTATAGCCCACCAATAATTCCACCATTTTTTTTTTGTTTTGCATATTTTATGATAGTCTTCTAATCTTCATGTTAAAAGCAAACACAATTTCCTTTATTAAATGCACATTTTTTGCAGAAAACTAGCGGACTGGTGATAAAAGTTGGACGAAATCAGGCTCAGAATTGGTAGAAACTAACGTGGTGATCCTAACTTTCACAGTTTTCTGTGGAAGCATGCCTCTGGATACCTCTAGATAAAATCTCGCTCATAGTCTCCTTCGTATTATCAAGGTCACTCAAAAACAGTAATTTACAAATTAATATGCCTGTTCAAAGATCATTTTTTTGTATTCTTTTGGATCTATAAAGGGAAGTCTACTTTTTCAACCCCATCCACAAAAATCATGCAAAGTGTTGGAGGGAGAAAAAAAATATCATTCGAGCACAATCATACTCCAATATAATGAAAAAAAACATGGTGAATGAGGGTGTTCAAAAAATCATGCTCCACTGCCTCTGAACTGGGTCCTAGGAATCATTTGTATTCGTCAAGGACAAACATAAGAAGGTTTGGTGATTCAGTCAAGAACTGCCGATTCTGTGTGGCAGGGCCTTGGTGTCCTCTTCTTCAGGAGCACTCAGTGAATGCTTTTTTTTGCAAGTCAAAGATTTCTCCTTGTAAAGTATACCTCACTAAATTTTGCTACCGAGAAGACCATGAAGACCATTTTGTTGTGAAGTTTACTTAGAGTTAAATAACTATTTTTTCTCAGTTAGATTTCCTGTTTCCTCCACATTTATACTTAGGAAGCTTGTTTCTTCACTAGCTATTGTTCAATAGCACAAAAAGGCGAGAAAACAATCATTAGTCATTAAGTTCCAGTATATATTATTCAGTAGAGATGGGAAGGAAAGCCATTTTATTTTAGTTTTGATTATTTTTGATTTTTTGTGTCTTTCAAAATCGAGTCTGGTTTGAGGAGTTTCGAAAAGAATGACATAATAGAAGGGGTGACGAATGGTCTTTGCAAGCATTTGCGAGCACTGTGAGCACGAGCAGAACTAAAAAATTTTCTTTGCGGGCTTGCGAGCAACGCAAAAATTTGGGAGCATGAGCAAGCGAGCACTCATTTAAATTTTGTGAGTAAATCGAGCAAAGGTAAAATTTTACAAGCAGTTAAAAATTTTAATGGACCACTCATCACCCCTACTAGAACGTGCTGGTTGCAAAACACACAAGAAAGTTATAATTTTCCAAATTTGACTTACGTTTTGTTTTTACAGTAATATTGCTTGCAACTGCTGAAAAAAAGTTCATGTTGCATCAATTTTACACGCATTTTTCGTTCCTTTTCCATGGGACGGAGAAAACAAAAAAGTTACGTACAACTGTATCTAGGATGCATGCACCCAGACTCCTACCCCCTATGTACTGAACAAAAACTAAACAGTAGTAAGCCTTCGCTCACTGGAAAAATTAATGCAATCTCTTTGTCTTATCATCTAAAATAATTTGCATGTTTTAAAAAATCTTTGTCAGTATTTTGATTTGTGCTCAGCTTCTTACTTGAGTGGACTTAAGGAAAAATCCTTTGGACGCCGAGTGCATGGCCATGATCATGACAGCAGGAAAAGCCTTCAATTCCTGTTCACTGTTTCAGTCTTATAGGACTCGAACATAAAAGATGGGGAAAATCTGTGATAATTGTCACACAACATCGTGTTGCCCGTTGCACATGGCAGTTTTTTTAACTCATTGCATTAATGTGTTGTGGTTACAATTGACTATCGCTTTTGTTTCACTACTAGGAGTATGTACTTTCCTTTTTTTGTACTATCATTTTGAAAATGCCCTAATTTGCATAATTTCCATCAGGCCTTTGACCAAGTTGAGGCCGATTTTTAACCTTCCTATTTTTTTTGCAAAAACAAAGCTTCACTGGAATTTTTGAATATTGTTTTTGGAAATAGTTTACAAAAAGGGTTTTTTGGGTGAAATAAAAAAAAAATCTGAATTTTTGGATCTGGCGCCGGATTCTCGATATTTACAGACAATGGCTCTTAGGTCTTGCCAAAAAGCCCTATGACCAGTCATGCAGCCACCACAACAATAGAATCAACCAGATGATTTTCCAGGAATCAATATTAGCCAGTATGCCTTAGGTTATTTAACCAGTCAGTGCTAAATCAATGAGACACTAAGTCAGTAGGACAAAACCTTGGAAAGAAGAGTTAGCCAGTCAGTCTTTCAGTGCATCAATGCATTTGCCTGTAAGCCCTGATTCATTTGGCCAGTCAGCTCTAAATCTTTCAGTCAGCTTGCCAGCCTCCAGATGCTTGAGTCAGTTGGTCAGTTATTCTTTCATTGAGTCCACACATTTGCTGGTTAGCTCTAAGTCAGTCAGCCTGTCAGTGCTGGATCATTAAGTCAGCTTGTCGGCACTCAGACAGTAGAGTCAGTCATACAGTATTTAAGTGAGTCAATGCATTAACCAGTAAGCCCTAAGTCAGTCAGCCAGTCAGTCAATCACCCATAACTCATTCAGTGAGATGGTGATTTCCTGGACAGTAAAGTCAGTCATACATGTATTTCAGTAAGTCAACGTATTACACAGTGAGTGTTAATTTAAAAATTGTAAAATAAATGTTGTTCCAAAGAGTCTTATTATAACTGATATTTGGGCAATCCTGCCTCCATCAGGGTACAAGACTAAAATACCGTTAAAAAGTTGTTAAATTAGCTCACACGTTTGCCGCACATGTGCCCCATATGTCCCCAGGTTGGTGGACCATTTTAGAGAGCACCGCAGAGATGTCAGCAATGAGAGAAATGACCTTCAGGACTGTACCTGCCCACTTCAACCAAGCCAATCATACACAGGAGGACATGAAAGTTGCTGTATTGAATGCAGGCTTAGCTAACCAGGAATACAGTAAGAAGCAGAGGACAAGGTTTATTTTTTAAAAACAATTGGACTGCGGGTCCTAGTGGCCTTAATCAAGACTTTAGTTTCATGTGAATTACTCACTTTTTTGCTCACTGGGGCATAGGAGTGTGCTGTCACACAGGGCAGAAAAAGGATGGGCAATGAAACGAGCACTCCGTTCTTCAAGTGATGTGTGATACAGAGTAGGATTGGTATGAGCGCTCTTTCTGGACTTCGGGTGCACTCGAAAGCCAGCAAAATTTTCCTTTCCTTTGCAAACCAATTTGACCCCAATTGATCCCAATTTGATCCCAGTCTACTGCATCACACCTTTTTGCGCTTGTTTCATCACCCAACCTTTATCTACTCTGCTGTCACATGTGGCATGTCTGCGAGTATGCAATCAGGTATGTGCCAGTCCAGTCTCCAAATGCACAATGTCGATGGACTTTGTGCCCAACAAACAATAAACCATGTTGTTCATGATGCAGGAAAAAAGTCCTGTGTTGTTAACAGGCCTTTCGGGTGTTGTAATCATTGTAGACGATGAATTAACATAGGGACATGTGTGGCAAGCACGTGGGCTAATATTTAATGAACTTTTATTTAGTCTTGTACCCTGAAGGAGGCAGCATTGCTGAAATGTCGGTTAAGGCTCTTTTGAACAGCATCGATTTTTTTCAATTTTTAAATTAACATTACATAGCTATGCTGCCTGGGGATTTTAATTTTTAGTACAAAGGGAGAACTAAGTTAGTCAGTCAGTCGATCAAAAAATCATAGTCATAAATCATTCAGTCAGCTTATAGACCCTCAGACAGAAGAGTCAGTCATACAGTATTTTTGGTGGGTCAATAAATGTATTACCCAGTGAGCATTCAGTAAGTTTATGAGTCCTCAGGTAGCAAAATCAGTTAGTCAGTCAAACAATTAGTCAGGCAAGTCTTGTGGCAAGCATATAGTGTGTCATGTACTATCCTACTAAGTATCCTTTTTCTTTCTCTCCTTCGTTGTCATTTTTTATCGACAAAGAAGAGAACCATTTATTCGAGGACAAAGTTTTCAGCTTCATTGTAGTATATATTGCTGTATATTTTGCCTGTTCTAGAAAAAAAGAGAATTTCACTCAAATATGGGCTTATTTGCAAAAAGTCTAAGCCTGTTTAAGAAGATGTGAAAATAGGATCTTAACTTTCACAACAAACACTGAATTCACGGAAAATTGAGACTTATTTAATGAAAAGATCATCTAAGTGCTTAAAAGGATTCTTCTACATTGAGGGTAAATTAAAATTACAGTGTCTAACAATTTTATGGAAATCCAGATGGGTGGGGGGGGTCTTTGAACTTGGAAATCCTGAGGGGAGGGGGGCTCAAGCAGTTTTGGAAATCCAGGTGGGAGGGGGGGTCAAAAAACCGTGCCTTCCGTCGTGGGGGTGTGGATTTTTTCTGGAATAACCCATTGTGAAGTTTGGCAAAAAAGGTCTATGTTTGTGCTAAACAATCTAATTCCATGATGTTAGTTTCAAATATACTTAATTCCAAGGGAAACAAAATGAATTGGGGTCACACAATAAGGTCTCTTGTTGTTAAACAGGTAGCAAAATGAATGATTATTGTCTTAACCAGAATCAAGGTTTGAAGGCTCAGCAGCACACTCCTACCCAACTCTTCCATTGAGTATCCCCGCCGCAAAATTATCCACATACATACATACATACATACATGTTTTTATTTGGAGTCTTATACGATAAATTAATAGTATATCAACCTTTTCCGCACCTCCCTCCCACCCCATCCAAATCCACCTGTCCCTGGCTGTATTACTCATGAACAAAAAAAAAATGAAACATGAATATTGGCTGTAATTCACCCCAAGTTAACATTTTGCTTACCTTTCTGGCAAAATCATTATGGTATATTAACTTAGCTAATTAAAAACAAACGAACATGTTAAACGTTGAACCGGAGATAAAATAAGTTATTGAAGTACAACATACATGAGGCGTGAGTAGGAGAATGAATAAAATCATAAATATTTGGACTTGTGCGAAACTTTTACCAATCAAAATGTATTTAAGTATCTGTTAACGATTATTTAGGTTAAGAATTATAAACTTAAAGCTTAGATTTACCTTCAAAACAGATGGTACAGTTGACACGTGGTCCAACGTGGTCATTCCAAGAGTAGACACTCTCTTTCCCACCATGAAGACTGCTGGAAAATACACACCGAGTAATTTAAAACAAACTATAACACTATTTTCCACATTCCTTTGGATTGCTTCAAGAAATTCCATCGAAATAATCACCACAAACCTTCGACAAGCTAAAGTGAAGTCTACACGCCGCCATTTTTGTTAGTTTCCAATCTCCCACCGAACACCGAAACTCAGAGAACAGTGACATGGGCGGCCTGTGGACACAGGAATCCCAGTGTTCTAGGTTTCCCTGTTGCGTTTCACAATCACCTGGGGCCCGTTTCTCGAAAGTCCCGATAACTAACGGGCCCACAAAGCTGTTGTTGTTTACGTGCAAGAAAGAGGCTTCAATAGCTTGGCATCTAACATGATAAAACTATCAGTTAATGAAACAAAATGCAGTAGTTTGTCTTTTATAGATCCGACATGCTGTAATTTTTGCATGGTTTTGTCCATGTCCTTGGGTTGGTTTTGGCCAATTTTTTTATTTTCTCTGCGAGACATCAACTGGACACTTGGACTCTTGCCCCCCAGAAAGCACGTGGTATGGCGTGATTCTGTGAGTGTTGAGAGTTCTGGGTCAGGGCTTAAAATCTTAGTGCGCGGTTATTTTGCATCAGAGTTTTCTCTGTTACGCCATACTGACGAGCCCCAAAAAGGGCGAAACAGCTGTCTATGGCTACAAACCCGCCATGTTTTGAGTTCTTTCGGTGTCTTGTTGATGTCTTGCAGAGTTAAATTTCACGTAGTATGATCAGCATTGCAGTATTCTGCTTGCAGAATTTTATGTCTACATTTTTATTTTTGCTGATCAGGTCTTTACAGATCCTACGTTCTCGGCATATTCGTTTGCGGTCCAGTGCAGTCCCTCGTGGTTTTAGTAGTTTGTTAGCCAGGACCCGCGCTTTTATTCTTTATATTTAGATTTGAATATTTGATTTCGGGCCCGAAAAGTTACCGGGACTTTGAAACGGACCCATGGGCCCAGTTGTTCGAAGGTAGATTAGCGCTTAACTCGGGCTTAAAACCGGTTTCTTTTTCTTGTAATCAAAAGCACTCTCTAGGATAATTTTCTCTGTTGTTTTTAAAGCTTCCAATAATCAACTTGTAGACAAAAAGAATTAAAGCTGAAATGATTTTAAAGCTTTCATATCTGAATATTCAAATCTCGCACTAACGCTTTCAACAATTTGGCCCAGTGATATAGGTATCCCTACCCCGGCTACAAGAGGCTTCTTTCCGCATGTGGCGAGTGCTTCCCCGAGATGGAAATAGTTGACATACTATTTACTATTTATTGTATAAGACTCCAAATAAAAACATGTGAGTATCAGGGTGTTTGCTTAAGACAAAAAAGCAAGGCTGATTTAACAGTCGGGAATACATTATCTTTTAACCGATATTTCGGAAGGCACGGCCTTCCGAAATATCGGTTAAAAGATAATATATTCCCGACTGTTAAATCAGCCTTGCTTTTTTGTCTTATATTTTCACTTATTGCTGATTAGATCCTTTATTAGGATCCGGTCTTCTTTTTTGTACGCTGGTCCTTGCTTAAAAAATTGAAATTGTATGCTTAAGAGCCGCCCCTTGGGGGGGGGGGGGGTGGGGGGGGGGGGAGTGACGGCGCTACTCGACCAATATTTGGGTATAGGTGAGCCGCGGGTTTGAAACCCTGACCCTATTTAGGACAACACATTCAAGTTTGGCCCTGTTTAGGAAAGAGGACAAAATGCACGCTGCCTTGTTGCCTAAATCTCTTTATTGGCGAGTGCAATAGAGTAAATTTACGTTATCGTCATTGCTTTTATTGCTTGGACTACAAACAAATTTCATCTAGCCAGGAGCCCAGAGCCGAAAGCAGTCGATGTCGCGTTGTAGCACCTCATCCATAGGCTCTTAGCTTGCGTAGCAGGCGCTTGGAAGTAGTCGACGCAGGAAGAGCAGAGCGTGCCAGGGACATCCCCGAGGGGAGAGGGAGCGCCTGCCTCTCCCTCTCGGGGACCCATTCTTTCTTTCGCGTAAAATAGAATGCCGTAATGTTTAGCGAAATACTGGATAATGTTAACATTGCTTCCTTTAAACTTGTAGTAATGATTAAAATACCTAGCCTGATTCTTAGACCGGCGTCCGAGGTCGTTCGCGGCCCCTTCAGCTTTTCTCCCTCTCTAAGGAGCCGCGAACGACCTCGGATGTCGGAGAATCAGGCTAAAAAATACCCCGCTGCGTAGCAAAAACGAAAAGTCTAAAGACTACTGCAAGGCTGATATTACAACGTGTATTGCTTTTTTAAAACAATATTTCGGCTGGCCTACCAGCCTTCTTCGGCTTTACAGATGTTACTGAATAAGCGGAGAAGGCAACGCCGGAGAACGGTAAAAAAAAAAAAAACAATAGGTCTAATTAGCAAAAAAACAACTTTGCACGTGCAGCACACTTTTTTTGTACATTTCTTTGCCGTTGGTTTGCACCACTACAACGTGAAACCATGGATAATAGAAGGTGAAACTTCAAGAAACTTCTTACTGAGTTGCACGTTTTTGGGAGGAACTGTTGTACGTGTTCTCTATCATTTTTGTTCACTGCTGCCCATTGCAATGGTGGCCCTAGCATTTCTCATTTTGTCACCGCCGCTACAAAATTTTCATGTTGTTCTTCCAACAAAAAAAATGTCTCCTTTGTTTTTTTTTTTTTGTCTCTCGCTCTAGATCCTTGTCGCCCTTTTCTCACGTTGAGCTTCGCTGGCCTACCGCCTACTTTCTCTTTTTCTGTCTTTCTCTTACTCTATATTCCAAATTTGTGGGCATGGCAATTAATCTAAAAACTTTAGGCAACACCAATACAGAAACAATTTCTATTTTCCGTTTTCGTCTTTATTGCCTGCTCCTGACTCTTAACTTGTCTCTCCTTTACAAGAAGGGCAGCTATACGATTTCCCGCCAAAATGTCCTCAAGTTGTTCGTCCCTGTGTACACAGGCCGCCCATGTCGCTCTTGGTGGCGGTTGGAGCTGTAGTTTGCGAAACGAAATGAAAATCTGTAGTTTGCGAAATGAGACTCTGTGGTTTGCGAAATGAGAATCTGTAGTTTGCGAAATAAAAATTTACTTTCTCGCTGCGTCTACTCGGATATTCTAAACAGAAAATTCCCCCCAAAAAAGCCCGTTTCGCCCAGAAAGTTCAGATTGCACGAAATGCGTGACGTTTTCGTTGCCACGTATAAAGTTTAAATTAGGGGGTGTTTACATGAGAAAACTCGCACCGGCGCGAGTTTCATACCGACATGACTTTTGGATTTCGCATCGCGTTTACATGTTGACTGGGTTATTTCACATATGATCTCGTTATTTGAAGGTACACTTCATGTTGATAAAATGCACGTATGATTCAAAATCGCAAACATTAGACCGATTTCACACCGAAACGGGTGGTCGTTTCGTGTTTACATGATACCGTTGCGAGATTTCGTACTGGAGTGAAATTCTCGCCCCGGTGCGACAACCGGAGTGAACTCACGCCGGGGCGACTCGCGCCGGCATGACTTTTTGTGGTGGTATCATGTAAACAAATGTAAAGTCATGAGAGGGAACCGGAGTGAACTCGTCGCGGCGCGAAAGTCGCCCCGGTGTCATGTAAACACCCCCTTAAGCTCAGGGGTTTTTGAGCCTGACGGACAGCAACCGGAAGCAAGACTCATTCCCTTTTTGACCTTTTTATATGCCTTGACGCCACCACATTTGTATTGATAAGTGTCATTACTCTTATAGAGACGATCTGCCTGAAAATTTGCCCAAGAACCACTACCCAACAATGCAAAAAGTCCACTTCCGGTGGCCGTTGAAACGCCTTATCTTAACCAGAAACGTCACGCAATATTCAAACGAACCGATAAAATACATCATTGTGGCTTTATTGTTTACTTTCGAACATGGTGGTTTTAACATTTTGTATAGATAAACAAATGCCGGTAAAAAAGTATTTCCAGCAGAAGTTTTTGTTGTTTATTAAAGTGTCATTTGACGGCAGGAATTCCCTTTGGAGGAAAGTCATTGAGTTTGCTGCATCGGTTCTTACAATGGCCTTCACTGGACGGAAAAACAGAAACTTTTCATCACTTCTTAAAACGCAGAAAAATATACAACGGCAAGGCGATAAAGAAGTAAACAAAAGAATAAAACCAAAAATATATATATATATTTAAACAAAATGCCCAATATTTCGGTTTGAAGACAAACCTTCTTCAGGGGCTAAAAGAAAAAAAAACTCTTAAAACGCGCTCGAGGGCGTCAGATCAGAAAAATAAGCTAGTATACCAGGTGAACCATAGTCGGGGTGGGAGACCGTCAACTGGATATTATACCGAGAAAATTGGGTTATGACGTCAGCGTACGACTACCCGTCCGTACAGACGCAGGGGAGGAGGGAGTCAGAAGTCAGCCCGTCGATTGGGAGAGGAGTCATGGGTCATGTTGAAATAAGACACGGTCCTGAGGGCTATCAACAATCCGAGAGGTCTTACAGTCATTAGCATACAGGGCTATAGTTTCCCCTGGAGAGATGCAATCGGGAGATCACTAATAAAAATTACAAAAAATAGAGGGCCCAGGATGGAGCTTTGGGGAACCCGAGATGAGACTGCGACCAGGATAAGTGTGAGTTAAGCTGTAAATCCTCAACAGTCAGTCAGTCTACGACTCGATACGACGGTAACGTAGTCTTTTATCAGTCAGTCCGTGCATTAGCTATAGCCAAGCGACCAGTCCATCGCCAAGTCAACTAGCTCGTGATTCACCAGCTATCTGTTAGCCACTTCAGTGCTTGCCAATCTTTCAGTTACTCAGCCATTCAGTCAGTCAATCAGTCACTCCTCACCCGATAGTCATTCAACCCGGCACCTGTACTCAGAAAAACATTTTGTTCATCAAAGGTCTGGGCGATCAAGCAGCAAAAGAGTTGAACGCGCCATTCAGGACTTACACGAAGCAACCTGTGTGCGCTTTCATCCTTAAAGTGGAGAGGCGGACTTTGTACGTTCTAAACCTCGCTCAGCGTAAGTAACGAGGGAAGCGCGAATGGTCGAACAGGAGAAAAAATGGTGAGTTAAGCAAGAAATTTTAAGCGACGCACGTTATGCACAAGTGGATGTTTTGCAATCCTGGGCGGTATTTTTACCCAAATGTTCGGGTGAAGCATTCTATAATACTGAAGACACTTAGCATTGGAAGCCTCGTGGCATACTAAAAAAGAAAAGGGCTGACTTCATTCCTATTGACTTGCTTCACTCAAAAACGCCTTTGCTTAAAACTCAGCCCTAATTAGAGAATCACTATCCATTTCGGCTCCGTACTAAAAATTTATTACTTACAGTTTATATTTGTAGCCTTTCTATCGATCATCATATCACCATCTTTTGTTAGTAGCAGTTAAAGGACATAGGATAAAAGCGGCATTGAAAGCAGTCATAAGACACTAAGAAGATTTTGGGGTGAAATTCCGACAAGCGTCATAGCCAAAATATATAGTTTGATGATGTTCTACTCAGAAAACAGGGCTTTTTAGACGATAAAAATGAAATTTTAACATAGTCGAAAAATTTGGATTTTTGCAAAGGGGTTAACCCATGATTTTTGTCAAAAATTGGCATTTTCTTCCAAGGGTTTTTTTCTTTTCAAAAAGACAAAATATATAGTTTGATGATGTTTGACACAGAAAACAAGGATTTGTAGACAATAAAAATGAAATTTTAACACAGTCGTAAAATTGGCATTTTTTGCAGAGGTTAATCCGTTATTTTGGTCAAAAATTGTCATTTTCTACCAAGGTTTTTTCCATTGAAAAGGCCAAGATATATAGTTTGATGAAGGCTTTTAGACTTTAAAAATGTCATTTTAACATGGTCGGAAAATTTGGAATTTTGCAAAGGGGTTAACCCATGATTTTGGTCAAAAATTGGCACTTTCTTCGAAGATTTTCTTTCTTATCAAAAGCCCAATATATAATGTTTAATAACGTTCTACATAGAAGCAAAGCTTTTAAGACCATAAAAATAATATTGTAACATCACAGGCGGCCAAAGCTCAGTGTTGCGCAATTTAAAATGGCCGTGAATATAAAGAATTTGTATGGGAATTCAGGTAAAAGATTCAAGTAGGTAAATACTCGCTAGAATGTTAAACAAAATACAGCCTACCGTATTTACTTTCCTTGTCTTTGCTTGCTGTGTGGTTATTTTCCCGATCCATTGCGATTTAAGCGATTTCCTTTAACCCCGAGTTTCCACTGTAAAGACCCATGCAAACGGACGCAACATTGTTGGCCAACAACTCCCAACATTGTTGGATGTTACATGTTGCGTCCGTTTGCACACGCTATTGCATGTTATTGGATGTTGTTGCGTGTTTTGCACAAAGTTTGAAACCGGTCAAACTTTTCAGTCAACAACTCACAACATTTCTTTTGATCCGTGATCGCCGAAGCGTAGTGCAACAATGTTGGATCCGTTTGCACAGCTCTTCCAACATTGTTGGGGCCACGCACACTCATTACGCATGGATTACAAAGACTTATGGGTTGTATTCTTCCCACGATGCACTGCAGGTCCCAAACTTGTTGCATCCGTTTGCACACCACTGCAAACAAGCACGCAACAACTCTCAACATTGTTGGCGCAACAATGTCGGGAGTTGTTGCAGCCGTTTGCACGCAGCCTAAGAGAAAGGACAGTGGAAATTCGGGGTTAAAGGAAATCGCTTAAAAAGCAATGGATCGGGAAAATAACCACACAGCAAGCAAAAACAAGGAAAGTAAGTACGGTAAGCTGTATTTTGTTGAACATTCTAGCTAGTATTTATCTACTTGAATCTTTTACCTGAATTCCCATACAAATCCTTTATGTTCACAGCCATTTTAAATTCCCAATATGAAACACATGTATTAATGATTAAACTCATACACTGAGCTCGGGCCACCTGTGGTAACATGGGCGAAAAAGTCGCATTTTTACAAAGGGGTTAACTCGTGATTTTGGTCAGAAATTGGCATTTTCCTTCAAGGTTATTTTTCGTTTCAAAAATTAAAAGTTTGATGATATTCTACATAGAGAGCAAGGCTTTTAAGAACATAAAAATGTTATTGTAATATAGTCGAAAAATTTAGATTTTTGCAAAGGCCATGAACCTTTGTTTGTTCGTAGACTGCAAAACAGTCCGTATTTTTGCGTATTATCAAGTAAGCGTGAGCAGTCAAACGAAAGGTCTGGAACGAGGTTGAAAACGGAGAGTGAGACTGGGGAGAGACGTTTTTTTCTCTCGCCTCACAAACCCTACGGGCGTGCCACGCGTTACCGATTTCTTTACTGATTTTGAGAAAAAAAAACCCGACTGTTTTGCAGTCAAGTTTTTTCGTTGTTTTATTTGAAAATATACGTAGATATTTTGTTTCTTGATGTTCTAGATGAAAAAAGGCCTTTTATCCTACAAAAATATAATTTTAAAGTAGTTAAAACATTTTTATTTTTTCTCAGGGGTTAACAAATGATTTTAGTTATAAATTGAAAAGTCTCTTTATCTTTAAATCATTCGAAGATATATTGTTTGGTGATTTTTAAAGAGATTAGCCCATGATTTTTGTTTAAAATTGGAAATTTCTTCTAACCTTGTTTTAATAAGCTTCTTTTGATCCTTCAGCTTACCTCTTCCTCAAGTAATGCATGTACAAGATATTACTTTATGGCAGAAATAAGTGAGAGAAGATGGTGAGATTACGTAGCTTACTTTGAAAAAAAGAGTGGAGAGAAATTAACCGTTGTGTCTCAAATGTTTCCTTTTCGTCTTGTTGGCAACTAAATTTCAGGGTTTGTTTTTCGATATAAATGACGGAAAATCACTAGGTCGAGGTTAATAATTGTTTAGCTGTGTTAACATGAATTTCATTTTTTATTTTTGGTACAGGTTTACCTCAGTTCCGTTAAGTCTTATCGGTCTCAATTCTTTTTTGTCACGTTGCTTGAGTTTGCGATAATAAACTTTCTCGAATGAACCCTTAACAGTTAAACAGTCACGTGGGAGAAATACACTTTGCTGGACATGCAGCATACGACGCTGTGAGGCAAGAACAACATGATTGAAACATTTAAAAAGCTAACTTCTTTGTTTCAAGGTCTTACTTCGCTGTTTGCTCTCCACCAGGTGATCTGTGACGTCATTGCGGGGGCCTGGGGAAAGAAATTTTAATGCCGTATCCTATAAACCAACGCGCGCACCAATTCAATTCAATTCAATCTGTTCCCGTCAGCTTTGGTTTATGGGATACGGCATTAAAATTTCTTTCCCCAGGCCCCCGCAGTGACGTCACAGATCACCTGGCAGAAAGGGCCTGTTGTAGGGTTTTGAGGTAAGGCGAAATGAAATGATTTCCAATGTGTGATTTGGTGGATATTAGGCCATATCCACCCCCACACAACTTCCCCCTCAAAAACACTGGATCCGACCGTGTACCCTTGTGATAAGAGACACTTAAATAAAATGGATGTTTTCAGTTTTAATATATACATTAATCCAATACAATTTGTGAACAGGTTTTTTGTTATATCTACAATTATAGGGCTGTATTTAAACAAAGGGAATAATTATACACTATTCCTTCATTGTATCACAATTTCCTACATAAACATTCTAAGACACGTCTACATTGTGAATTAGTATTTACCAAATCAGTGAAAAGCAATTTTCGCGCGTTTGATTGGCTCCCGTAACTCGGAATATTCACTGTTTTGCGACCGCAGCCAAGATGGCGTCTCGTTTCAAGACATTTTCGGAAGACGGAATTTGAGCGATAAATGAATTAGTCGTACAAAGAAATACCAGAAAAGTTACGAACTTTGTCTGTCGGTGTTTACAGGCAGGTAGAAAATTATTTTTATGCTG
This sequence comes from Porites divaricata, assembly GCA_038088405.1. NCBI lineage: Eukaryota > Metazoa > Cnidaria > Anthozoa > Scleractinia > Poritidae > Porites > Porites divaricata. Next base: position 14,912,449 of record JBBMOI010000009.1, read on the forward strand.
AATTTGCAACAAAAGTCGTAAAAATCACTTGACAAAATTCCCGAAATGTTGATACATAGAAAACAAAGTTCCTACAAAGTTAAGTTTTTAATTTAAAAAAAGTTATTTTCTTCATTTTTATCCAACTAATTTGGTAAATACTAAAACAACTGTCCCCCTTAGGGTCGGTGAACAGCGTACCTCGACGCATCACTTCTCGGTATACAGCTATTTCGAGAAAGGTTGTCGGAAAAAATGTGCACGCGACAATCCCGAAATGTAATATGGGATATGATCGATACACTGTTCCTGACGACTGTAGCTGTCGAACCTACTTTTGTTGCTTTCTTTTAGCACTGGCAAACATATTTCCATGGCCTTTCGTGCTAATTCTTTTAAATTTCTCTGAAGAACAGTGAACTCAAAACCACCCACAATGCCATTCGGGGTTGTCGCGTGCACTTTTTCTGACAACCTTTCTCGAAATAGCTGTATATCCACCACTATTCACCTCCCCTTCGGGGGATAGTTGTGTAATATTCGTATTTTTAAGAACGAATAACATCCTTTGATATCTGACATATTTCTGCCACATTGCAAGATTTTCTCCCTGCAACAACGATCTACTAGCATGCTGACACAATATCAGAAGGAACACACTGAATACTGTACCACACCAGTCCAGAGTAAAAAGAAAAATGTTTTTCCTACACAAGTTATTTGTGAGAAAGATGACAATTGCGATTTAAAAGAAAAAGAAGTTTAAACCTCAATTTCCGTTATAATCGCCGCTTTTCCCGGTCTATAGATTTACAGAAAAATGAATAAACCCCTTGAGCTTTGCAGATATTTAAAGAAGCAGCAAAAACAACGCGTTTTATCTAGTGAATGATTCGAAAATTTTCCTTAGCTTTAAATATAGTTTCCTCTTAATTTCAATTCGGCTTAACCGTGCACTAAAAAATAAAAAAGCAAGAAGATTCTAGCATCGCCACTTGTATTGCCTGGGTTAGGCTAATCAGATTAAAGGTTGACGAGACAGAATCTTAAATTTCGTTTTCAGTGCGTACAACTCCCATCGTACACAGAGATAAGAACTCCTCTAATTGAGAAACGAGAGTCACACAGCTCTATAAACACAGCGCTCAATGAATAAACGCAACGATTAAGAAGAATGAAAACCTCTGGAATCAAGGTAATGAACGAAAGGCACGTAGGTTGTAAAAAGAAAGTTAGAAATTGAATTCTTTCGTTTCGAGCCTCGACTCCGTAATTATAACTGCACGGATCACCCTCTCCACATGCGGACTAACACAACTACGCTTATTAGCCATTTTGAAGTTGAGCCCGAGTAGTGTCGAATTGCACTGTGGGCTTATTTAAGGACATTCTCGCCTTTTTATTGACTACTACGAGATTGCGCGGGATATTGGGTCACAATTTGCAGTACCTCACATGAACCTCTAATTTCAGTGGTCGACTAAACCAATATTGCCTTTTGTTTTCAGGGATAGGAGCATTGTTATGTCACCGTTCCTATTGTTTTCACAGCCAATTGTGTGAGCCGTTCAGTGAGGTGCTGCTCGACCCAAAATTTGTTTTTTGCGATCATGACAGCGACGATCTTTTTCACACTTTATTCCTCGTCCTGCAGTTCTGGTTTATGATTTTCAAACATATATTCATTATTTCAAGATCATGACCAGTTATAAAAATATGACAAATGAAAATAATACGAAGCTGAGCACAGTTTTGGTCTAAATAACTAGCGACAAACTCGAACAAGAACAATTCTAACTCTTTCAGTCAATCAGAAGCTGGCTTATGAGAGGAACCCATTGCCTAATTTCAAACTGGGAGAGCTGGGTACGAGTCCTTTCATTATGGTATATTAAAACACCCACAAAATCAGAAAGAGGAAACCAAGATCAGCAAAATTCTCATCAAGTTTCAGTGGTGTTTATCGGAGCTATATTGAACGAGGTACAGCCATTCAAAAACTCCAATATTTACATAGAAATCAAGAGCCATAACCGGGGACCATCGGAAATCCATACATCTCTTACTAAATTTTCCAGTTTTTAAATACCTGCCTTGTTCAATAATGGCTCGATTAACACCAAAAATAAGAATTTTCCTATCCTCAATGTCCTCTTTCTGATTATGTGGGTCTCATGTTGTTTTCCCCATAATACACGGACTCGTACCCACCCCGCCTCGGTTCGAAATTAGGTAATAGGCTACTGCTCATAATTACAATTGAAAAAATAAAATTGAAAACAGAATGGCCTAATTTTTCTATCCTGGGGCAGTCCCAAACCATTCTAACTGTGTAGAACTGAGATTCTTCTCAAAGTGATATTACGAAAAACTGAGCCATTTCTTCTTGAAACTGACGGTTTTAGATTACATGTTTGGTCGCGTCACATGACTTAAGAAAAACCAACTTAAGGTGGATGAACACAGTTTTGCGGGCGGTCAGCGGTAGCGCGTGTTAAAAAGCAATGGTACACAGAAGACGATTTCTCGAAATATACTCATTAAAATTTGTGATATTTGGCAGAATTTTTATTTTTATCGTATTTTAAATAATGAGAACTTTAAAATGGATTTTGTGACACAATTAATAATTACAGTACAATTACATTATTGATTATTTAAAACTGCGTCTGTTATAATTTGGTCAAATATGTTTCATTTGGTAATGATTAATAATTATTATTATAGTAACCTGTGTGCACGTTTATAGAAAAATTTAATGAGCGAATTATATGTAAACTGAGCAAAAGTGAAATATTAAGGTTGTATTCAAACGTTCATGTTGCCATGGAAACTACGAAAACAGCAAATTTTACCTGTTAATCAAAATCTTTCATCAGTATATTTTTCACTTCGCAAATGACATACACTCACAAACTGCCAAAACAGTGTTCAGCCACCTTAAATGAATATACCGGATAACTCTTTTACACGAAAAAGAACAAGTCTCACTAGCTGGTGTGGTTATCGAGCTATGTAATTTTTTTTTAGTTTTTCGAGGATAAAAATAAAACTAGGCTAATATTTTATCAGACCGTTTAAATTCACATTAAATCTTTTCACTTGTTTCAATAAAATCTGAGAATGTCTCAATTATTCACACCCGTACAGTGTGACGCTACAAAACAAAGCCAAATTCGGCTTTTAAAGTAGCAACCTGTCACAATTTCTCTCTCACTAAATACTCTCAGTTACCTCATCCAATTGAGAGCGACAGTCACTTCTTCATTTATCATCGCTTCCGTTTGAAAATTTAATACCGTTATGGAATCTGGGGGCCTGTCTTCCAGTTCTTGCTAATCCGTTCCTTTGGGCAACGGTATCAATTACTGCCCTGAAGGCCACGCACAAGAATTAGTTCACGTGATTCTCGTCCGAGTTGCAAAACTTTGTATTAGGTTTCTCGGGTGTAGGTTTGTTTAATTGACGGACGGCCGCGAAATAGAACAGACTCACCAGGGTAAGAGCACCGTGAAAACTTGTCAAAATGATGAGTGATTGGCTGCGTAGAGAGAAGCAGGCCAGGCCCAAAACTACACGGAGAAGAGAGAAGAAAAAACGATCATTTAGGATGAAAAAAAAAGTGACGAAGGTTTTCTTTAAAGGAGCTATGTTATGCTATTTGCTATCTTTTTTACAACTAAAATGTGTCTTCGCATCAATGGACTTTTGAAAATAATGGTCCAGTTTGGTTATTTAAGATTATATTAAGGCATGGAAACTGATTCCTGTTGTCTGTTGCTAGGGATAGCAAGGTTGACATGGACTGAAACTTGAAAGAGTTGAGCCGGCGTTTTCAAGTTTTATGCCATGCCTGCAAAAATCATTATGGTTACTGCTCCATAATGGAATTTGTTTGATATCCTCTTTATAGCTATACGGGAGCATTTTGTGTATGGGTATCAGTGTAATCTCGTACCCAGATCTCCCACGGCCAAGGGAACAGAGTGAGATCTGGGTACGAGATTAGGTATCAGTGATGACTTTAGAACAGAATTGACCTACAACAGCGATATCCTTGTGACATGGCCCTTTTAAATTAGTGGAAAGATTTTGTGAAGATGCCACTTTTGGAATAATTGGTCACCAAAGATACAAGGTTAAACCGTTTAAATTCAGTTAAAAGGATTGTTACAACCGTATTGGAATAGAAATGCTCCATCGCCTTCTGCAATACTTACAGAGTGTTGCTGCTCCGCAATAAGTGGAATGAAGCAATAAAACGCGCCTGTAGGGATTAAACAAAAGTTAAAACAAGTAACCAAATAAAATACCAGCTAAAGGGGCGGGTTAATAGGGAAGGCTTGAATATCATATTGGTTTCCTGCCTCACCCTTTAATCTACAAGCAGAGATTACCATTCACTCCTAGCAGAGATTGGTGACTTTTTACGAAGGAAAGAGAGAAAGAGATGGTCACTTGGAGAGACTGAAAACTTACATGGCATTTATGCTGCCATTTACCTGACCACAGGGGTGTCCAGCGTAAGTCCAAGTAGAGAGCTTTTGCTACTTTGAACACCGCACACATATGACCTCTTTTTATGGTTTTGCAATGTTTTTCTTTGATTTTTTTAAATATAAATTGTCTATAAATGTTCTGCATAGTGTGAATAAAGAAATGAACTGATTCGTCTCTTTTTGCTCCTTGCCGCTAAGGACTTTTCCCGCGAAACGTCAAGAGAAAAGCGGAGCGGAGAGGATGCCCTCCAATCTCAACAAGTACGTCAGGAGGGAATAGGCGGGGGGCTCATTTTTCCGAACAGCGACAAGTGTTAATAAACATAAGCACTTAACGTCTGGTCTTGCAAACACACTATATGGTTGTGACTAGAATGGATACCCCAAAGTCAGATTGTCATCTTCGCTCAACATACATGATAGGAGTCTTATAACTTAAAGTAGTAAATAAGAAAAGAAAGAAAACAGTAGGTAGTTCGTGGGACTTGAACCCGTGTAATTTGATATATAATCCACATCCGCATCCACTACACCATCAAGGGCTAACTGCCGAGACCGGTTAACTTTGACGTACTTTACATGGCGTTGATCATTACATTATTGAAAGCTAACCGTTTTTAAAACAGCGCTTAACCCTAATCACTGTACTTCGGTGCTAAACCCTGTATCCAACTCTTTTCCTTTCACAATTATTTTTTACTCTGATTTCCCCACTGTCAGTTAAATTCGCATAGCGTGGAGTAGAGTATAGGGTTGTGTAATAAACATAAGGTGTCCAACCTGATTTTGAGGTATCCATTCTAGTCATAACCCACACTATATTTCCCGTCAGTCCAGTGATGGACCATTACCAGGCCGTTCCCGCGTGCAAACAGTCCCGACCCTCCTTTCGGGGAACTAACCTCCGTAAAGGCTCTATTTGAGACTGGTGTCGTTTGAACACAGCCAATACGTAATGTTTGAAGTTAAAAAAAATTGAGAATAAATCCTGTCGAGCTAGGCCAAGAATTCGATCACAACAAACAATAACCTGTCACTTACTTGATAGATGATATCGTGGTTGGTTTTGTTCCCCATGAAACGAAAATGATTCCTAAAGAAGGATACAGAGAAATATCAACAGACCAGAATTACATACTACGAATAAACGCCTACATGCAGAGGCGGATTCCTCTCAGTAAAAAGGATTGGTGGTAGTGCAGCAGTGATATGGTATTAGAATCGGCATTCACCATTTCAATCATCTTCACTGTCCGACCAAACCTCCACGCTCATTTCTTTCTTGTAATTTTCTACACAATTTGTAATTGAGTGGTTGAAGGGTAGAATTAAAAAACCCTTACTCAATTTGCCACCTCAGAGGCTGAGGATGGGTAACAGACTTTTGCACTAAGATTAGCTAACTGCCGTTAGTTATGATAGGACGCAGGTTTCCAACAGCAACCCGAAGGATTCTGGAAAGTTAACTGCCATAAGCTAATGTTCAGTTTCTTTGTTATTCCGAGATCTGGAGGAAACTAAGAATACATCAGCTGTACGCAGTCTAAAGCACCTTTCACTATCTAACTAGTAACCAATTTCATTTGTTTTTATACATACAACACTCTTGTATACACACATCCTCCCTCCCCACCTTACCCACTATTGTAGTGGAGACTTGGAAACCCTTTCACTAGGGATTCCATACCACACCTGAAATGGCCACAAAGGTTGCTTGAGGAACTACTGGTTTTTGTTTTTTTTTTTGTTTTTTTGTTTTTTTTGTTTTGGTTTTTTTTCAAAGAAAACAATTCTGGAAAGTTAGAGCGATTTTCGTATGACCTTGAAATGAAAGCGCGCGAACAAAACAGAAACGACAAACGAACGGAAATAGAGCGATTTGATTGGTTTATCGAACGGACAAACAAACGCGTCTGGCTTTTCATTGGTTAAGCGAACGCTCAGGTGAAAAAACTTCATGCCCGAGAACTTTCTAGAAATCAACCGATACTTCGCTTTGACGTCATACTACAACACGATTGGCCAATCGAACAATGCCTTCTCCATATTAGGTTTTCTTTGGCGGGAAAACAAAGAGGCCATGTTTTGATCTTTTCATCCATTGGCTGATGAAACAAAGAACGAACACTTACCGAAACCTTTTTTCAAGGTCATACGAAAATCGCTCTAACTGCCATAAGCTAATGTTCAGTTTCTTTGTTATTCCGAGATCTGGAGGAAACTACCAGTCCTAAGAGTACATCAGCTGTGCGCAGTCTAAAGCACCTTTCACTATCTGCGCACATAGGGACTTGTCGTTCAGGTCCCGGTTGTTCAAACGTTGGATAGCGCCATCACCGGATAAAAATCTATCCAGTGGATAACGCAACTGGTTTCACTAAAACTTACCTGCTGGATAGTGATTTATCCGGTGGATAGCGCTATCCAATGTTTCAACAACCGGGGCCAGGAGAGGAGTAGGGACGTCTCAAAAACAAAGTCAGGGAAAATAGGCCGCGAATGATCTGGGAAAGAAGAGCGGAGGCGGGAAAAATGAAAGAGCCCTTGAAGAGCCCACCTTCTCTCTCCCCAGCCCCCCACGCGTTTTTCGCTTCCGTCTTCACTGTACATTACTGTCTTGCAGCCTGGAACAGGCCAGCAAAAAATGGCGCCAGTGGCTGCCGCTATTGGTCCATTTGTGATATGTAGGAACTTAAATGATATCAGAAGTAGAGGTCGACTACATCACCGCATGCGCAGAAAGTACACCTACTAGTATTTTCGAACAGTAATGAGGGTTCTTTTATGTCCCCAAGAGTTCACTGTCGTCACCACCCAATGCCACGATCATCTGAACTGAGACGTAAACAGGGTCAGCATGATCTTTTTAAACATCTTAGTTGGTGGTCCGGCCGGGGATTGAACTCTGGCCTCCCCCTTAGCAGACCCGTGATATTCCACCTGAGTTTACGGGCTTTTGCTCGTTAAGTATTTTTATCTCTTGACTCAGATCCAAAGCCCATGTTTGATCATAGGAAGGTGCTCTGTTAATATCACGTAAGAAAAATACTTCAGGATTCTTGAAGTGCCTTGGAAATTACTCTGGGTAACCCGATTTGAAACGGGGGACTGAAGAAACCGGGACCGAAGTAACCACAACCTTTCTTGCCCTCAAAATCCGGTATACTTACCTAATAATGCACTCGCCAGGAGACGGCAGCATAGACATCCAGCGAAAGAAAAAGATTCCGCGCTGTCACCCAAAGCACGTAGACAGAAGCCTGGAAATATCAATAGCTGTAAAGGAGCAAACGGAGTAGGTGTTAAAACAATGCACGTGTCGGTTGAAGAAATGCACGGAATTACAGTGGCTTAGTGTCGCTTTCCTACAGCAGCTATTCCTTACATACCCAGGGTGCCAGAGACCTTTTATGAGCGTCTTTAAAATACTGTTTGGGGAAATTCTTTACAGTGACCTGCGTATTCCAAAAAGGAAGGGTTTTGCACGCGGGTTCCCCGTTTAATGTCGGCAAAATCTATCCCCTTGCGACCAATGCCAAAGCATTCGACCGCACGCAAAAAAAAAAAAAAAAACCCAAGCCCGCTTGTTCAAAACTTGCATAGTGCTATCCACTGGGCAAATTTCTACCAAGTGGATAACCTAATCGGTTTCCCTAATGACTTATCCGCTGCATAGCGCTATCCACCGTTTGAACGACCCGGGATATTCTATTCCTTCCTCCTTATTGTCCATGCATTAGCTAGTAAAGGTGCGTGTAGCAAGGACGTGCGTTTTTCCCGCCCTTCGCGCGCACTGCGCCGGGATAATTTTATTTTTCGTTCTTATTGGCTCATTGCATTATTTAGTATGATAAGACTGTTTTCAGTTTACATCTGGGTAATTGCAATTATGGAAACCTGCATGTTTATGTCGTCAAAAGTCTGGGTTAAAGACGGATTACAGAATCAACGGATATATCGCGGTAGGCTTTGGGCAACGTCTAACACAAAAACTGGGGCTTGCAAGAAAGTGAAGTCACCCTTACAGCCCGCATTTAGAACGTTTTACTTTAGGAAACTGTTCATATTCATAGTTTAAATCTTTAAATCAGTGAGTATGACATGAAGCTTCTTCGGCCAAACGAGCTTCTCATTACAAAGATAGTCAACGTTTCAAAGGCGGGAAAAGAACACCATATAATTCAGAATACATTTCCAAGTTTCATTTGATCAAACGCGGGATATCGCTATCCTCCGCGCGCGGGATAATTAACAATTATTCCTCGAGCCCAAATGGGCTCTGATTCAATAGCCCATGAGGCCGAAGCGGAAGCCCGAATGGGCTATTGACTCTCTCTCACTAGTTTTAAACTGAAAGTCAAGAAATACCTAAATCATTTTAGTTAGTTTTCCACCTTCATGAGCTCTTCGAATGACTTTTTGCTTTTATTTCTCTATTTTATTATTTATTCTTTTGCACAGATCTCCATTTAAACCAGCTATGCTGAACAGGAATTTCTGTATAAATAATGTTTATAAATAAATAAATAAATAGAGGCCATGAGGGCGAAGGAATAATTGTTAAGTAAAATCCAACTAGTTGGTCAAAAATACCGAGACAAAACAACTTTAGCTAGCAAGACGCGATTCAGCCGCCATTGTTTTGGTTTTCAAAGCCGGCACTTTTCGCTACTAGTGGGCTATAACATATAGCCTGGTAGTAGCTCAACCAATCAGAACACAGCATTGATAATAGCCCGCTAGTTGAATTTTACTAATTACTGTGATCCAACAGATGAATATTAGGGAACAAACAGAGTTATCTACTAAACACATAGCACTATCCACCAGGGCCGGGTTGTTCGAAGGTGGGTTAAGATAACCCAGGGTTAGTGCGAAATTTGAACTCAGATATGACAGCTTAAAAAACAAATTCAGTTTAATTCTCTTTGCCTACGATTTGATGATTGGATACTCTAAAAAAATATAGAAAATCATCCGAGAGAGTTCTTTTGATGAAAAGGAAAAGAAGCCCTGGTTAAAATTTAACCCTGGGTTAGCGCTAACCGGCGTTCAAACAACTGGGCCCTGTTTAACAACTGGGTTAAGAACCTTAGACCCATCGCTTTTGATTTAACATCGGCTGAACTTTACATAAAGCCATCTAAGACAAAACACCCTAGATGAAAGCCTTGCCTGTCCCTTTTAGAACATGGCCGCCGTGCGCGTGATCGACAGATCGTACCAAGAGAGATGAAAGACGCTACAGGTGTACCGTGTTAACTTTTGTATCTGCACAATGTCGTCTGGCTATTGGTAGTACTTTTGCACGGTTCAATTTTTATTATTATTGCAAAATGAATTTTTGAATTAAGTCTGTTGAACTGAAATTGGAGGTGAAAGTGTTAAAAAAGTGTTGCGCAAACTCACCACAATAGACATTGCAGACAGAAATCCTGGTACCACCATCTGCCATGTACTACGGAAAACGACAACACGTTAAACTAAAACAGTGAATAAACTAACAACGGTAACAACGACAATGAAACAAAACAATGCTCACTAACTTACTCATAACCTCTAGGTATGCTGATGAAGTAAGATTCATGGCTTCCCAGGACTTGAAGTACCTAAAAAAAATCATTTAGATCGACGAAGGGAGTTAATGGCTGCCATACACTACAGGAATCACTTTATGGCCTTGGGACCGATCGCCAATTACATATGCGATCCGAGAATTTGAGGCGATCGCTTGACAGGTTAAGCGCAGTCTCCACCGATAGTCTTGGGTGTCTAGATGTGCTCGGGAGTACCGCAGGCGCATCAAGACACCCACAGCTGGAGACTGAGGCTAATAGAGAGCTTAAGCAACAAGGACGGCAACGGCGACGAGAACGCCACAAAACAATGGGTTTAATGAGCAAAAACAATCACTCTGCACGTGCGTTTTACAGTTTTGTACATTTCGTCGCCGTCCTCTGCAAAACAACGACGTGAAATGATCAAATTTTAGGTTTTCTCGAGAACGTGAGCGCATGACGGCAAGTTTTTCTTTCGTTTTCTTTGCTTTTACACCGTTCACAGTAATTTAGACCCTGGACAGCTCGCCAGCATTTTTCATGTTAAATGAATTGGAATAATCGCGAAAGAGTCACAAAAACGAGAAGTTATATTTTGAAATGACGTTTTTGTTGCCGTTGCCGTTGCCGTCGTCGTTGCTTAAGCAACGACGACGGCGACGGCAACGAAAACGGCAAAAACGCAACAGGTTTCTATTGGCAAAACAACAACTTTGCACGTGCATCACGCTTTTTGGTACATTTCTCTGCCGTCGTCGCACGACTACGACGTGAAACTGCCTAATTTCACGTTTTGTGGAGGACAGGAACACAAAACGACCTTCTTTTTCTTTCCTGAACTTCGATACAGTCCTTTAAAATCAATTCCAAACAAATTCGCCAACATTTCGTGAACTGAACGAAATAGAATAAGCGCGAATACGTTAATTTAAAGCAGCGTGGATGACGTTTTCTTAGCCGTCACCGTCGTTGTTGCTTGAGCTTCCTATTTACAGATGAGTTCATTAGTCTTCCTCGCAGCCGTTTTTTGGATGTCACGCAACGCTCCCCCAAAAGAGGAGGAGCGTTGCGTGACATCCAAAAAAACGGCTGCGAGGGAGACAAATGAGTTCAGAGATGGAAACTAATGCATTTGACCTGTTGAAAAATTAAGACTAATGTAACGGGTAAAGCTGTTGTCCCCATTGTCCATTGTCATCTTTTGCGAAGCCCGATACTTCGGGGCAAAAATGCCAAATGAATGACCCCTTTTTCATAAAAATGTCTAATTCTTAGCAAAAGGTAGCCTACGTGTAGTCGCCCCCTCCCCCCGAAAAAGGAAATACGTTTTTGCTTTGTCGGGGGGAGGGTGCGGCTACACGTAGGCTAAGCAAAGGGATCTATAAGGGACTAAACCATATTGAACACGAATAAGTCTTCTTAAAACTATATAGTATTTCTGTCCGTAAATCTTGAAGTAAGAAAATAGAACAACAACAAAAAACAATAGACAAACTTCTTTCCAATGTTTCGCTAGCCTGCAGCTTTACCACACTTTATCTAGACCATTTGTATACTTCCGCTCTACACAGAAGGTTTAAAGCATCTGCGAGGCAGGCAATTTTTTGCGGACTTGTGAAACTCGTGCTGTTTGTAAATGGAAAACGACCGTTGCTCAAATTGTAACTTTTGGGTGGGTGGCTTGAAAATGTTTCTTTATCCTGAGCAACATTATTAGAACAATATTTTACTCATTAAATAAAGACGTTGAAATCTCAATCTTGCCCCAAACTACTTGAGAAAATAGCAGACTTTGAATATATATAAAACTGAAGTTACCTGTCATCTACCCCTTTTGTTGATTCTGAAAGGGGCTATGGGTTGCCAGGCTAACCGTTAAAAAGCGCAAACCATGCCGTGAAAAGACGAGTCTCACACCCGGGGGGTACTCCCAAACATTACCTATACGGGTATGCGCCGCCCAACGGGGTCGTGATTTTGAAGTTCCTGATTTAGAACGGGGTATCCGTTTCAGAGGCGTTTCCTAGAACGGGGTGCAATATTTCGAACGCACGAAAGCTCCAGTTTTGTAAGCAGCCATTTGAAATTATTAAAGGACAGGTTGCTTTTAAAAATAAGGTTTAATGCGTTAACAAGCAAACTGTTGTACTCTTTTTGCATCCTGTGTGCGTGAAGGGCGGGCGTATTTTCTATTTCTAGAACGGGGTATCAGTTTTAGGGCGAACTTTGGAACGGGGTATAAAAAATTGGCCTATTTCTAAAGCGGGGCATCAATTTTAGGGGAAATTGTTTTTAGAACGGGGTGCCAATTTGGAGTCCCGGGCGGCACATACCCACCCAAAAAATACCCAAGTGCCCCCCCCCCCCCCCCCCGGGGTCTCACAATCTGTCAGTCCGGTTGATATAGGCATAGGAAGTTCAATTTTCCCACTAGTTTTGTCAAAGATCGCAGTAATATTTCGAGAATTTTCTTAATAGTCTGGCCTATTACGGCATTAGCGACAATGCCCATGTTAGCCAGATCCCTCTGAGAAAAGGTGCAACCCGTTTAGTGGATTCCTGAGATACAACTGCAACTGTGTTTACAAACTTATCTCAAGAAAGTGTATAGTATAAACGCGACAATGACAAGTTCAAGAGATTTTGTCTGTTTAAACAAACACGCGCAAATAGGGTGTAGAGGGAAATGTATCCTACCCGTTTGCAGGGAACTATTTGTCATTTGGATTTAATACACCCAATTCTTTCAAAGATGCGGCACGTTCGTATTTTGAACGAGCACTTGTGCTCTTAGACGATAAAGTGGGTAAATAAATTATTGATTGATTGAATGTCTCGACAAGGTGGGAATCGGCAATTACCACCCCTTTGGTGTCACGAAGACTGCTTCGTTCTAAGCTCACCAATGAAAGTATTAGAGGAGGTTCAATCTTCCGTACATAATAAAATGATAACCACTTTTGGAGACTCGTTTTGACAATCTGAAGCTTTATGATCGGCTGGCTGATATTTCTGATGTTGTTGATGTAGCCAAATTATTGGATTTATTCGATTCTTCTCTGGGTATGCGTTCATGAAATGTTATATAGAAGGTAAAACTGTGGAACCCACTTAAACCTCGAAAAACTCGCGAAGATGCTTTGAAGAGACACAAAAACCTCACAACGAACAACCGACACACAACGAATTAAGGCGCGAATGAACAAAACATTTTAATGTTATCTGCTACGGCGGAGATCTTCCAGCCGACTCGGCACGTAGTTATTTGCTTTCGGTTATGTGCTGTCATTGTTTTGAGCAAGGAAACTTCATTATCGACAGTTTGTTCTCTTTTATTTTAAAGTGTGAAGCGAAAACACCACACACTTGTTTGGCGCCTAGATTTGCCATTTGGCGACTGCCAAATTATGTTGTTCAGTCCGCCACCATCTGACAGCTGCGTAAAAAGATAATTTCGCACCTTGTCTAGTCCAAAGCATAAATAATTTATTTCAAAAACGTTCGATAGTTTCAATTTCAAGTGGGAACTTTTGCCTCCCATAAAGGCCTTCACAATTTTTCCCTTAGGAAACAGCCGTCGCATACATTTTCAAGAAGGGTGGTGCCCAGAGCCTCGTTAAAAAAAAAAATCGAATGCCACCTCCTGTTACCGAATCACACTTTTTGAACTTTTATCCTAAAAATTCTAAAATTTATTTCTAAAACACTCGTTGTGTTTTGCCCTAAGGAAGTTTTTTTGTCTTGCGGATACATCATTGCGGTTTGCAAATTAGCTAATTTCTACTTAGTCCTTCGGGGTGAAACGGCTATGTACTACTGTTAAGGACAACGTGAAAAAATACATATGAAAAATAATCAACCCCAACTATTGTTGCAGATAAATGCAGTACTATTAGTGAAACTCAAATCCTAAATGGACAAATTGAAGAGAGTAACATTTACTCACAAACAGCGGAGAGACTCCAAGAGACACTCTCGACCACTGACCGTATTTACTCGATTAAGCGCCGATCTCGAATAAGCACCACATTTTAGGGGAAAAAATTAAGAGATGTGGCGGTTATTCGAAGAATTCACAGGAACGGCAACGCTTCGTACGCAATTGGATATTTTGAGGGAACCAGATTCAAACCATTTTGGAAGTACACAATCAGCTGTAGAAGAGACCCACCCTCCCACAATGCAGTGGAGACACCAGCAGTATTTAATGCAATTGGAAAGTGCTGTAAAGGTTGGCTTTCACTATCGACGGAGTTGGAGTAGTAGTCGTAAGCAGAGTCATAAGCGCAACGAAATCGGAGTCGGAAGAATCAGAACGTTTCCACTTTCTTATGCCTCCGCTTTCGACTCCGTCGCTTACGATCCAGTGAAAACCGGATTGTTGGAGTCGGAAGCAGAAACCAAACACAATTCATATTCCCACGCTTTGTGATTGGTCTACTTCTTCCGCCTAGTTTTCACTTGATTGTAAACAAGGGAGTAGTAAATGGAATCAGAACGCTGTTTTCACTGGATCGTAAAGTTCTACGCTTCTGATTAAGACTCCAACTCCGTCGCTAGTGAAAACCAGCCTTAGGAAACAAATTGTGACCATCAAAAGACACTTCTGTTAGTTGCATTAAAATTTCATACAGCAAGAAATATTTACATTTGAATCAAAACAAAAAATTGTCGCTTCCAAATTTGAAATAAACGCCGACCTATCTGTAATACCCACTGCAAATGGGCGCGAGATATTAAATAACCGCCGCGGCGCCTACTCGAGTAAATATGGTATGACATTTTCACCGCGTGAGTGTGTGTGTTTTTTTTCAGCAAGGGAAATTTGTCGTTTGGGCTTCCGAAATGAGGAAAACATTTAGAAGCCTGGTCTCATAAGAGTACTTCAGACAAAATTTATTCTGTCCTGTTGTGAGACTTTTACATCTTATCCAACATTAACAATTAAGCCCCTTGAAACTCACCTTGACCAAGGATAGAACGAGTATATGCTATGAGTGTACACATCGAAATCCTTATGATCACAATAAGACCTTTCAAGAAACTTTAAGTGCAGGGATTTCTTTGAAAAAGCACAGAGATTATTCACAACCACATAAGAGCCGTTGGAAGGGCTTAAAAATTCAAATACAAATGGTGGCTTCTAAAATATTCGTGGATATAGTCAGTGCCGGATCCAGACCTTAAGATAGCGGCGGGGGAGGGGGGGTGGTCTCCCCAAAACCTTTTTCCCCCGTTTGGGCCTCTGTTTGGTCCAAAAATAAGGGGGGGGGGGCCGCCTCCTTCCCCTGGATCCGCTACTGATAATAAAAATAGAATAACGGCTGTCTTCAATATCCCTGCGTTATAAGTAAGAACACAAGCTGTCAATACTTTTTTTAAAAAAACTAGTCTGCATTTTACTAAAAAAAATGTTCGTGGGCCGGTTTTACAATTTATTGTTTCTTAACCTAAAATAACTTTACTTAACTTAGGGACAGATAAAAGGCACACCTGATTTCCGGTCGTTTTTTTACTTTTTTGTTACAGTCACCAATTTCCATTTTCAACATCTTAGCTTTATTAAAACGACAAATACAACAACACTGAACAGTATACGGCCAAACACTAGAAAGCTACATCAAATGTTATAAACATACTGTTGTCTACTTTACGTTTTTTAAGGACAAAAAAACGAAAAAGTATGTATAGGCGATCGAAATGATGTTCTCAAAGCGGACTGCATACTTCAGGAAGAAAAAAAACAGGACGTGAAGAAAGAGTGTTCGTCATGTATTTTTAGCCAAGAGAAGAAAGGTTTCTCTTGTACTTAATTCTTATTTTTGATTATTCGAAAGACAATTTTGGAATCGACTGCATGTTGATTGAAAGTTATTATCCACATACAAATGCGTCAAATACTCTCTGACACCTTGACATTATGTTAATAAGTTTTTGGAAACTTCGACGAGTGTGCACTACTATTTACCTAACAAAGTTGCAAGGTAGTCTAACAGTGTGATTGCGTGCGAAAAGCCCCTTGGAAATGTACTCAACAACCCATTCAAAGGCGAACGACACACGGCTCGTTTTGACGGCAAATGGGAACAGATCGGAACACGGTGTCATGTTCAATTTTCAGTTTCGAAAGAGTAATCATAAAACGATCTCGGCGACCTCCTGGCGAAATCTATTTGTATGGCACCGATGTAAGAGCAATATTCCAATTTAACGAACAACAAATAATTCAATCACCCGAGTCTTGAAGCTTTAAGAGTTCTGTAAGAATTTTTAGACGACGTGGCTGCCGTTAAAAATCTTTGCCAGTGAAGAGGTAAAATTTTTATAACTATACACTCAGAAAGGAAAACATGCAGAAAAAAATTCCTCTGAGTTGATATTTCCACTAAAAATAATAAAACCTGTCGGAACCAAAAATTCCCTTTGAAAAGAATCGACCGAAATGTAAAGTTGAGGAGAAGAAAAAAAATAACATTAAAAAAGTGGAAAATTCGATGACTCGATTTTTAGCGCGTAATCTGGTTTGAATTTCTAACTGAATGGGCATAAAAAAACATCCTCTTAGCTCACGGTGCTAATATTCGAAAAGTAATTATCAAAGCAAAACCTCTGTCAAAGATTTACAACCGAACAAATATGAATACTGTAATGAGAAAAAGCAAAAAAAATTGGCAAGCGATCACGGAATTTAATTTGGCGGGTGAAGCCGAAAGCGCAATCGAAAACAGCAATGTTATATCAATGCGTTTTTCGTCGTTTGGTCCAAAACTCACCTTTGAAGGCTCTTTTCCTCCGATCCCAAGCAGTTTTCTGCATTTTAAGCGACTCTGGGCATCATCGAAGCTACGCCTGTTGGTGGGCAAACAGAAGTAAAATGAATACAAACAGCTTTTAAATCCCAGATATTGTTCCATTGGCAAAATCCCACCGCAGTTGATTTTCGATGTGTTTTGCTAATGCAAGTGATAAACAACTTACAGTGCAATATGGTAGCCGGCTAGTTTTGGCCTGTTTTTAATACAAAGCAGTACAACCAACTTCAATTTGCCTCGAGATAAAGTACTCGACATCGGAGAAAAATGAGCTGTAACTATTACTCTACAAAGAAACTATTGCAGGATAAATGCCACGGTGCGATACAAGTTCACACATTTTCGTCATTTACTGTTTTTAAAAACAAAACACAGTGAGAAATGATTCACCACTTTTCCTGGAGGAGGGTAAAATATGTAACTTTACCTCCACCGCCGTGAACTTGAGGTCAACTAGAAAGAATCAACTGTACTGCGCTAAAATATCGACAGCATTGTCTGCGAATTTTCGCCTTATCTGCGCTTGTATTTAGAGCGAGTCACTAAAGCGAACAAATTTGCCGAGAGGGCAGAAGATAAATAAATACTAAGCCGTACCTTTTCGCGATAAAATACATATTCGATAAATTAAGACTTGCACGCCAATCGATTGCGATTCATGCGGTATGGGAACCGACTAGGACAAAACCAAAATATGTACTGAACAAACTTGACTGTTGCGAACGATCAAAAGCGGCGATCGAGAGTTCGATCAACTCGATAGACAAGCTCAATATAGAGCGTAAAGGATAAACGAATTACAGCGTCGTTATTAGATACAGTAGTAAGCCTAATGGTTAAATTGTCGTCACAGGGATCGAAACAACAGGCAACAGTGACAAGAAGGATTAACAACGACATCACCTATTACTCATATTCGCAACATGCAACAATCGATCAAAAGCCGCTAAATTCCTGCCATGAAAATCAGCAAAATCAGCTAGTATTGTTTCCCATACTTCTCTGTCTTTGCGAGTGCTGGACGTTTATTGTCCGTGGACATGGCTCGTTGTTTCCGCCCCGGTTTCTGCTACAACAACAGCAAAATCGTTTCTGCTCCTACCTAAATATCAACTGACCCGAGAATAGAATGTGACTTACGAGGGGAGGGCTGGGGCATCACATGTTCGATGGTTTTCAATGGTGTGATTATTCAAATTTCTCCGCCACAAACGGAATAGCATTTTATTAAGCAAATGAAATCGGCCACCGATAATAGGTCAGAATAGAATATAATGTGCAAGGCTGTAAAAGATGCTTTTAAAAAGTGAAATCGCAATTGTTTAATAAAATGGTCTTACGACTGATAGAAAATCTGACAATTTGTGCCATAATTTTGGTTTCCAGGGAAGATGTTAAAATACCTTGTTGCACCTTAAAAAGTGCTTAAAAGAGATTATCTTTAGAAAGTAATATAATATAACCTTGGGAAAAAATATTTAATGTAACATGAAAATTTCTGGTTACCATTTAGAGGCAACATATGCCAACAACATACGACTTGACAAAAGACCGTATTTTATCGAAAGGTGCGTTGCTTCATAACGTATTTACCTTGTTAAGGGGGAAATTTGAATATGAGTTGACAAAAAAAGCAGTGGATTTATTTCCGCACGAACCTCCCGCGGCCTACTAAGAAAATAAACATATCATCGTGCAAAAATTATGATTTGCTTTAGTTCACTCCTGAAATAAATAATATCGCTGTGGATTGATTATAATAACGATCGATTTTAAGCCTTTTTGAAAAAACTGTAAAATATTAGCATAAATCCTTCTTTTGACATTTGTAATCAGTCTCTTGCCATCACCGCGAAGCACGGTTTTAGCGAAGCTGTTGTGACGTTCACCGAAAATGTTTCTTCCAACCTGGAAGTCCAAGGCGCAAGGCTAAGCGCTGACCTACCTGCCGGGAAAATTCAAAGCAACTTTCTTATCCAATTCGTGTTGAGATTTAGATGTTATATAGGCAGCCAATGCAGGTGGGCTTTTGAGAGCCAAAATTCATACTCAAAGAAGAAAAAGCGAAAAATGAGCTGGCGCGATCGCCTGATAAGGAAGTAAAAAATCGTACCAATAAGGCTGAGAAAAAGATGCAACTTACTTTAACCTTCCCAACATGATTGAATGTCTTAAAAACGGCGAAAAGCTGAGTGATTAAAAAAAATACCAAGTATAACTAATCAATTTCTATCCGTCCGCACAAGTTTTGCCAGCAAATGTTTGACAGCTTGTAAATCGCTGTAATTCGCCGCTTACTCAATGATTCTTTAGTTCTGATGTGACGTGTCAATTAAATGGCATAGAAAAGTGAACACACAATACCAGCTGCAGGGCTGTTTGAGTGAAAGTTTCTCCACGAAAATAACAAATACAGTCGGCTGTCAGAATTTCTCGGTCGTATCAACATTTCGAACACGTTATCAGATTGTTTGACAAGTCAACCGCTGCTGGTTAGCGATCGAACGATTAAAAACCTTTCGATCCATCTGTGAGTTATTTAACATACCTGAACTATATTTATTTATTTATATTTTTCCCGGTGTATAATTTACATTTTTAAGCAAGGAAATGACAAATTCACGCATGCGTAGACTGGGGAGCCGTTCTTAAAAGAAAGCGCTAGATTCTTTTAACAACAACGACAACAACAACAAATAAAAAAAGAAAAAAAAGAAAAAAAACACTAAGGGGAAGTCATTTAGACGAAGTTTAACTTAGACCACGGTTTAAGAAATCATTGGACCTTTAGATCTCTTTTTATGTGGGTTATTTAGAGAAGAAAATGTTTCTCCAGTCCGCCTTAATTCTTCTTGGCTCAGAACACGGTTTTGTTAAACACTGGCTAAACTCCGTTTAAATAACTGGCCCTAACAGTTTCGCTAAAAAAGGGATAAGAGGATCTATTTCCCTTTTTAACGGAAACTACCAAACTCGCTTTGAAATATATATTTGACCTCGTGTAAAAAACAAGTCCAAGTTGTTTTAGATTATTTATTAATGTTGTTTTTGCAAAGAACCCTTCCAAGACCGCTATAATTACAGAAAAAAGTCACAATGGCTTTTACTATCCGGCAAGAAATGTCAGCTTAGTCCGCCGCGTACTCTCCAACGGACACTCTGGACCTCAAACTGAGACCATTCGCAAAATCATCATCTTCAGCAATTTCATTAACCTGTGACCATGCTATGCGTTCTTTACGAGGACGGGCTTCGCAAAGAAAAGGAGAAGATGGGCCACTTGATCGCAAGTTCCGATAGCAGCTATAGTCATTAAAACAATTTTTATTTTTACTCGGGGTTATGACGTTAACTAAGCCCATGGCAGAATTCCAAGCTACACTTCACTTTCTATGTATACTGAATACTGATAAGGACTTATATCCAGGAGGCTTTATCGCTATTTATTTCATGAAGCAGCAGAGAAGTCAACAATTTCAATATTAGGATCCGGTGTTTTAATCACTAGTTGCTTTGCTAAGTAAACGACATTCAAAGATACGACATCAAGGTCATTCCCCTGAAATAGAATCTGAAGTGAGATTGTTTCAAACTTTACCGATTGCTTGTTTATGTTAAATTTTGAAATAAAAACGTGGGGGTGCCCTTATTCGTTTATGAGTAGCAGCAACATAAATATACGCCGTACTTCCTTAGAATATCAATATGATTATATTTAAGAGTGCATCCTTTGAACACGTTTCCAACGATTGCTTTTTTCTGCACTGAAAATTGGTTTATTTTTATTCTACAGAATAATAGTTACTGCTCAGTTTAAAAAAGAGGGGAAAAAAAAATGAAAGGTCAACATACTCGTTCAGAGAAAATGAAGAATTGCCTCTCTGGTAAGTTCCGGCCTTAAGACAAAAGCCGCCATTTTTAAACGTCCACGCGCGCTAATCACGAGGGAAATTATGCACAGGAGGGATGTGCAATGCAATAAGCAATCTGACCTCTCAAGCAGCTATACTAGCAAGAAATATCTTTTGGAATACAGTAAAAACCCCCGTGTAAGAACCTACATTTTTCCAGGTTTGGCAAAACAGGTTCTTATATTTGGGGGTAGTTATTAGCAATTTAGCCTAAAGTAGGTTCTTAAGTTTTCAGTAGAAACCTCGGTACAACAAAGGCGAGCGAAAAGGGCTTGAAATTCCAGTGGATTATAAACTTATAGGAAATTACAAGTACCAGAGAAATTGGTATCAAGAATAAAAGGAAGGGAATCAACTTCTGGTCTCAATATTTCAGAAGTGAAGAAATGCACCTGACTAATGTTTCAAATGGCTGAACTTCAAGGAACACAAGGTCCAAACACTCCGCAAAACAATTACAGACTTCACTTCACAAAGTCACCAAAGTTATACTTCTTAGTTAAAAATGCTTATAAAAATATCCCGTAACTCACATATAAGAACCTAATAAATTTTGCTTGGCTAAATAGGTTCTTATATTTTGGGGTATAAAAATGGGAAATTTCTGCCAGCAGGTTCTTAAACCGCTAGGTTCTTACACGCGGGTTTTTACTGTATTTACATCCTTTAACAGTGAACGATATAACCCCAAACAAAACCTTGTGCGGAAAGTAAGGGGTGAACTTATATCTTGTGGTACAGAATGCCGAAAGTAATGGATAAACATACCTTTATCTTTTATACGAGAGCCGAACATTGAATTACAAGATCTAACCTTTTTAGGCCACCCGGCATTTATAGTTATTATCATGCAATAATGTACTGAATACCGTGAGCGCTGTGATTGGTCGACGTCGTTAACTTAGATCTATAAAGGTGCAGGCACACGCGTAACGTCGCAGAACATTTTTTTCTCCTTTTCTAGAAAGGTTTAGCAGAAGTTGTGTACATACACTTACAAATGCGAAAATGAATAAAGGAAGACGAAGGGCAGTTTTAGCCAATTCTCGAAAAAAGTCCCATCCGGTTTTTCGGGACAAGTATATTTTCTTGCTGGGCAAGTAACTTTTAAAGCAAGGAGCCCAAAAGTGTGACCTCCTTTAATTAACTCACATTCTTTCAAACAGACATTAACCAATCAGCTGGCTTCTGATTGGATTAAATCTGTACGAAAGAATGGCAATAAATCAAAAGCGGTCTCATTTTTTGGCTCCTTGCTGTAAAGCTTACTTACCAAATGAGCAAGGGTTAAACAACTTATCCCTTAACAGACAAGCAAAAAGCGGCCCTGGGCAAACAAAATATGAGAGCTGCTTGCCCAGGACAAGCTGGAATTCAATTTTTTTCCCAGCTCTGTAGTTAGTTAGCCTGCGTTGCAGCCGGCCCGCGTATTTGTAAATATAGTGCGTACAGAAGGTTTAGAGCGTCTGCGACGCAGGCAATAGTTAGTTGGAAAATTTCCACCGCGCAAACTTACTATGGGTTCGTTTGCAGCGTTCTATCTGATTCCTTTTCTTTCTTTTGTTAACGGACATGAGCACATAGCTCAATTTTGAGAATTATTCTTTCCCTTCTTTTCCTTTCTCTTTTTCTATTTCTCCTTCTTGCTGGGCTTTTACTCAGTGGACATTACAATCCAGATTTATCTTAAATAGCCTCTGCGTTCTTCTTTTTTTTTTTTTCGCACATTTTCGTCGAAATGAAATGAAGACTTTATAGCAAGCAAAAGAGTCTTAACACGAAGATAGCAACAACTTCGCGACTTCATTTTCAGACTTGTACATTAAGGCGATGGAAATAATGTCAACCTAGAATCACGACAAGGAGACGCGACGCGACGCGACGCTCAACGCCACAGGGACTTAATCGTTCCATTTCCAGGCGTTCTTACACTGTGGCCTTTGAATGATTGTTTGTGCTTAACATAACAGACTTGAACCTATAACCACCTTTGTGACGATATAATGAAATGACTAGTTTAACGCTATTTGTTTATCTCCAGGAGAGAATCTCTTTGGATAATACAGTTTTCTAGAATTTTTTCCCTATTTCTATTTAAATAAATACGACAGCTAAAGTTGGATTGTCACGGTGCATATCGTACTGTTTTCAATTAAACGCAAGCATGACGAGCACTAATACACCTTTTACAAAGACCTAAGCAAATTATCGCGCGCTGATTGGTCGAGAGCTATGTTCGGTAAGAGCACAGACCATGGAAATGATCAAAATGACGTGATGTTGACGCAATTTGCTTTTCTCTTTCTCTCTCGCGCGATTTTCCGAGAAACTTCCGCGG
This sequence comes from Porites divaricata, assembly GCA_038088405.1. Lineage (NCBI taxonomy): Eukaryota > Metazoa > Cnidaria > Anthozoa > Scleractinia > Poritidae > Porites > Porites divaricata. Next base: position 14,935,546 of record JBBMOI010000009.1, read on the forward strand.
AAATGAACGTCAATGTTATTAGATTAAGAGAGCTTTAGATTGTAATACGAATACGAGAACGAGATTTTCCCAATACTAAGTAGTACACGCGCGCAAAACAACTTCATTTTGGCGGGAAAATGCGATAGCCATCTTCATTCACTACGAATTTTAGCGAGAATTTCGTAGTGGGGAAAAGAAGTTATCAAAAGTTAGGAATTTTATCATTTAGAGATCGGGAGAGTGCTTTACCTCCCTCAACGGAAATAAGTGAACTAACTTTTGTGGTAAAAAAGGTACAATGAAGCTTTCCGGGATGTCTATTTTAGAGAATAGATGAGAAAACTTAAAAATAAGTGTAGTCCTCGTAGTCTTTCTTGTCCGCGAATCTAAAGCTCTCTTTTGTAAAAGACAAATCGACAACAATTTTAATTTCCATGATTTGTAATCTCGTTGATAATAGAAATGACGTCAAAATGTTCAAAACTTTGCAGTGAAACAAACCACTTGAGTTTTGAACATTTTGACATCATTTCTATGGTTGATAAGAGTACAAGCCGTGGAAAAGAATTGAATAATTTATATACTTTTAGAGAAAATAAAAAACAGAAAAGCCGATCCTCCTTAAAGGTTATCTCCAGAAATGCAAGAAAACTCGGAACTTAAGTATATTAGATGCAATTATTTCTAAATTCCATGTGACTTCACGTAGACAGAATAGGCCACCGTGCCGAGTTCCAAAAACCCTCACTTTCAAAATGAGGCTACGTGCACAACCTTTCTTGTGAAAATGAGTTTTATTTGCATAAGAATGAAAAATGATTTCCATATCAAAGGCCGAGCACCTATCCTCGTTTTGAAACAGAGGCCCGGGGGAACTCGGAAATGGCCTATTGGCTGCGTTTAGGTGAGAATTAGGGTCAGGTGTGGACTGCGTAGCTTGGCAGTTTTGGTTGGGCGCGCTAAGTAATAAAGGCGGGCGAAGGCAGAGAAACCGCGAGGAGACTGGGGCGCTTCGCCGCTCAGTCGTGCTCCCCACAAAACCGCCATGCTACGCAGGCTAGGCTAGTGGACCATGTTGTCTATCATAAGGAGCATGAACCTTATTGACTTGCAGTCTTGGGCCCAGTTAACCAGTAGATGTAATCCGAAGTAAAATTAAATCTAGGATTCTTATTCTTTTATTCAAAAGCATTTTCTCGGATAATTTTCTTTATTCTTTTTATCGCAACCAATCATCAAATTAAAGGCAAAAACAATTTGCTATTTACGCTATCAGGACTAAAGTTGAATTTGCACTAACACCGGGTTAACTTAACTCAGCTTCGAATAACTCCGCCATGGACACATCTGTAGGAATGACACGCGCAGGCAACTCCCTCCAAGACGGACATTTTTCGGCCAGACACTTCATGTCCGTCTCATAGAGAGTCAATGAAAGAATGAAGAAAGGCAAGGACTAAGTCTAGGTATCCGTTTTAACCAGGCGTCCGTGTCGGTTAAGGTGTGTGTTTGTGTGTGTGTGTGTGCACTCACCGTTGCACACTTGCGGGGACATTCATATGAAAACACACCAGCAAAGTGGGGACGGTTCAAATAGTGGGGACATTTCCGAGTCCCCACAAAAAAGTCCTCTTAAATAGGTAATTCTTTGAAAATAGACCCCCAAAATGAGGACCCCTGAAGGGTCCCCGTAAGTTGGTCCATAGAACACACATATTGAGTCCCCACAAGAAGGTAAAAAACAGAACCTGCAAAAAAACGATTTTTTTGCCCTGAAGCACATTAAGAGGTGCTCAAGAAAACCATTAAGACACTTGAATTAACGAAAAAAACATATTTTAGTGGTTTACACACTAGAAAACTACATAAAGCACACACAATGACACACACTGTGTGTAATGCGGGTACAGACTCTGTATGACTTATATTAAGAATTACTGAGTGTATTAAACTGAAAACAACTTTAGTGTTTAATGCAAGTATCTTTAAAGCTTTTTTGAGCACCTCTTATAAAGTGCTTTGAAAAAAAATAAATACTTCTCTTCAGTTTGTTTGCTTTTTAACCTTCTTGTGAGGACTCAAGGTGCATGTGTCCTCAGAACCAAAATTTAAGACCAACTTTTTGGGGGGTCCTTTTTATGACTAAAACATAATTTCAAAATACCACAGCCCACTACAGACCAAAACAGAGCCTGTTTTCTGTGACAATTTTTATTATAACCAGTATCACCACATAATTATAATGCAGGAAATGTTGCAGAGTACATATTGGGTCAGAGTCTGTGACCTAGTGGTTACTCCAAATCACTACCATTATTATTATAATTATTATTATTATTAATATCTCGCAGTATAAAACTTTGGAATGCTGCCCACAATATAAGTAGGATAGGGCACATGACATACCTTTGACAATTAGCTACGCTTAGAAGTAGAAAAAGTTGGTACGAAAACTAATAAAATTCTAATATACATAATGATATGATTCTCTCTACTTAAAAAGGCAATTTAGAATAGTTTTAAATTCTTATACTCTGTAAAACCTATGCAAAGACACGATGATCTAATTATCTCTAATAGAAGCCTAGTATTTAGAAAATTATTCAGTTTTTAATATATACTCTCTTATAAACCTACACGTGACCATCATAATGTGGTTATCTCTACTCAAAGCCTATTTAGAATAATATCAAACTCTTATACTCTATAAAATCTACGTAAAAACATCAGTACAATACAAGTTTTGCAACACTTGTGTTTCTGGATTTCTAGACAAAAAAAACTTAAAATCTGGTGTCCCTAGCACCCTAACTAAGTGTTTATCTTAAATGTTCTGGCAATGTTCAGTGTTTGAGGTTATTAGTACAATTAATATCCTCATTTTCACAACCACAGGCGGAATGGCAGCTGAATATGAGTGTGTTAAGTACCACAGCAGACTTGTGGAGCTGACCACAAAGAAGAAGGGAGAAAGTTACTCAAATGCAAGGATAAGAGCTAAATTGTCTTTCACCATCATATGCTCTGTGATATTACGCTTGAGAGGCTCAAGATCCAGCAGACGACAGCTAGTCTCACTTTGTTGACTCATATTTACAGGCCAAAAACATTTTAAATTAGAGCCTGCCCAAATTAATCTTTGAAGCATTTTAGATAAACTTTTTAATTTTACTGAGTAGAAAGCGCTTTATATTTAGGAATACGAGTTTTTATTGTTTTTAGTTCGTTTCTTTTTAAAGGGTTCAGCGGCAGGTTCACGGTTCAGCACATGCTCATTTAAATCAAATTGTTGTTTTTCTGCCGGGACATGCTGTATCGTCTATGCAAGCAATGGTCATGTCACAATGTTGTGAAAGAACCAATCTGCACGATTTTCAATATTCAATCTATTCACTCTTTTAGCTTGATTAAACATATCCGACTGTGGCTACGCGGTCGTCGATTTTGTTAATCACTCGTATGATTACACACCAAATAGGACTCCACTCCGTCCTGTTGCCACTATTTATTATAATTATTACTATTATTATCATCATTACAATCATTTTAATCATTATCATTATATTTTGTTTTTCCTTTTATATGCACTAGCTATAGTTTGATCCTTTCTGTACATCTCCTTTAAAGTGCCAAGTTCTATCATTATCCAGACCTTAATTAATGGCACTTAAATCATGAGGGAAAGATGTCTGTTTAAGACAGAACTTTGAGTAATAAGTGGTTTGTTCTAAGGAGACAGATTGATCTTCTGAGGTTCCCAGATGTTGGCACTGCCTTATGTACATGTGATGGCCCCAGTAAATAAATTTTACCAGTCCCTTTTTCTTTACAAGAGCAGTGTTAACTGGTGCTGATGACAATTTGCTACCATTTCTGTCTCCATGACCCAGTTAAATCCCCAGATCTCTGTATTTATCTACAGTTTCTCAAAAACCTTAATGAGGTTTTCTTTCAAGCAGGAATGGTGCATCAGTGACCATGCATCTCTCGTTGAACATGTCAAGATGCTAATTCTATGTCAGAATTGTTGGTTACTTCTAATCTCTCTGCCAGTATGGATTGGCATGCTCCATAATATATAGTAACATCTTATCTTCTTAGAGTGACGTTTTAGGACACACACCACAATTAGCCACCATAAGTTATGCTCAGGCTGCATTTTCTTCAGAACTTAAAATAGAAGAGACTGCAGTAGACATCAAAGAACCAACCTGAGTGTACTTGTGGGGACTCATATCTCACTCAAAACAAACACCCACAGTGAGGACGACTTATAATTGATCTTCTGTAAAATAATCAAATACCTTGCTGTATATTAAGTCCACAGTTGCATTTAAGGCACATACTCTTCAAGATGTTTATGAATAACCATTGGTTTTAGAAACTCTTGATTTTTCACCTTTAAATAATACCAAGTATCACACATTCATTAGTCACCCTGGCACTGTCAGCACATTTTCAGAATTGGGGAGTCACCTAAAATGAAATGCTCAGCAAATTAGTAGAGCAATAAAAGTGATTATATATTTTTGTACAAAAAATTCTGGCAGTTCATTTAAAAATGCCAAACACCTTATAAAGTAGACACTTCAATTTCAATTATTTTAATTCATTCAAATAACGTACCATCTGGGGAATAAAATGTAATTCCTAATTCTTATAAAATACAATTTAAAAATTAAAATAGCAGCAGAAAATTAACAACAAACTCCTTCACTGGCTGCACTCAAATACACCAACAGTGCTCAAAATTAACGTTTGGATCTGGTCTTCCGCAGGACTAGTAGAATGAAAATTTACTGGTCCATCAGCAAAACTACTTAAATCACTCTTATCATTTTCAATTCTTTTTGGATGTATGCCATGAATTTATGTCTGAAAGTTAATACATGAAATAATTATAATTGCAATCAAATAAATGCAACCATAGTAGACTTTAATGACTAGCGCTTTTTGCCTGTTCGTTTTTTCAACGTTTGTCTTTGGAAATTCTTCGTTTGTTTCAAGGCTTTTAGCACTTTTTGGTACAATAATAACCTCAGAGAGTGGTAACCCTACTCGGCCAGGGGACAAGTGGGAAAGAAAACTTCTCGTTATCGGAATTTTTTACTCGTTTTTGACTAGTGGACGACCGTTAATTTCAAACACTGAGCAAATGTTAGATTAATTTTTGTTGTGCAAATTAAATGAAAGCTCTTCACTCTTGTATGTGGACACCCTCGAGACATGAAAAAGGTGTCTGTCACTGGACTGGAGCTGGCTGCTTACAAGTTGTGAACTGAAACTTTTCAGTGAGTTTAATTAATCAAACGCATGAGTTTGATTAGACGGAACTCAATCGAACCAATCAAACTAAATAAATTTTTTCTCAGCTGAATTAAGACTCACAATATGGTTTAAAAATCAGTGAGCATTTAATTTCAATTGAATCAGAAAGACTCCCCTCTTACTAGGAGTGAAAGACATTACAATTGACTAAATTCTTTATTGATAAAGTAGTAATCGATAAATCCACAAGTCGTACTGGAGGAAGACTTAAACTCAATGATGTTCAATTACCAAATCAATCAAACAACAATCCAACCAATTAGCTAGATTACATACATACTCTTCCGCAGTCAATACTAAAACCTAAATACAGAGATATCCTATTATTAATGCACCAGTCAATTCCAGCTGCACCCAGCCCCCCTGGATGGCAAATTCCCGGGTGGCAGGACTCTTGAGAGCGTCAAATCCCCAGGGATGGGGACGAAAAAAGGGGGCAAATGCCTTGTCCTTCGACAACACTGCAACATTTTTCATTGAACACAAAGTCGAAAAGTGCAATTTCAAGCATTTTAATGTGCTATTTTCTGTTTCAATTTATTTCTACCTTTGTATTATAGCGCTAGGATATTCTAACAGGAGCCAATTATCCATTCTTGATTTTATAAATTGCGCCGCAACGACACCAGTTTATGGTTTTAGCCTTGTTTTAAAATTATTGACATTAAAATTAATAGAGTGCCATAAGTTATATGTTATTTCATATGTAAGGATGTTCTTCAAATAACATCAAGAGAAATTTGATTCAATCTTTACTAAAAAACGTTGAATCACGTCAATAGCTCCTAATTTTGCTATATATTTCTGGCTTGAAAGTAATATGAAGAAAGGCATACATAAAATTGAGAACATGCATTTACAACCCTCTTCATTTTTACCCTGTCCTTGTCAGATGAGGCAATAAGCTTGCTTTTTCCAGTAAAATCCTCTTTGTAGTTATATTCTGATGGGAAACTGCCTGCGTGTCAAAAGCTTGGGAAAAGCCCCAGTGTTGGCAAATGCCAGGGCCCCGGGCAGCATAAAATTTGCAAATGCCCTACCCCCGGGAGAGACGAGGTGGGCAAATGCCCCGCAGTAACCAGGGCTGGGCGCAGCTGGAACTGACTGGTGCAATATAATTAAGATCTAAAAGGATATTAACTAAGAGAATCTTCTAATGGTGGGAGGGTGCCGGTCAGCAGTTACAGCCTGTGCAGTTGTGTAGGCACCTTAAGTGACCTAATGTCAGGCAAAGCAGACTGCCTAAAAAAGCTTAGGATGATGATATAACTCCGTAAGGGAGCAGATTCCAGACTCTAATAGCCCTTGGGAAAATGAAAATGCATTAAGTACTAAGACTAGATATTTACAAACTTGACATATAATTACAGACCTAAATTTGGCTTAAACCTTTTGACATGAGTTAAATTTGCTAATCTCGTTTAGGAGATTTTGATACAACTTTGGAACCTCGAAAAGCAAATGATCGTTGTCCTGTTTTCAGCATCAACATGTACTCGCGCCACTGCGTGTAGTGTTTCTGTCGTGAATAAACGCTGAGTAAATTTTCCAATAAGATAGCTGGGTATCTGGTCGTGAATACACTTATGAACCATTACTATATCATTTAAAAACAGTCTAAAAAGTCATTCACGCTACGCCACTTCAGAGATTTCAGGCTTTCAGTGATGTTGTCCTATTTAATTCTTTAAACCCAAACATGCGAAATTTTGGATGAGCTGGAGAACCAGCTGGACCTTTTGTTTTCTTTAATCGTGCTGCTCCAAACTATGAGCAAAAACTTATTAACCTCATAAAATAAAAGCGTTCATCAAGAAAACAAGAGTTTCACTGTCCAGAAGATGCTTTATCAATTGACTTCAATTGATTTTTAGTTTTTTCGTTTGAGTTTTGGTTCGGTTTCATTCGATCAGCTACATTGTGGGTAGTCGCCAAGCTGTACATTTTAAAGTTGCTACAAAATCCTTATCTTTTCGTGTAAATTAAAATTAAACTTTTGTCCTTCTTACCTTGTTCGAAGAAATGCATTTATATTGTTCCACAAACAGCACTTTGAGGCTATTCCACACTAAAATAAACGGATAACCAAACCAATCGTCGACCCTTTAATTAGTTTAAAATCATGTGACCAAGTGATCTTTAAGCCCAGGCCCTTTCGTAGGATGCGTTGCGTTGCGTTGCTGGGGATCGCTGATTGGCTAGTGGATAATGACGTAGTTTGACCTGTTTTGCGTAACAGCGCATGCGTAAACCCGAGAAAATTGAAGATCGATCGAAGCATGGGGGCTGAGTGTGGGACAGAGATGCAAAACTACGTATACAAGGACCTACAAGACTGCTGTTCGTTGAAAAAGAAATAATCAAATTTAGCAAGAAACCTTAAATGAAAGTTATGAAACCTACTGTTTAATTGCCTTCAAAACTCTGTGCGTGAAGTTACTGAAAGCGCCGTTTGGGATGTCCACCGTATGTAAACATCGAGTGTTTATATTACAAATCCTTCAAGCATATTTCAGCTTTCAGCAAACTGACATCGGATTACTCCTTTACTCAAGGGAACAGCTACAGGGAACTTGCTATTGATTATACTCAAAGTCTTTCAGCTTTGATTGTCCATATTTTGAAAATGCGTTTGGCTTGCCAGAATCGTCTTGTTTCATGAATGAACTTCGTGTGGTCGAACAGCTTTCATAGCTTTGATTTCAAATTAAAGCGTCCCACTTTGCCTCCTTTTAATTCGGATTCACATTCGAGTAGTAGAGATCCAAAAGTTTCATATCGAGGTCATCATCATCGTCCTCGTCGTACACAGGCAAACAGGTGAGAAATCCAAACTCTTGAAGTTATTTGTTTGTAGGGGTGTCTCCCGAAAGTAAAGACAGACTGCTTCGTGAATTACACCGCCTTAGAATGCTGGTCAAGTAATATTCTGCATTCTGACCCGTGATTGCAGGGACCACTTGCTCTTTATTGGATAAAGGGAAGAATATTAAAAGGAGCCAGCGCAAAATAAGCGAACCTTTGCTAGCCAATTGTTTTAGCTGTTGCGTGCAAGCCTTAGGCTAAACACTCACAGGAGAAGTACATCAAGTATGTGTGCATTTAAGAGGGAGGAACGGAGCTACCTTATTTCTGAGACATTACTGACAGGAATTGCAGGGTACAAAACTGTGCCAACTATTGACATCATGCTCTGTATGTCTGTGAAGGGTCCAACCATGTAACAGCAACTTGAAAGAAAGATTTCTTTCCTTTGTTTCTTTGTGTATTTTTTTTCTTTTTTTGCCATCCGCATTTCTCGTTTTTTTTCCCTCTTACTTTTTTTGTTATCCGCATTTTTCTATCCACATTTTCCCATCTGCATCCGCCATCCGCAGGTATCTGGTCCGCGTTTTACAGACACCGTTTGTTAGACATTTAACAGCATGCTACAAATAATGTTTTAACATGTGGATGATTGTTTACATGTATGAAGCTCATTTCTTTTGCTGTTTGTTATTTGTAGTTAATAATTTTTATTTGTTTTGTCACTGTAGATTTTTCTTTTTTTTTTTAAAGTATAAATATAAATAATACTTTTTTATAAACCAAACTGTACATCTACCATAGTCATTTTATTAATTCTTTTGTTGTAGGAAACAGAAACCATTAACCTGATTTCTAAAAAGAGCTGAGGTTGTATAGAAGGACAACTACCCTAATTCTCTTCAGATCAGATTTCTTGATTGATGAAAATTATTTTTCATAATAAATGGAATGGAACAGTACATCTTCATTCACGCCACGATTGTGCTTATTGCAGAGTTGCTCTATTTCATTGGGATAAAATTAATACTTTTCTCCTTTTGGTTAATGATGGACCAATGACTTGTATTATTGAGATGTACAAGAGTGCTGAATATTGTCTCCGTGTACACTGAGATAATTGCTTGTCATGATGATGGCAGGTGGTCTGTCTTTCTGCCAATCAAACATCACCCAGAGATGTGTATGATACTTACTTATCACATAATTATAAGCATTGCTGTCAAGTTTGTTTATCAAAGTATGCTACGGTAACTAAGTGTGCTCCTTTGTCTCAAACAGATATGACAAAATGAAAACACACTCATAAAATTAATGAACATGAAATTTAAATACCGTAAATTCTCTTTTAACCCCCCCCCCCCCCCCTCAAATAAGTTCCCCTTCCCCTTTATATTCTTCACTAATTAATAAAATTTAATGGTAGACTGTATTGATCAATCACAACTGTAAAACTTCGTGTGGACCGATCCAGGATGGTCCATTCACCATCTGGAAGTTCAGATTTGTTTATGATCCTTGGCTTTTCCACTTTGTATGCTAGTTCTTTATGGAGAACTGATACCATCATCTTTGCTAAATTAATAAGCTCCCCCTCTCAAATAAGCCCCCCCCCCCCCCTTAAGTGTGTTTATAATAAATAAGCCCCCCTGGGAGCTTAATAAAGGATTTCAATAAACAAAACTGTTTGCTTGTCAACAGGTTAAATATTTATGTTGTTACAAAGAACCATCTAAGACAATTTTTTTTTTTTCTGGAAAGAGTTTCAATACCTGCTGCCTGAAACTATATTTGACATATATGTTGCAGTTAAGTTTTTATCTCAGGCCATTTTTATTTTTGATTTTGTTTCAACTTTATTAGCATACATTACCTGAGTTAAAAAAATTAACTCCAACAAATAGAGTGTTTTCACTCACGTGGCCAGCATCTATGCAAATTTATTGGAACAAAAGAAAGCGTTTGCATAAGAAAAGAGTTCAACTCCCACAGGATTGGTTTGGGACACCAACATGGCCGCCGTTTCATTGTTTTGGGACACCAATATGGCCGCCGTGACGTCACGTGAAAACACTATACAAGCTTCAAGTTCATTAACATGACATTGGCTTTCAGTCCAGGCCAAAGAATATGTTGGTCAAGCATGCAGTAAATACCTGCATTAGTGCACACGGGGTACTCAAACTCATTTGCTTTTATACAGGATTTATATTGCACTTTCTTGTAAAGCATGTTTTCATCTCTTAGTTTTTTAATTTGCATATTGCTGATTTTAGTTCTCTACTTATTTATTCATAATCATTCATAATCCTTAATCATTTGGGTCGACCCAAATAGGTATTAAGTTCGGCACATGAAAAGTTCGACGTTTGAACCAGGCCCAAGTTGACTGATTAAGTATTGCAAACAGATATTATTCTGCGTAGCTTTTCAAAATACACCCGAACAATTGCATAAAATCCCGCCGGGGTTGATCTGTTATAATTTCGGTTTGTTGACTGTTAAAGTTTCCTGGAAAATCCAACATCAGCTGGATCCAGTGGACCTGGTGGTCCTTGTTTTCCTACTCCATGAGACGTTTTTTCATTATCAGTTTTTACATTAATGTATCCCATTTTTATTATATAATACTTTTCATCAAAATTTTAAAAAAATCTTTTTTTAGGTTTGTCGAAATGCAAAAAAAAAGGAATATGGTTTGCAAGTTGCCATATCAGTAATTTGACGATGAACGTTTTATCAGAGCTGATTCGACTATTGAGGGGGGCATGGGGATTTGCGGTGTTGCGGTGAATAAAATTCCACGTTGCGGTGTTGCGGTGATCTCAAACCGTACAGTGTGCGGTGACAAAAATACCTTCGCGGTGTTGTGGTTTATTGTTTGACACATTTGACCGACTTACCCGTACCCTTGTGGGACTTGTCGAACTATCAAAACCTATTTATATTCGTCAAACCGTCCTTTGTAACTTTTTGCAAAAAAGGCGTTACCAAGTCTGTCAAATCTGTATGAGGAGTTATTTGTGATGAAGCGCAATAAGTTTCACTGCCGAACGAACGAGTCGCCTCTATTTGCCGTAGAAACTACTAACATACAATCGTGTTGACCTGGTAACTATTGTCTAATGCTACGGAAAACTGCTGATGGTAATGGCTGCGGACGAGTAACAGCGGCTAACGTATAATACAAAGACTCTCTTTCTCTTCTCGGCACTTTGTGCCTCGCTCGGAAAGCTTCGCTTTCCGAATGCGTCGCCCTTCGGGCGACATTTGTTCCCACCGAGCATTGGTTAATATTTTACCAGGTTAGTAACACGATCGCATGATTATTAAATCATACCTGCCAACCCCGGGAGTACAAAAATCTGGAGACGTCTAGAATTCTTTGCATTGTAAGAAAGTCAATTTCTACATGTCTTAGTACTTGCCCAAAATCATCCGAAGGCCTTCCGAATGTTCCCGACGTCGATAACAGCGTAAGAAAACCGCGCCAACTTTTAACCATGTATTGTGCCATTTGATTGGTTGATTTCTGTCCAATTACTTGTTAAATATATATCAATTTTATCGGTTCTGAATAGGTTATAACTAGAGTGGATACCTCAAAATCAGGTTGGACACCTTATGTTTATTACACAACGCTATACTCTACTCCACGCTATGCGAATTTAAAAAGTGGGGAAATCAGAGTAAAAGACATCCTCGGAGACCCAGGGGCAGATAAAGGGGGCGAGGGAAAGTCTAAACGGGCGGAAAAATATATATGGCACGAAGAAAAGTAAAGAACGGCGAGAAGAGCCCCTGGGGACAATGTCTTACCAGACCAGTTCCAAACGGTCGCCGCCGTTCTGGCTTCTGATTGGTGCCAGAAAAACACAAGTTTTCTGGCACCAATCAGAGGCCAGAACGGCGGCGACTGTTTGGAACTGGTCTGGTAAGACATTGTCCCCAGGGGCTCTTCTCGCCGTTCTTTACTTTTCTTCGTGCCATATATTTTTCCGCCCGTTTAGACTTTTCCTCGTCCCCACTATCTGCCCCTGGGTCTCCGAGGATGAGGTAAAAGACAATTGTGCAAGGAAAAGAGTTGGATACAGCGTTTAGCACCGAAGTACAGTGATTAGAGTTAAGCGCTGTTTTAAAAACGGTTAGCTTTCAATAATGCAATGATCAACGCCATGTAAAGTACGTTAAAATTAACCGGTCTCGGCAGTTAGCCCTTGATGGTGTAGTGGATACGGATGTGGATTATATATCAAATTACACGGGTTCAAGTCCTACGAACTACCTACTGTTTTCTTCTGGTTTCTTTCTTTTCTTATTTACCACTTTAAGTTATAAGACTCCTATCATGTATGTTGAGCGAAGATGACAATCTGACTTTGGGGTATCCATTCTAGTCACAACCGTTCTGAATAGAGTGTTTTCACATGACGTTACGGCGGCCATATTGGTGTCCCAAAACAATGAAACGGCGGCCATGTTGGTGTCCCAAACCAATCCTCTGGGAGTTGTACTCTTTTCTTATGCAAATGCTTTCTTTTGTTCTAATAAATTTGCATAGATGCTGGCCACGTGAGTGAAAACACTCTATAGACCTTTTTACCGATACGGCGGCCATATTGAATTTATTAGATTAAAGGAGTATTATGGGATGCTCAGGGTGCATGAGCACGATCAGTATACTTGCTCAGTATATATATGCGTGTTTTTCGGGTCAATTTTTCTTTACGTTTTCCTAGAAAAAGATTGTAATGGGAAAAAAAAATCGTTGTGCCTTGTTTGGATGCAATTATGATCTTCTTTTTCCCGAGAAATATACAGTAAGGTTCTCTTTTTGCCCGAAAAGCGCGCGTAAATACTGAGCGAGTGCTCCCTGGGCATCCCATAATACTCCTTAAATCCAATAAATTCAATATGGCCGCCGTATCGGTAAAAAGGTCTATTGTTCTGTTTTACGTTTACTGGTCGAGGACAGCTCAAATAAGAGCACTAAATTCACCTCTTGTTTTATTTTCCTTTTTGACATCTCGAAAATAACGAAAGTAATAACGGTAGGTATTTCCCGGGAGATTTGGTGGTCTAACCGGGAGATTTGATGAAAAACTTGGAGGGTCCCGGGAAAACCGGGAGAGTTGGCAGGTACGTATTTGAAAGGTCAAGTTTTTAATAGATTCTACAGTAATCAGAGGCGACTCGTTCGTTCGGCAGTGAAATTTTCGCTTCATCACAAACAACTCCTCTGCGCCCTCTGTTTGAGCCTACAACCAAGTGCGTAATCAGCTGCATCGGGGAGAAAACTACCGGCATAAAAACAAATTTAGCTGCCGGATCAACAGAAGTGAAAAGTCCCTGACCAGGCCCCGAGAATCTATGTGGTAAGTTCGTAATACGCTACCTTGGTCTACCTTGCATTCTTTATATCTGCACGAATCAAAATAGAGCTCTTAGAGTCTTATTATCTGTTGAGTGGAAAATTGCTAACGTAATAAAATTCTTTGAGTTAAAATGAAAAATATTACATCACTTGTGGATGTTTTCCCTTTTCGAAGCAGCTTTTTACATCATTCAAATTGCGGAACAAAAATTTAAAATCGCGGTATCGGTGTATGTAATTTTTTTCTGCGGTGGTGCGGTGTTGACAGCCTCCCCCCCCCCCCCCCCCCCCCATGTCCCCCTCACTATTCTCTCTCGGTAAGAATCGGAATAAACAGTAACGACTGCAACTATATCCAGTGTTTTTAGGAACTTTAACATACATTTGTGAAAAGGTATATAATACCGAGACTACAATTAAAATGTCGTCCAGTTGATTGAGCAGTTTATGATTGCCTTCTGATTACTTTCACGAACATAATGATCGAAAATTACAACTTTTGAGGTCCAGGATAAAGTGTTTCAAGGGGTATTCTTTCAACAGGTGTTTCAATAACATGTACGTATTTACTTTTTTTCTTAAAAAAATCTTGACGAAGAAGGTTTTGATGCACTTATATTGGTGAAGATTTTTTGCATGTACGAAAAACTCATCAAAGATTGGAAGTCGTGAGAAGTAAAACATTTATTTAGTTTTTTTCGACTGTTGCTTGGTCCGGCCGCAAATTAGTAGTCTTCATGATGTATCGTCAGGCATCACAGGCTGTATCGGTTTAAAATTTCTATTTTTTATTGTCGTCCAAAGACGGAATCGAAATGTCTAATTGTTTCATTTTATTTATAATAGATAAAATGTCGATGGACAAATGGAAAAAATGGCAAAATCTAAAGCAAAAGTAGCCAACCATCAGACGAGATTCTAAAGGCTTTATAAAAAGTTAAGAAAAGAATTCAATTAATTAAACATTCGATAAACTTTTGAAACCTGTAACTAAATGATTAGATCAGTGTCAGGCTAAAAATTGCACCCCAGACGAAAGATGAAGAGGATGAAATGGATAAAGTTAAGTAAGAGGAAGACACCTGGAAGAGGATTTTGAATTTCCTCCCCCACCCCCACCCCCTCTCCTTGAAACTGAACAGAATTTCGAAGAAGAGGAAAAAAGTTAATCCCGATCTCCCTACTTTCCCCAGTCTTTCTATCAAAACTCCACACCCCTCCCTCAGCTTCCTTACCTCTCCTCCCTTCGTTGGGTTTTTTCCCGAAATCAAAGGGAGTTAGAAAGCACTGAGAAACAGGATTGAAATAAAAGGAAAGATGAACTGATATTCTTAGAGCTGTGGAATAATAATAATAATAATATTTAATATTTCTATAGAGCAAGTTAACATATACATATGAACAAACGCGCTTTACAATCATAAAAACTAGCTAAAAAAATCATGTATCCTATATATCCTTATAAAAATAGATTACAAAAACGTCATACTAAAATGCTCAAGCTACATTAAAAGCCAACCGAAATAAATACGTCTTCAACTAGATTTAAAATTGGCTAAAGTGCCTACATTTCCGAGCATTCAAAGGCAACTTATTCCAAAGTCTAGGGGCAGCGGATATAAAAGATCTGTCTCCTAAAGTTTTCATCAGTTTTCGCAGACTGTTTCTACACATTTCACTGCGATATTCAATAGGTAACCAGTGTAGAGAGCGCGACAGGCGTTATGTGGTCATATCTGGAGATGTTAATTACAAATTACACGAACAGCTGAATTCTGAACACGTTGTAGTTTTCTAAATGCACTGTAGGTAGACCGAAAAGAAGGCTATAAAAATTATCAATTCGTCCCATATAGCATGTGAATGAACTAACGTTTGAGCGGAATCATTAGAACGATAATTCCTAATTCGCCGACCGTTATGATAGCGAAAACAGCTCATACCCTCTTTTCTTTAGCTTCCCGTCTTCCTTGAACAACGCAGCAGTAGTAATATATAATTAGATTATTTTATTCTCCTTTTCTTTTTTTTTATTATAAACTTTAATGTAGCATTTTATCGCACTGTATTAAAAGTCTAGTAATAATTCTATATATGTATATGAAGAACTATTCTCTTAATACTCTAATTTATTATTATCTCACACTTGTATCTTGGACTCCTCTTTTTACTTAAAAGAGACAGTGAACAACACGAAAGCTTCGGCTACTTTGGTCACTGTGCACACATATACAGACCTGTATTATAGTTACTTCTCATCATCTTCTTAACCTAGTTCTATAAGTTCATCTCATTCTGTATTAATTTGAATAGTGCGAAATAAACTTGAACCTTGAACCTTATGGAGATGAAAATACACTGTTTTACAGGTCTTATTGATGTGTTCCTTCAGATTTAGATCCGAGTCGATCTGAGAGTTTTTGCACTCGTGACAGGGCTTACTCTTGTATCACCAACCGTAAGGAGATCCAGCAATATTGACTTTCTCCAACTGCTGTCTAGTACCGACTATCATAAATTTAAAACATGGTAAAGTATCGGAAGCTTTTGTAAAAAGAAGAGAAAGACTTCACCTTCGTACAGTTCAGTATAATGTTGAAGAAGTAGAAGAAGTCAGAGAAAAGGGCTTCCTGAGGTTTAAAATCACCAAAAAGTTAACAGAAATATATTGAAGAATCTTCTGCAAAAGATTAAGGACCACTTTTGCGAGAAGAGAGGAGGAAGAGCTTCAAAGGGTGTTTAAATCATTATCTTCAAAAAAAGAAAAACCTTCAAGATTATTAGGTTTAAGATTTAGATATTAACACCATAATTTTTTTCGCGCGCGGAAAGAGACAACTCTTCAAGAGATTGCTGACCTCATCATCTTTACAAGAAGGAAAGAAGGAATTAGAGAACGAGATCCAAACTCAACAAGAGCCCATTGGGAAATGCATGCGCACTTGAAAGGATCAGGTTGAGAGTTGGTCCTGATAGTGAAGATGAGACATATGAAACGACCAGATGATCCGATAGTACAGATAATACACGTGAGATACTATTCTTGTGAAGAAGACGAGTTTGAAAATCAAGAGGTAGTGGTGATATTGATTTTGATAGTTTGATTGATAAATTATATGTCAGTGGGATATATAAAGGCAGGAAACACAACATTAATAAAGTTCAGGAGAAATGTCTTATTAAATTTTGGATATACTTGTTTCAAATAAACTGGGCGATCAGACTGAATTGTTCAAATCTAGACATGCTATGAAGAGTTGCATTTTCCAACAATATGAGAAATAAAAAGCATTGGTCCCCATACTTGGTCAGTGGGTGAGAAAACTGCCATGTACCCATTTCTAGAGAATCAGTCCTACAAAGAAACCTGCATTGGTTTACCCTGGGGGTTAACCTCTTGGTTATATTTGCCAAACCAGGCGATTCCAGTTTCAAAACTAGAAAGTACATGCTAGGATTGTCAGTAGGAGACTTTGTGTCAAAGGCTCTAATTAACCATGTTCCTTGGTTTTCTCACAAATCGCAGTTTACTACTTGAAATGAGCTCCGACACACGGTTAGACTCCTGGCGACACCACGTGGCAAGTAAGATTATGAATTTGGACAGTGGCTCCATGGCTTTGAAGGAAAACAATACGGTGCTTTAGTGGAACATAATGTCTTTCTGAGATTTTTACATTTCTTACAAATTAGGACCGAATCTATTTTTTTATGCATTAGTACTGTTTTCTCATTGCAAGATCTGAAGCATTACTTCCAAATGACAACTGAATATCAGCTGCAAAAGAATATTTCTACTTATTTATTCATAATCCTCTCGCTAGCTCATGTCGCAGAAAAATGAATAATCGAACGCAGTCACTAATCTACGTTCACTACAAGTTTTTACTTTTTATATATTTACCCTTCTTAAATGATGAAACAATTCGATACATACATAAAAGAGTATAAATGGGCTTCAGTTTCCGAATATTAGAACTGGAATCAGGAGCAAACAACCTCGGTGGAAAACGCGAAGACCCTGGGGACGAGGTTGGGGAGTAAAAAACGCACCCATCTGACCACAAGATTTTTTGGTAATTAAGTGTTACGAAATTAAAATATGTTATAACCAAAGGATCCCTATATACAACGTTCATCTGGTAGCTTAATTATAAATAAAACTTGCATATCACTCTGCCACTTGAATAACAAATAGCAAGCTTCTTCAGTTGCTGTGAAACACTTGCTTTTGACAATGCGAATACTTGGCCATTAACTTGTTCTAATGTGTAACCACAAGGAAGGGTGGAAACCATTACTTGTAAAACATTTTCAGCAGCATGAAGGTAAAACCAAGAGAAAAATATAAAATAAAATTCCTAAATCCGCCACTGTTCTGAATCCATACTTTGGTGTGAGAGAAGATTTTAAAACCCAATTAACACATTTTGGGTCTGCAGCCTCAGACTCTCTAAGAAAAAAAGCCTACCTCAATAAGAAAGAGGTTTCCCTCTTAACTGACTTGAGAAGGTATCTGAATAGAGACAAGAGTTTTTCGTTGAAAATTCCAATAAAGGATCAAAGATGAAAAAATGATGATGCTATCCTCTCGCTAGTTTCCTGTCTTTCGCGGTCTCACTTCAGATTGACGTGCGTCGCTCAAAAACGTCTTTGCTTAAAGTGATGTAAGTTTGCATACAGGGTATAAGGTTTTGTAATCCCTCTTTTTCAACTCTTGTCATCCAGATTTATTGTATACTGTGGATCAAACCTCGGGCCGTTAGCTGCAACTGAGTTTATACTCTGAGTTGAATTTTAAAAAAAAGGGGATAAAATTTTGCAAGCTAATCTACCGATATTTCGAAGACTTGAGCATTCTGTGTCCGAAATTTGGAATTTCATTTCCTAATTTGCACTGCATAAAACAAAAAACAGTAAACATTTAGCCAAAAATTTGTGAGGAAAGTTGATGTTTTTTGCATAATGTTGTGCAGTGAATATCTTGGTCATACAGCTGTATTGGCCTGTTACGTGATTGACAGAATGTGTTTAGTTATTTGTCTCACCTTTGTCCTTGAAATCATATGAGAGGGTCACATTTCTTATGATATATATCATGTTATTGTTAAGTTGGTGCACAAGAAGTGCATTCACACACTAAAGTCCTGTGGCTCTGGTTTGAACATCTCAAGTGAAAAATAATATAGACGGTGTACTGCTTTTTGTTCAAAATTGCTATTAACCACTGGTAGAAATTTTTCTCAGTTTGTGTCGTCATCGTGTTGTTCTTAGTTTCTTTAAAGGACTATGTCGTAGATATGTTTGTTGCCAGTCATTACTTTCCCGAAGAATTTCCTTCTTATTTTGTTATTACACTTCTACTTTGATAGGCCACGTAGAAGCATGGTATGTAGAACTTGACATGTTAATTTGTCCTCGTTTGAGAGGTATTTTCATACATGTATCTTTTCTTGTTTGTAGTATGAGGAAAAGCTTCTACACAGTTCATTACTAAACACAGCGAAGCTAGAAGTTTGAAATAAGTCCAGTTTACATGTAGAAGCCATTAAAAAATTTGTCTTACATAAATTTACCTGGAAGTTAAAAACGTATGTCATACAGTACCTCTGTAATTTGATTCTCAAAAAAAAACTTCACTTGACTGTCGGGCAAGTAAAGGTCAGAATCTACTAGCCCGATCGAAAAATCCACGGGCCCCAGGTTTTCGGGCACCTCTTTCGTTACATGCTAAAAATCAGTCAGACTGGAACAAAACATTTGCATTGCCTTTTAAGGTTGCTTAGAACACCAAAGGAGGGAATTCCGTGATTGTACCTTAAGATAAACAGCAAAATTCTTTTCACAAACAAAAAAATGTTCAATCTATTGAAAAAACGTCCTCCTTGTCCAAGAAGACGAAAAAAGCCCGGTCTATATAGGGTTAAAGATAACTGGACAATGTTTCAAGTTTATACAGAACAAGTCTGTGTTTGTCATATATTGTAAAAGCTTACCTGTGTTCTGTAGGTTGTGAAGCCAGAACCATGAAGCCTTATGCCCCCAAAACAAATGGTGGAAGAGCAATAAGTGCTTCTGTTGGAGGGCTTGGGCATTTTGTGGTGTTATTTCGTTACTATTAGAAGTTGAAAAAGGTGGATGTAATTTCTTGTGACAGGCAAAAAGATGTGAAAAAGTTGACCGCGAAGTTCTCCTCTGGCTGCCTTCTTGTTTCGAAGCTAGACATGAGCCCGCAACAGATTGAACAACAACCATAAAAGTTGATGCCGGACTGGTTGGTGGTATTACCAAGAGAAGTTTACAGTAATCAAGTAACTAGGTGAACGAGATAGTGAGTTTTTTCTCTCATTGCTATAACTTGTTCAACACTTTGCTTTTCACAAGTTAAAAACTAACTAAAGGATATTTTTACACAACCCATTTACTTCGGCAGTGTAGGCCACTAGGCTTCATATAATCACGTTACATATTTTATGTTATTACTGTTTTATTGCAGGAAAAGTACCCCGACCCAGGATTGCTGTGTTGTGTGAAAGTAAGTAGACTTTGGCCTGTTGTAGATGGAATGTCAATTTAGATGATTTGTCGGTGGCGAGCAGGGTTTTCTTATTTTGCTTTTGAATAAGACAAACAATTGAGCTGCAAGACACTGACAACTCACGATATCTTGCGAAAGCTGTGTTGAATAATTGTGTTAGCATTCAACCAGTTAACTTGTTTTCACGTTTGTTGGTTAGATAACTGGCGGTAGTGTGCTACTGTAGATGCATGGGATTGCACATGTAGACAAACTGCTCATGAGCAGAATTATTCTCAGTGACTTAGTGGTCTCTTGAGCAATCAGAAGTTCAGATAAAATAAAGTTCTTGATTGATAGTAATATTTTCCTGGAGGCTATGACGAGGATTAAATATCCACTCAATACTTTCCTTATAGATACAGTTTAGATAGCTAAGTTTTATTTTAACATTATAAGTATAGAAGCTGAAAAACCATGTAAGGAGACGTACAATAAAACCTTTAAAACAATTCAAATTTGTCTAAATATACAATATGTTAAGTCTAAAACTGGTAGTGATGCTTACGTACATGTAATGTTAAAATTATAGTAATATGCTTCAAAATATCTTTTTGTATAATAAATGCAAAGTCTTTGAATCTTAAAATGGCGCAAGGTTTACGTAATGTTAAAACTGAAGCTGCTAAAAGCATCTAAAGATGTTAGGTTTCTTATGAGAACTTTAAGAATGTCGGATTGTGCGGAGACCAATCGATCATGTCCAATTCTTTTAATCCATAGAGTGGATTTCAGTTGGGCGTTCAAGTTATTCACGGTTGCTTTGGTTGACTGGTTAGCAAAACTCACGCTACTTATTTCTCAACCAATGAGAGGCAAAACCAAAACCAATCGTGACTTGTTCACACTTGTTTTACCACGCTTGGCGCTGGCTACATGTAATTGCTTTGAATGCTGATTGGCTATTTATGATGTTCTTGCCTGATGTGATTGGCCAGAGTAATAATATTACTTAGTTTTACAACAGTCAAATGAAAATTGCCCTAACATGTCTAACAAGTGAGGCAATTAGAAGTTGTGGATATTTCATGATGGCGCAGTTGTAATATTATTAGATATGCAGGCAATTTGTTTATAACATGATGCAGAGGTGTGTATTTGGAAAATACGTTTTATCTAAGTAATAGAAAGTAAGTTTAGATTCTAACAACTAGTTTATTTTCGAAAAAAGGTTGCTTACAGAAAAAGTTGTGTGGATGCAACATTAATTGCAGAGAATTGGAGAACAACTTGTGTATATTTAATGAAAAGTTGTATGAATCGAACAACAAGTGATACACAGTTGGAAATTAAGTTATAGATATGAAAAACAAGGTATCTACGAAGAACACACATGTTCTAAAGAAATCAAGAGAAACCTCGTGAGCAAGTTGACTGGTATTGTGTTCACAGTATCTAATCAAGTTTCTTCAAAGACAACTTGTGTTGAAGGAAAACTGAGATTTATTCTGGTATCAAACTGAACACAGAAAGGAGGCATTTTCTTATTAAAATGATCTCAAGAACCAAAGTTTCCGTTTTTCTCGATCAATGTGTCACAGCGAAAACACAGCGGTCCTTAATTTATTTAAAGTCTTACTGAACATGAGTAACAGGGATGTTCCACGGATGTCTCTCCCTTCTGAAGGATAGAGTTGCAGGTACATACACTTACACTAAAAGACAGTCCTTTCCATTGCTAAACATACTAAGTGAAATGGTAATGATTTTCCATAGCTACTGTACAAATGAATTAGTGGGATGGTTCTGACGTTCGATAACTGTATGAGTACATGGGATGGTAGGTGATTCTCCATTTTCTCTTGCAGAGTCTGAGAGTGGTATAGAGGATGATGCAGGTAAGTAGTGGATAATAATAAATGTAATGCAGTCAAGAAGAAGCAGCAAGTTCACGGCTGTTACTTGTCACTGCAGTGAATAAAGGGAGAGTTCTGTAGTTTAGTGACGTGGTCAGGATACTGGACTTGTAACCCATTTGTTGTAGATGTTACATACATTTATTAAGCGGCCCATTGTTTAAAGTATCATTTTTTGTTGTTTGCCTACAAACTAGCTTTGCAGCCAAAGCATTAAATTTTTCTTTTCTTTTTTCTTCCTTTTTTTGGATGCAGAGGAAGACTGTATTGAAGATGGTATGTTGTTTGGTCTGTTAAACTCTCGTGTGGAATTCACGTGTGAATGTTCAAATTGTTATAAATCTGGTTGTTAACTTATTAGAACCTCAGTTGGTTAGAAGTCTGTATGTGGTTGATCTTTTCCAAAGATGCAAGCTGCCATTTATGTGCAGGGTTTTAAAAATTAATATTGAAATAGCCATTTTTCTGTGTGTGTGTGTGTGTGTAAGTGAAATACAACTTATTAAACTATCAAAAGTAGGTTGAGTTTGATCGTCCGGGTGAACGTAGTACTGAATAGGACTGTTGTCGTTGACAGTGACTGACCTTTCGACAACCTGTGCGAGAGTCATCTTCAGAGTCAAAGTGAGTTGTATCACGTCAGTTGATGGTATTATACTCTGGTTATAGATCTAATTGGTCAACGACGTTCTGATGTTATTGGTCGTCTGTCAGTTAAGCCGTGATGTTATTGGCTATGAAGACTCGTAGTGTAATTGGTGCGTTTCGATCCGTCTATTGTCATAGTTAAACAGTCGTCTATTGTTAGTCAAATTGTCAGTTCTTCAGTCGTTCTCTCGTAGTTAGTTTTGCTGGATCTCGTCAACAAGTCATTTGTACGATGCTGGTAACTGTTGGCTACTATTCAGTGGCGTTTGTTCTAAGTTAGTAAACCAGCTTTCTAAAGTGAGTCGTTGATAGTTGTGGTGTTTTTGGCCAGCGGCCAATACACTTTGAGCATGCGCTCTTATGCGCCGTTCCGGAACGTAGTTCGTTCGAATCAAAGACATGACAGTGGCGACGAGGTAAACAATGTGAGGAAACAGGGCAATGATATTATCTGGGTTGATTTGGATGTTGATGGTAAACCACTTACGATGGAACTGGACACAGGTTCGGCTGTGTCTATCATCTCGTTTGACCTCTACCAGCAGAAATTTGACAGGCTTCCCCTGCACAAAACTGGACTGTCCTTGAAAACCTACCCCGGGGAAAACATTATGCCAGTAGGAGTGCTCAAAGTACCCGTGGATTACCAAAACCAAAGAGAGGTGCTGGACCTGTATGTCGTCAAGAATAAGGGTCCTGTTCTAATGGGAAGAGATTGGCTACGCATCATACGCCTTGACTGGTGTTCTATCAAGTCGCTGCAGGCTTCACCAGCTACCTCAAGTCCTAAAGAGCGTTTGGACGTTATGCTAGACAACTACTCAGATGTTTTTGAAAATAAACTGGGCACCTCTACATCAGCCAAAGCGAAGTTAACTCTTAAAGACGACAGCCAAGCACGCCTCCTCAAGGCCAGACCGATGCCGTATGCATTAAAGCCGAAGGTGGAGGAGGAACTGCGGAGACTCCAGAATGAAGGTATTCTCCCTAAAGTGGAGTGGAGTGAATGGGCCACACCGATTGTGCCTGTCCCCAAGAAAGATGGTTCCGTCAGACTTTGTGGTGATTACAAGATCACAGTGAACCCAGAACTACAAGCAGAGCAGTACCCTCTTCCTTGCATTGAAGACATCTTTGCAAACCTTGCTGGTGGGCAGAAATTCTCAAAGATTGACCTCCGCCAAGCGTATCACCAAATAGAGATGGAAGAAGATTCAAAGAAATATCTCACAATCAACATCCATATGGGTCTGTTCCAGTACAACCGACTAGTGTTTGGTATCACCTCTGCACCTGCTATCTGGCAGCGCACCATTGATCAAGGGTTAGAAGGTTCGTCTGGAACAAGCTGTATCCTTGATGATATGATCATCACTGGAAAGAATGATGATGAGCACCTTGCCAACCTAGAAGAAGTTTTACGTCGCTTACAGGCTCATGGTTTAAGAGCAAACAAGACCAAGTGCGAGTTTTTCAAAGAGAAGATAACCTTCTGTGGACATGATATTGACCGTCATGGTCTCCACAAGTCACCAGAGAAAGTGGAAGCAGTTTTGAAAGCGCCTCGCCCAAGCAATGTAGCTGAACTGAGGTCGTTCCTGGGGTTAGTTAATTACTACAACAGATTCCTACCCAATCTGTCAACAGTGGTACACCCTTTGAACCAGTTGTTAGAGAACAACCTTGAATGGAAATGGACGGAACAATGCGAAACCGCATTCTACAACGTGAAAGAAATGATCACCTCAGAGCAAGTATTAACACACTATGATCCCAGTCTGCCACTGAGGCTTGCTTGTGATGCCTCCCCTGTGGGAATTGGTGCCGTGCTATCCCACGTGATGAATGATGGGACTGAGCGACCAATTGCTTTTGCTTCCAGGACACTAACAAAAACTGAGCAAGGGTACGCACAAATTGACAAAGAAGCTTTGGCAATAATCTGGGGAGTCAAGAAGTTCCATGTGTATTTGTTTGGCCGATCTTTCACCCTGTACACTGATCATCAGCCATTAACATCCATCTTCCACCCACACAAAAGCATTCCAGTGGTTACGGCAGCCCGGCTTCAGCGCTATGCATTATTCTTGGCTGGCTATGACTACCAAATCGAGTACAAGAACACTAAAGTGCATAGCAATGCAGATGGCCTTTCACGCCTGCCACTTAAAACCGAAGAGAGAGCAGAAGAAGTTGTGGATCCAGTAAATGTTTTCAATATGATGCAGTTTGAGCCGTTACCAATCACAGTTGACAACGTCTGAAGAGAAAACCAAAGGGACCCTGTCTTGAGTCAAGTCCACGAGATGGTGACTAAAGGATGGCTAAGCAGCCATGTTCCTGTACTGGACCCCTTCTACGCTCGCAGGGATGAGATAACAGTACACTCAGGCTGTTTGATGTGGGGGATCAGAGTCATAGTACCCCCAAAACTTCGTCCACAAGTGCTTGAAGAACTCCATCAAGGACATCTTGGAGTGGTGAAGATGAAGGCCCTAGCAGGAAGCTACATCTGGTGGCCAGGGATCGACAAAGAAATTGAGGAAACCGCGAAGACTTGCTCAGGTTGCCAGCTAATGCAGGCTGAACCTAGTACTGCACCTGTACATCCATGGGAATGGCCATCGTCACCCTGGCAGCGAATCCATATTGATTTTGCTGGACCCTTTCTCGGCTGCATGTTTTTGATTGTCGTGGATGCTCATTCTAGATGGTTGGAGATAGAGAAAATGGACACCACGACCTCAACCAAAACCATCGAGAAACTGCACAGTTTATTTGCTAGATATGGTGTTCCATCCCAGTTAGTGAGTGACAATGGGCCACAGTTTAAAACTGAAGAGTTTCAGATGTTCCTCAAGAGAAATGGAATCAAACATCTGACATCTGCTCCATACCATCCTGCCAGCAATGGTCTAGCCGAACGCTGTGTGCAGAGTTTCAAATCAGCCATGAAAAGTGAAACGGAAGTAAAACCTCTGAGCATTAAGCTGGCAACGTTCTTGCTAGCTTACAGAAATACCCCGCATTCAACCACTGGAGAAGCGCCATCTCAGCTATTTTTGGGAAGACGATTACGCACTCGACTGGACTTGCTGAAACCAGATCTCCGCTTGAAGATAAGCAACCGTCAGATAGACCAATCCGTCACGAAGGGTGGTGCTGTAACTAGAGAATTCTCCATCGGTCAGACAGTGTTAGCACGAAATTACACTGGTAGTACAAAGTGGGTGCCTGGCATCATCCGAACACAACTTGGCCCCCTTTCTTACGAAGTAGAAGTCAAACCTGGCTTAGTGTGGCGTCGACACACAGACCAGCTGAGGGATACCAGAATTCAGTCACACCAAGCAGCAACCCTATCACCCAGATCTCAGAACTTCCAATCCAGGTTGAGAGTCGTGAGGACCCAGTGTCTGTAGCCAGTGAGCAGCCAGCAGCCAGCAACTTGGAGACTGATGTTCTGCCACCAAGTCCAGTGGCTGACCCTGCAGCCAGCAGTCCACCAAGTTTGAGTGAACCTGTTCCTGAATCTGTTCCTGTTAGACGATATCCGGTCCGAGTGCGGAAGCCCCCAGCTAGGCTGGATTTATAAACTTTGAAGTGACATTAAGACTGTGCTTATTTCAATAGGCGTGTTGTGTTTGACTTAACGTTTCAGATCCTTATTAGTTACCATATTGCATGCACTAGCTAGTGGTGAGGAGTTGTGGTGTTTTTGGCCAGCGGCCAATACACTTTGAGCATGCGCTCTTATGCGCCGTTCCGGAAAGTAGTTCGTTCGAATCAAAGACATGACAATAGTAGTGTGTAGAATACGTAATACATGTCGCAGAGTCCCAGTCAATTTGATGTTTAGTCTTTAAACGGTGTTCAGCAATGTGATTGCTGAAGTCACCATTTCTCGTCGCTCGTTTGCGTTCGGTCAGTCGCGTGCTAAGGTTTCTGCCGGTTTCACTAATGTAGGTAGCCTGGCATTCGCAGCATTTGATCTTTGTATACTGCTCCCTGTCTGTCCTCAGGACAACAACAGTACCATTCAGGACTACGTTCACACGGACGATCAACTCAACTTACATTTGAAATGACTCCTGGTTTCAAACCTTTCACAGTTTTATTAAACTATGATTAAAATTGAAAGTTCTACAATAGACCTTACCACAAGGAGATTATTTACACATATTATATTATGAAATGGAGCACTCCTCACATTTGGCCATATTATAGTTCCAAAACGGAAGTCAGAAAACACAGGGTCGAGATAGTCCAAGGTTGATTAATCCAGTTTTGCTCTGGTTTTTGATTTGTGCAGTATCTTGGAAATGTTTATGATATTATTCTTGTGACAGGATTTCCTGAGTGGGCCATTCCTCGTCCATACATTG
>JBBMOI010000009.1:14967500-15002500 GCA_038088405.1 Porites divaricata
ACATTTTCCAAATGTCGATAACATTGAGATTTCACTCCGCTATACCCAGGCTCGACAGTTGCTTCTACGTTAACCCCAAGGCAATGTTTGAAATCGCTTGAGTTTTCTAAACAACTTCCTGATGTTATTAAACGAATTAAACGAGACATTTCGCGAAAACTGGACGTGAATTTCTGACTTCCGGGCATCTAGTGAATGGTGACGGGTCTGCACATAAGGTACAAGAGCAGTTGGATGATAGACGAAGGCAAAAAATAATAATAGGGCAATTAAGGCTAGGGCCTACTTTTTGTTATTATCGGTAAGTTCGAAAAGGTCTGAAAAAAGACCATTTGGATTCATAAAGTCTGTGAGATCGGTTCTTTTTTCACCAGGTGGTTTTCAGTCATATTACAAGACTTGTTACAGGAAGTAAGTAGCTTCTTGACTTAAGTGTTATTTGGTGAAAAACAAAACAGAGTTAAGGGCGGGGGATCAACGCAGCTGCGGTGTGCAAGCCTGTTTGAGACAAGAAAAGATCAAAGATTTTTTGTATAGTCCCCATTGCTTCGTTCCTGGAGCAATGCGAAATTAAGGGACCAAAGGCGATTGAAACTTGTCAACGGAAAAGAAAAATGAAAGGACTGACTTATTCGTTTCCTACACTATTGCAACGAATTCGTCAATGAATCCTGGCAATGAATCTACTGATCGCGAGATTGTGAGTCAGTGCTCCGAACTCTGTTAACTTTTTGACTTAACTGATAGTCTACCGGGAGGACAAAACCAAGTTAAGGGGACCAACGCAAAGGCGATGACTAAGCCTGTTTAAGATAAGAAAAAGATCAAAGTGTCATTAACATATTTGTTTGTGTAGTGCCCATTGCTCTGGTCCTGGCAGGTGTCCTGGGGCAATGAGAAATTAAGGGGACCAAAAAGGTGATCAGTGAAATTGTCAACGGAACGAAAAAGGAATGGACTATTTTTTCGTCTTAAAGAATTCGCTGATGATTCCTGGCAATAAATATACTGCGATAATTTCTTTATTCGATTCCTGATATTCAAATGACTGTTAGGTAAAAGCAAAAACCTCAGTGAACCAGATGAAAACTGTTTCTGCGTAACGTGCCTTATCTCTTCTCCTAACGGTGTTTTGACAAGGCCTTAAGAGTTGTGGATTTTTTAGTCATTAGCACAACCTCTAGTACTAATAAGCAAGAGCAAGTTTGTTGAGACTTCAGTTACATCAGGAACTCCTGGGTATAGTAACGGAGGCCGGCAAAATGTAACTATCTAAAGGTAAGCTCTATTATTCATTTTGTTCTTTAGATGTTCATTCGCTGTGCAGCATTGCCCTGTTATGTAATCAACAAATTTTAATATAGTTCCCACAGTGAAAAGCCGACAAAATTTTTTTTGTCGCGCGGTGTTACTGAATTGCTTGGATTATCGGGTTCACTTGATTTAATTTGATGAAGTTAAAGTAAACTCATTGAGCAATTTTAAAAAAGAACTAAGTTTAAAGGAATTTAGCTCGTTATGCATGTTGTTCGTTTCGATCAGTCGAGTTAGAAATTTGGGTAAAATTGTGACATAAAGGTGGATTGGTCCCCGCCATCACAGTTTTAGTCTCTGAAAGTAGGGATCGGCAATAGATAAAGGGAGAAAAGTTATAAGAGGAAAACCTAAGGCCAAGCGAAGATATCTGTTCCAAAACTGGACTATTTCGACTCATAAAATCGTATGGAATAGTGATCAAAATTTACACATGTGTGTCTTCATCCCGAGGGTCCTCAGGTGCTGCCACTGAGGACTGTTTTAAAAGGACGACAGCAAATTTTCCGGCGCAAATGTAATTGTTATTTGTCACACTGTTGGCCAAATAATGGACCTGGGCGATGAGTCTGTTAATGAGAACGTACCGGGGTGGGCATTTCGATCGATTTCATTGCAAACAAATAGCAATTGGTTTGACAGTGAAAAACTGGCGGAAAATTAATGACACACTTAAAAATGCTGACCCAAGAGCACACATTGTTTCAATAAAAGTAGCGTAAATTAAAATGTTACGTTGGTCTGACTTAAATATGAAATTCAGGTAATGAATTCTTGATGGAACTGGTCACTAGCGGGCACGTTTTAATGGTGATCCAAGGGATAATGTTTTGTGGTTATAGTGCCATTTAGTATATATCAGGAGCCCACGTTTATATCAGTCCAGTGGATATGAAAACAAAATTTCCCGCGCAGTCCTATAACCTCTTACTCTGTTAAGAATTTGCTCTTATAATAATCTACCATATTGTTTGTGTCGATATAATTCGACTTTTAATTTGGGAGAATTCGTGAAGAAAAACTGATTTTTTTCTTGCGAGGATATCTATAATATTTAGTGCAAGATAATAAAATGTCTGGTTTCTCTAAATATAAAATGTTTTGTCGCGCATTGTAACTTTATTTCTCTGATTATTGGGTTGATTTAATTTGATGAAGTTAAACTATCAAGCCTTTTCAAAAAAGAAGTTTGTTAAAAGAAATGTACGGCTCCTTGTTCGTTTCAATTAGTCGAGTTAGGAATCCGGGTTCGAGTAACTAAAATTGTGACATAAAGGTGGATTTCTTTTCTCGAGGTTGCCCATTATTTTTTAGTCCATGAAATTAGAGATCGGGAATGGATAATGTCAGAAAATAATTAAGATAGATGTAGCTTTTCCAAAAGACTATATTAAGACTCATAAAATCGTGTGCAATAGTGATAAAAATTTACAGATGTGTTGTGTCCTCACTAATAGAGGGTCCCCACATATACGCCAGGATTCCAGGATTTTTTAATTAGGATATTAGCAAATTTTCTTAAAGCAAATGTAATTGTTATTGTCACACTTTTGGCCAGATAACGTAGTTGGGCGATGAGGCTTGCCAGAAAAAGGAGTGCATTTCGATCGATTGCCAAAATGGAATAGCAACTGGCGGAAACTGTTGATACTGACACACACAGTCAAAGTGAAAATTGCCTTCAAAACACAAAATTACTTCCGTCATGGCGGCGTAATTGAAACGTTGGTGTGACTTAAATCTGAAATTCTTGCTGGAAATGAATCGAACGCTAGTTTGCACGGTTTAGATGGAATCCAAGGGATAATTTTTTTGTGGATGATAGCAGTTAGGAGCAACTCTGGCCTGGCCTGTTTATATTCAGAGGGTCTGAAAACAAAATTTCCCACGCATTCCCTTAACCTATTATTTGTTCAGAAATTGCTCTAAAAATGATTTATGACTGTTTGTATCGATGGAAATCGACTTTTAATTTGAGGGAAAGCGTGAAGGGTAACTTGATTTTTTTTGCGAGGACATCTATAATATTTGGTGCAAGATAATAAAATGTCTGGTTTCTCTTTAATAGTTGTTACTTCCTCTGTGCAGCAATGTGACCTGCTCGATAATTTTTGGTAATCATAGCGGACTAGGCTGAACATGTGCTCTAGGGTCTCCGCGTGCTTCAAGCACAGGACACCATTACTGTTAACTTTCTGAGTTAAGTGATATCTACGGGAAAACAAAACCGAGTTAAGGGGACCAACGCAAAGGCGATGACTATAAGCCTGTTTAAGATAAGAACAAGATCAAAGTGTCATTAACATATTTGTTTGTATAGTGCCCATTGCTCTGGTCCTGGGGCAATGAGAAATTAAGGGGACCAAAAAGGTGATCAGTGAAATTTGTCAACGGAACGAAAAATGCATGGACTACGTTTTCGTCTAAATGAATTCGCTAATGATTCCTGGCAATAAATATACTCAAATGACTGCTAGATCAAGGCAAAGATCTCAGTGAACCAAATGAAAGCTGTTTCTGCGTGACACACAGTCAAAGTGAAAATTGCCTTCAAAACACAAAATTGCTTCCGTCATGGCGGCGTAATTGAAACGTTGGTGTGACTTAAATGTGAAATTCTTGCTGGAAATGAACGCTAGTTTGCACGGTTTAGATGGAATCCAAGGGATAATTTTTTTGGGGGATGATAGCAGTCAGCAGCCCATATGGTCTCTGGCCTGTAATATTCACCAGAGGGTCTGAAAACAAAATTTCGCACGCATTCCCTTATGCTGTTATTTGTTCAGAATTTGCTCTAAACATGATTTATCATACTGTTTGTATCGATGGAAATCGACTTTTAATTTGAGGAAAATCGTGAAGGGTAACTTGATTTTTTTTGCGAGGACATCTATAATATTTAGAGTAAGATAATAAAATGTCTGGTTTCTCTTAATAGTTGTTACTTCCTCTGTGCTGCAATGTGACCTGCTCGATAATTTTTGGTAATTATAGCGGACTAGGCTGAACATGTGCTGCAGGGGTCTCCGCGTGCCTCAATCACAGGACACCATTACTGTTAACTTTCTGAGTTAAGTGATATCTACGGGAAAACAAAACCGAGTTAAGGGGACCAACGCAAAGGCGATGACTATAAGCCTGTTTGAGATAAGAACAAGATCAAAGTGTCATTAACATATTTGTTTGTATAGTGCCCATTGCCCTGGTCCTGGGGCAATAAGAAATTAAGGGGACCAAAAAGGTGATCAGTGAAATTTGTCAACGGAACGAAAAAAGCATGGACTACGTTTTCGTCTAAATGAATTCGCTAATGATTCCTGGCAGTAAATATACTCAAATGACTGCTAGATCAAGGCAAAGACCTCAGTGAACCAAATGAAAACTGTTTCTGCGTGGACGTGCGTTATTTATACTGCTAAGTGTTTTGGCAAGGCGGCAAGTGATTGTTTTGGATATTTTCGTTCATCTTTTGGTGACGAATTAAATTAGCACAACCTCTTCCCTGCGAGCAGAGGTTTCTCTCTTGTATGGCTTTTAGCGTTTACGAAGTCGTTCGCGTGCATGGCTTGTCAGGCTGTTGCGTAGTTTGTTGCTCGCAGGGTACACAACCTCTAGTATGATAAGCAGAGCAAGTTTTTTTGAGCTTTCAGTTACCTCAGGAACGTCTTGGGTATACTAGCGGAGCGCGGCAAATGTAACTATCTAAAGGCAAGCTGCATAAATCATTTCGTTATTTAGTTGTTAACTCTGTGCAGCATTGCCCTGTTAGGTACTAGTCAACAAATTTTAATATAGTCCCCACAATGTAAAGATAAAATGTTTTTGTCGCCGGCATTATAACTTTATTTCTCTGATTATTGGGTTGATTTAATTTGATGAAGTTAAACTATCAAGCCTTTTCAAAAAAAAAGTTTGTTAAAAGAAATGTGCGGCTCCTTGTTCGTTTCAATTAGTCGAGTTAGGAATCCGGCTCCGAGTAACTGAATTTGTGACATAAAGGTGGATTTCTTTTCGCGAGGCTTCCCATTATTTTCTAGTCCATGAAATTAGAGATCGGGAATAGATAATGTCAGAAAAATTATAAGATAGATATAGCTTTTCCAAAAGACTATATTAAGACTCATACAATCGTGTGCAATATAGTGATAAAAATTTACAGATGTGTTGTGTCCTCACTAATAGAGGGTCCCCACATATGCGCCAGGATTTTTTAATTAAGATATTAGCAAATTTCTAGTTGGTCGCCAATGTAATAATTGTTATTGTCACAATTTTGGCCAAATAACTTATTTGGGCGATGAGGCTTGCCAGAAAAAGGAGTGCATTTCGATCGATTCCTGTGCCAAAATGGAATAGCAACTGATCGACAGTAAAAAAATTGGCGGGAACTGATGATTACTGACACACACAGTCAAAGTGGAAATTTGCCTTCAAAACACAAAATTGTTTCCGTCATGGCGGCGTAATTGAAACGTTGGTGTGACTTAAATGTGAAATTCTTGCTGGAAATGAACGCTAGTTTGCGCGGTTTAGATGGAATCCAAGGGATAATTTTTTTGTGGATGATAACAGTTAGGAGCCCATATGGTCTCTGGCCTGTTTATATTCACCAGAGGAGGGTCTGAAAACAAAATTTCGCACGCATTCCCTTAACCTATTATTTTTTCATAATTTGCTCTAAAATGATTTATCATACTGTTTGCGTCGATGGAAATCGACTTCCGATTGAATTTGAGGGAAATCGTAAAGGAAACTTGATTTTTTTGCGAGAATATCTATAATATTTAGTGCAAGATAATAAAATGTCTGGTTGCTCTTTATATTAGTTGGTACTTTTTGTGTGCTAAAACATACTTGGTTGATTATTTTAAGCTTAAGATAGACTCGAGGTTGACTGTGTTGAAGCAAAAGTCAGAAAATAAGCCCCTCCATGTATAAGCTCCCCAAACTCGTAACGCAAAAACCCTCCGTTTAATCGCCCTTCCGAATCAGTAAGTCGCTGGGGGCTTGGTACTTGGAAGTTGCCCTCAAATACAGAGTAAAACTAAGAAAAAAGGTATATTTCCTTCCAACTATAAGTTAGCCCATTCAATTGTGAAACGCAAATTGCCCTTCGGCCTCCGAATACAAGCCCCTTCATAAGTAAGCCTCTCAAAAAGGGTCCGTGAAAAATATAAGCCCCAGGGCTTATTTTGAGAATCGAATTTCACGGTATTTAACAGAATGTGCTGTACAAAAGTTACACGGTTAGTTGTTTTGATTAGTCGGGTTAGAAATTCGAGTAAAATTGAGACGAAAAGCCCAAATTTATCTTTTCCCGAGAATCCCCATCATAGGCGGATTTTGGCGAGGGATTGGCCGTGGGGACCGCGGCCACCCACTTTTCTTTGGCATTTTGTGTTATTTGTATAGAAATCCGTCTTAGAAAAATATAAAGTATCTAGGATACAGCTGTTAAGTATCCTGGCCACCGCTTTATGAATTTTCTGGATCCGCCTCTGCCCATAATTACGGTGTATGGTGCATGGCTACACATCACACTAGGCATGCAAAAAATTTATGACAGAAATAAGGCCGTAGTTGTTTTTTTTTTGCTAAAATATCTTCATTCGAAAAAGCCATTTGGTTTCATAACATCTGGGTGATGAAATGGTGATCAAAATGTGAGATCGCTTTTTTATTACTTGGCTGAGTTTGTGATGAATTATGTTCTTTTTAGTTCAGTTACCCGAGACTCACTTTTGACTTAGGTGTTATCAAGTAAAAATCAAAACAAAGATAAGAAAACGATCCAAGGCTGTAACCTTATTTGTTTTTAAAATTCGTATTGTCCCCATTGCTCTGGTCCTTAATTGAGGAATGAGAAATTTAAAACTTAAGGAGATCAAAGGTGATTGAAACTTGTCAATTGAACGACAGATGAATGGACTTCTACAACTTTTTCGTCTAATCGAATTCGCCAATAAATCGTGGTAATGAGGGAGTTTCTTTATTCGAGTCCTGATATTTAAATGACGGGTATATTAAGGTAAAAATGTCAGTGAACCAAATGAATATACTTTTCAGTTCTGCGTGACATGCGTAATTATCTCACTGCTAAGTGTTTTGGCAAGGCTCGTTGTTTTGGATTCAGCACATTAACCCCTAGCATATTAATCAGAGCAAGTTTGATGAGACTTCAGTTGCATCAGGAACTCTTGGGTATACCAGCGGAAAGCGGCAAAATGTAACTATCTTAAGGTAAGCTGTATAAATCATTTCGTTCTTTATTTATTTAATAATTTGACCAGCTGGGTAATCAACAAATTTTAATATTGTCCCCACAGTGCATGTAAAGATAAAATGTTTTGTCGCGCAGTTTAACTGTATTGCTCTGATTATCGGGTTGATTTAATGTGATGAAATTAAACTTTTCAAAAGAGAACTTAGTTTAAAGGGAATTTTAATAGCTCGTTCTTCGTTTCGATCAGTTGAGTTGAGTTAGAAATCCAGTTAAAATTGTGACATAAAGGTGGATTTTTTTTCAGGATGGTCCTCATTTTTCAGTCTTTTAGCCCATGAAAATAGGGATCAGTGATAGATAATGTCGGAAAATTTATAATATGAAAACCTAACGCCAAGCGAAAATAGCTTCCAAAAGACTATTTAGACTCATAAAATCGTGTGGAATAGTGATCAAAATGTACTAAGATGTGTTATGTCCTCGTTCTGAGGTTCCTCACGTATGCGCTAGGATTATTTAAATAGGACAGCAGCAAGTTTCCTGGCGCAAATGTAATCGTTATTTTCACACTGTTGTTCAAATAATGGACTTGGGAAATGAAGCTCTGCTTAAGAGAGTAAGGGCATTTCGATCGATTTCTTGGCAGAAAGGTAGCGATTGATTTTACAGTGAAAAGTTGGCGGGAAATTAGAGACTCTTAAAAAAAGGAGTAAAAATTGATCCAAGGGTGCAAAATTACTTCACCCAAAGCGACATAATTAAAACGTTACGTTGATGTGACTTAAAATTAAACAGTATGAAATTCAGGTTTTTGACTGATCCTTGGAATCCAAGGGGTAATGTTTTGTGGAGGTATAGCGCCACATTTGTTCAGAGCATCTGAAATCCTGTAAACCTGCAATCTTGCAATCCTGTAACCTGTTGCTGTGAATATAAATTTATGAAATGAAGTGCAACTGTGAAACACTTTGTGGAAAACTTAACTTTATTACTAATTTATACTAGCACTGTTTATCTGGTTAAAGTTGTTTGCTTCGATTAAAGGGCGCGATCACAGAAATGTAGCGACCTGACTTTGTCCCAAGGGCTTCTCCCCTAAGAAAAAGGGAAAAGTAAAGGGCGTTAAATTCACTGGAAAAATTTCGCGACTTTCTATTTATTATTTGGCAAAGTAGGAGAAAGATATGTATCCTGTTATTTTTAAAGAAACGATTCAAAGTAGACAGACTGCAAATTATCCTAGTTGCTAAAAAATATATATATATATCTCTACGTGTCGCAACTGTTCATCAGTAGGATGCCTAAAATGATGTGAGTCAGGTGGGTCACAGAAGAGATTAATTTTTATTTTAGTAGCTACATGGAAAGATTTTGGAAATATTTCAATATCTTCACGGTCTTCACGAATGAATAACAAGTTGGCAAAAGCCTTGCTGATTTGGGGGATGGTTGAACGAAAAGACTGACCTTCTCAGTGTGAAAAAGAAAACAACAACAACAAGACTCCACACCTTCTTTGACGTAACTTCATAATCACAAATATGGTTAACAGCATTGCGCGGGAAATTTTGTCTTCTGTTCAGACTACGACTCTCAATACTTCGTTTGCTGTACCCTCGCAAAATATTACGTTACTTCCGATTCCCTCCAAATTTGGCCCACAGGAAGTTAATAGATTTAGCCAATTATGTGCCTAGTTCCAGCCCCCATCGTGTTTTGAGCTTCACGCAACGATTTTTTAAGTATGGCGATTTGATTTGATGCGGCACGATTTGTGAGTGATTTGTGGCGGCTTTTGCGAAGAATGAAAGCTTGTATCGACGAATTTCAACCAAATACAAGTCAAGCAAATTATTTTTGAAGGTTTCTGGAGGATAACAAGCAAACAAAACCGCGAAATCGAGGTAAGAAAGAAGTAAGAATCTTTCCGTGGAATGCGCTGAACTCCGTCCCGCTCAGCTTTTTGCCTTAAATCCTTTCTTATTTTGATGAATTATATCAGCGAATTTATGTTTGCTTGTTTTTAACTCGATATTTCGCCGAGAAACTGAAAAATAAATTGTCTCTCGAAGGTCAACATAGGCCACACTGCACGAGGTGACGCTAAAGTGTCGAGTGCCAATGCTATATTTATTAGCTCTGACCTCATTTGCATTATGTGAAAATTTCTAGAAAATCGCTAGTCGCTCTATACTTTCGATCGATTTTCAGGCTTTTTTTCTTAGACATGGAAAAAAAAAATCATTTCGACTGTATTACACAAAATAGACATCTCTCCTGCCAAAGTTGCATTCTTTATTAATTAAATTTTTAAAAACTCTGTGGCTATATGCCTGGCAGGGTTGGGTCTTAAAAAAACTAAATGAAATCCCTTCTGGCAAAATCTCTTTTTCTAATTGTCTGAAAGGACAGTATTCCATCTTTGTTCAAAATCACCAAGCGATCAGGAAAACAGGGATAGATTTGCAGTTGAGCGGTTGTGGTTTCTTGATCATAGAGTGGAGTCGCCGCCGTTTCGACATTTAGGGTGTGTTCGTTTCTGTGAATCCAAAAACGGATTTTCGATCTAAGAACGGATTTCGCATTCCTTTCGGCAAATCCAAATCCGGATTTTTGATCTTGTGAATCCTTTCTGAAAAAGGATTCATTGGATTTGAAATCCGAAGAATCCAAATCCAGATTAATGGATTAGTGATCTATGCTGTTCCATTCACAGTGGATCCAAAATTAGTCCGATGATCCAGCGGTATTTCCAGTTGAAGTATTCCCATAGAGGCGGTAGAGTTTCCTTGTTGCTGTCATTTGCCGCAAAACATCTGAAAACATTAGAAGATTGTTCCTGGTACATTAAAATATCCATATACTAACCATTTGTCTCTAAAGATTGCTTGAAATCAGAAATGAGTAAAAGTAACAAATGAAGTGTTATCTAACTACAAACTCGCTTGTAGATGCTACAGGCACTCGATCGTGTTACATAAAAAAATCCGAGCTATGGAACTGGATCAAACTGGCCGACATTCTTTAGATAATTTTCAATTTTAATGCGCTTCTTTCTTGGTCTGTTTTATATGTTCCGTCGTCACTATTCGAACTGCCGACCACTAAATTCTGCACGGTATAATTGCATAATTTGTCAAACAGTAGAAAACACGTCATTTTTTGGGAGGCTGTTGTGCATATTGCACGCATTGGTGAAAGGTTACCAAGGTTACAAATCCAATTTCGGATTTCACGTTCCTTTCGACTGCGAAATCTGGCAAATCTAAGATCAAAAATCCGTTTTTGGATTCACCGAAAGGAACACACCCATAGAAAAATTTCATGAGTAGCAGCACGTGACTCACGGGCACGTTTTCGCACAGGCCAAATACCGGGCAGTCTGAGAGGCGACTGGAAAGTAAGAAAGCCTGTTGTTAAGCCAAAGAATACATACTTGCCTCCTTTATTTTCCCAAAGCAATAACGACGATACAGTGCTTTCATTTTGAGACCTCATTTGCAAGGCCTCTAGCCACTGCAAGCTAAACGGCTCTTGACATGGCTTGAGTCTTACAAGACACGCTCCTCTAATTTTTTTAATTGGTGAAGAATACTGTACTTTCAGACGATTAGAAAAAGGGATTTTGAAGAAAATCCAAAAAATTTTCTGGCTGCCGGGCATTTAGTTTTTTTTTAAGACCCTTCCCAGCTGCCAGTCATATAGCCATGCTTTAAAATAATTGTGCAGATATATGCCATGTAAATATTTTTTGCGAAATATTATGGGTTTTCCAAGAGCAAAATATTTTATTTCTGAAAGGTTAATTTTTGTCCTTTCCAATGAAGTAAAGCTTTATAATACTATGGAACTGTAAATGATAGCAGAGATATAATTTTTTAAAGTAATGGTCAATAATACGTAATAATGCTGAAGACAAAGAGTTAAAACCACATTATTTGACAAAAATTTTGAATTTTATGAATATTTGGTGGGGTAATTTACCTGCTATTCAAACATATACTTATATTGATCTTTTTTATTATTTATTTGGTCACAGTCATTTACAAGAAAGAATGGCCGAGGCAGGTGCCTCGGTTTGCCTCTTGCTGGCTGGAATCCTGTTTTTTCAGACTCTCAGATTCCAAACTGAAGTGAACCTTGAGATGGATGGAAGAAGGCGGAATTTGAAACTAGTGAGTAGTCTCTATATGTTATAGTTAATTTTTTTCTTTTCTTCAACTTTATTAGGATACATTACAATACCTTAAATGGATGCTGTTAAATAGGCAAGAAAGTTGTTAACATGTCCTTGAATTCAATAAATCCTTTAAAAGGCCTTTGAATAATTTTATGTACTATTCTTTGTTATTTTTTTGAGTTTTCCATAACTTGTACATGCATGTGGCAAAATAGCGTTGAGCTTTCGAGCACAAATTTGAGTATTCATGTTCTTTTAGATCACATCAGTCAGCCTTCTTTCAAACATTTGTTGGACAGTCAAGTTTCCATGAAATGGTCTGGGTATTTTTTCCTTGTTATTGTTGTTGTTGAATAAGCTTGTCTTCAATGGTGATCTTCAGCAATCTTCCAAGTTAAAAGTTTGGCTTGGTGACCATTTGGCAACCAACTCTTTTCGGTTAGGGAGACTTTTTACAAATCAAGTTCATGCCAGCTTCAAAATTTTAGGTGCCATGACAACCAAAGTGGTTGTCACTTGGGGGGTTGTTTAGTGGCTGTTTAAGGTGGCTTGACCCAGTATTTTTATAGGCACACCCTCTATTATCGACTCTTCTGTACTTAAACAAATCGATCTGTATTTTAAAACGATTATGACACATGGATTGCAATTAGACTAATTTTTGTTTTAGGGTTAGGGTTAAGTTTTTTGGTGTTATTTTTCAGCCTCACGTGGCAACGATGTCACAACAGTTTTAGCTCTTAATTGAATTTCAGCCCTGTTTGGCATTTTCTTTTGAAATGCTTTAAGCTATGTATTCTTTGGATAAATGTCTATAAGAGGAATTTCTATAAAATGGGTATAAATTTGCATGCACTGAAGACTGGACTTAATGCAGATAAATTTGCTACTCTTTGGATGTTTCCAAAAGGGTTTCTCACTCATTCATTTTGCTTATGACCCTTATACACTCTATAAGCCGCTGAATGCAAGTACACTTGCTCATTTTCGAAAAACATGAAAACGTATGAATCAGGGTAAAACGCAATGCTGAGCTCTTTTCGTAGCATCTAGGGCTATTTTCACGAAAAACAGCGATTCAAACAAAATTTGTTGATAGATATTTTAAAACGTTTTTAGTGCATCAATTGATCAGTGTACTATTAAATCCCCGAAATTCGTGGCAATTGAAAACTTCTAAAGTTGCCTAGCATGGGCGCAAAAATGAGTAAATATTGAAGTGATGTCATATACCTGGCTAAGTTTTTGGTCTGGGACTTCCTATTGTCTTGAGTTTAGCACAACATCAAATTCCCATGTAGCACGTGATAATTTACCGTGCTTGGTTGCCCTCTGAAATTCTTTCTGAAATATGGTAATGCTGTAGGATGGGAGAAAACAATAGCGAATAGATTTTAGAGGGCAACCAAGCACGGTGAATTCTCGCATGCTGCATGGGAATTTGATGTTGTGCTAAACTCGGACAATAGGAAGTCCCAGAACAAAAACTTAGCCAGGTATATGACATTGCTTCAAAAGTGAGTAAATTTTACTCACTTCTGCGTCCATGTTAGGCAACTTTAGAAGTTTTCAATTGCCACGAAATTCAGAAATTTAATAGTACACTGATCAATTGATGCACTAAGAACATTTGAAAAAAATCTATCCACGAATTTTGTTTGAATGGCTGTTTTCGTGAAAGTAGCCTTAGAGATTATAAAAAGAGCTCAGCAGTACATTGTACCCTGATTTATACGTTTTCATGTTTTTTGAAATCACGCAAATTTACTTTTGTTCAGTGGCTTCTAGAGTGTATAAGGGTCATTTGCAAAACGAATGAGTTAGAAACTCTTTTTGGAAGCATCCAAAAAAGATGCAAATTTATCTGCATATCCAGTCTTCAGTGCATGCATAATTTACACCCATACTTCACACTGAGCTGAAGACATTTATCCAAAGAATATGCAGCTTTAAGCATTTCAAATGAAAATGCCGAACAGGGCTGAAATTTGATTTAGAGCTAAAACCATTGTGATGTCATTGCCACATGACATTTATTCTGATCGGCCAAAAAATAATACCAAAATAAAATTTAGTCTAATTGCAATCCATGTGGCATAATCGTTTTACAATACGGATCGATTTGTTTAGGTATAAGAGATTCAAAGATGGAGGGTGTGCCTATAAAAATACTGGGTCGAGGCCACCTCAATGATTTTATTATGGTTAATTTTTCATTGATATTCAGAAGGAGGAGATCCCTGAATTTCTAATTCAAGGCAAAGATCAAGAAGGTTTTGAAGAAAGATACATCAGTGACTTCATAGGTAATTTTTCAATGGATAATATTTTCAAAACTGCATCAATTTAATGTAGTACTGCATGACCACCAACCCAATAGACACATGTAGGTGACATGAAACTGCAACAAACCCCTTCTTCCACTACATTCAAGAAAATTAAAGGCTTTTTAGGACTTTGTCTTTCACATATTTAACTTCCTTATAAATCCCCAAGTATCCAGGGAAATAACTTTATACCAACCAGCCAAAAGTTACTTCAGGGACACGCATACTGAGGACAGTCAAGAAACATGTACATGTTTTCTATAATTTTAGTTCTAATAGTATTTAGCTAAAGCATCAGAATACAACGCTTTCTAAAAATAGAATGACATTTTTAGAATGGTTACTTAGGAGTCTGGTGTAAAAGAGAAAATTGGAAATTACTAATTTATCATGGAATTGAAATTTCATAACTATTCTTGCTTAGCTTGAAAAAGGCTATTAACCCAATGATGAACTGAAGAGCTTTAATGTTGTTCTAGGGAGAGGCGTGTTCTCAACAAAGAAGTTTTCAAAGGGTTAATTCCTTCTTGAGTACAAAGGAGAGCTTGTCTCAGAGGATGAGGGGTATCAAAGGGAGGAGTCATATGGGGCAGAGCTAGGAAGCTTTCTCTTCTTTTTTAAGGATGGATCCAAATGTTTATGGTATAAAATTATTTTACACTATTATAATATTAATACAGAAGAACTTGACACTAACCGAAGAAAAAGCAATAAAAAGGTGTTGGGGTTTTAAAATTGTGGGGGTCTCTCTCAGAACCACTGCACACAATTCAACCTCATCAATGAGTATAATTTAAATCTACCTATGAAAATAGGTTTCATAAGGATGTTATAATCACTAACATGATATACTACATGTATTGTGATGTTTTGTATTTTTGTAATACTATCAACTCTTGCCAGACTGGTTATGTTTAATAAAAGGAGGGGTGGAGAAGCCTCAAAGATGCTTTTAGAAAGTTATCATCAAAGACCTGACTGGAAGCAAGTAAATAACCCTGAAATCATGGCGTCACTAAGTGGCTTTGAAAGAGAATTATCCAGAAGGCAAGTGAGATACTAATTAAGCCACAACGGTTAATTAATTAAGTTTTACACCATATAAATGACAAAAATATACCTCAATTTAATATCACATTGTGCTACTGAAATTGAACATTTAAGACCCTATCCAGTAAACCTAGCCAATGTTTATTATGTACTTATCTGGAACATGTATAGCTTATTTGGTACTACCATTTTTTTGTATTTCTTTAATTTTGTCCTGTTTTATATAAGTCCCAGGAGAAAGTGGCAGCTCTGTTTAAAACGGCCCTGAAAAAAGATTTTTAATGGCAAAAAAACTAAAATTAGTCCTTGTTATATTAGTACAGAGATAGCCATTTTCAGTTTTGATTTCAGTAAGGATATTTTACACTGTTTTGCTTTAAGAAATCAGTG
This sequence comes from Porites divaricata, assembly GCA_038088405.1. Taxonomy (NCBI): domain Eukaryota; kingdom Metazoa; phylum Cnidaria; class Anthozoa; order Scleractinia; family Poritidae; genus Porites; species Porites divaricata. Next base: position 14,982,985 of record JBBMOI010000009.1, read on the forward strand.
TCCAACTCTCCTACTGGAAGATTTACTCGTTTGAACCCTCCTTGCTCTCTGGAGTTAAAGACGTTTGAGTTTATACCTTTCCCAGTTTTTGGGCTTTATCCTTGCCACCTTCTCCTTGGAATTTTCAGCAACTCCCACGATTGCCACAAGCACAGTGGCAACTTTAAACTTTTAAAATTAAAAGTCCTTTTCTTCTGATGCTAAAAGCAAGGTTTTGGGCCAGTTGAGAAATATTTTTTCCATTTTATTCCTCTTTTTAGTTTAAATTTGTATAATATTGTTTAAACAAAGATAAAATATGTTTTGTAATTATTATCTTAATGGTAATCTTAAAACAGATTAGACATGGTTGAGATTCGTGGTAAGAGAGGAAGAAAGGTTCCAGTGATTTTGACACCAGAGGTAAAAGAAAGCATTGATCTCCTAAACAAGGCGAGGAAAGCTGTGTGAATTCCACGTGAAAACCCATTCATATTCGCCAGACCAAGCAGACAGTCGCTGGAGCACATGAGGGCTTGGGATTGCCTACGCAAATTTGCAACAGAGTGTGAACCACCTCTCTCTAACCCCACCAATATTATAAGTACCAAACTCAGAAAATACATTGCAACCATTTCTCAAGTACTGTCTCTCAAGGAAACTGAGGTAGACTGGCTTGCACGACACCTTGGTCATGATATTCAAGTACATAGGGACTTCTATCGTCTACATGAATCCACCATTGAAATTGCGAAAGTGAGCAAGTTACTTCTAACTGTTGATCAAGGGGAAACAAAAAAATTTGCTGGAAAATCGCTGGCTGAAATTGACTTAAATGGTTAGTGCAAGATGGTTGTTTGAGGTGATGTAAATTTCATATCTACTTAATTTTGTCTTGTTCTTCTATTTCTGTTGTTTTTCATAGCATCAAATTACAAAATTTAGAATAAATTGCCTGTAAGGCAATTTTTCTTTTGTTTTGAACGAATTTGTAAAGTTGGATGATGTCATTATTTATATGCATGCACTGCATGAAAAATGTATGTACGGGCATGTTCTTGAAGAAATCAGAGGGTAGAAGATCAAGGAACACCGCAAAAAAAGTTGTGCACTGTGTTTCAAAAGAGCATTTCTTTTACCATCAACATTATTTCAAAATGGTTTAAACATGTGAAACTTCTTTCCAGTGTTTATTATATTTTCTGGGGCCATGCTGAAACAACGACTTATGGGCACCTTTTGCTGTAGTACTAGTGAAGATGATAATTTTACAAGCAAATGATAACACTAAGCAGCAATTTTCTCCTTTTTCCAGACATTGCAGACCCAGATCTTTCAGATATTGATGATAGTGATGATCTTGATACTGGCAAGGGTGATGAAGACTTTGGCAGTGGTGACAGTAGCGTTATTTCCTCAGGTTTGTGTATTCTCCCTGTCAGAAAAAAAGAGAAAATTGAAACCCCTTTCCCCAGCCCCTTGCAACAAGAAGAAATAGAATGAACACATTTTTTCAAAAACCAAGAAGGTCAAGAAATAAATACTTCCTGTCTCACATCCCAGGTGAACAAATCACTTTAATTTTTAGCCACATTCTGGCGAGTAGGGTTAGCCATATATACCACCATTTACATCAGAAATGAAGTGCTATCATTCATAAATTTATTGGCAAAATAAAAGCAACGTCAAGTATCCCTCTGGCTTAAGAACTAGGACTTCTTACCAAGCTTATTTCCATGGTATTTGCCAAAACAAACTTGTTGGTTAGGTGGCTTCTAGCAAGTGCCTCACAGTAAAGGCAGCCTTCTCTACTTAAAGGTACATTGTCATTTTCAAATTCTAGTCTCGATTGCTTAGTCCATTTTGTAACTTTCAGGAGTTCTTAACATTGATTTACAAGTTTCTCTATTTAGCACTCAAGTTGCATACAAAGAAGTCAAACCCTCCAAAAAAAGGCAAAAGCTGCAGAAACCCAGCTAAGGACAGTGTAATGCCAAAGTCAAAGAGTAAGTATTATTGACTGGTGGCATGGCATGAGTTCTTCAATATTTGTAAAAGAAGGGATATATTCAGGTTAATGCCTTCTCTTAAGTCTCAAGAAATGATAGGGAGTTTCAGATTCATTGTGTGGAAATATAATAAATCTGACTTTTAGTTTTCTTGCAAAGTAAAAAGTGCTGAAGGTTTGAGGTCTATTAAGGCCATTTTTGGTAGGCCTTTTTACCCATCGCATTCAATAAGAAGGGTCACCATTAATAGTTTTGTCTTTTTCAGATCTCTCAGATATGGAGAGCGAACTTATTAATGACTGTAATGAGGATGGTGCTATTTATAGTAAGTGTAAAGAAAAAACACTTTCAGGATTTTAACCTGTGACATTTAATTAAAGCCTGGTCCTGTCACAACAAAGCTAAGAAATAAGAAAACATTGTATAAACCCTGCAGCTTTATGAAAAACCCAAACAATCATTGCCCCTCTGCCCCATAAAAATTAATTATGGCTTCTGGTGTTTTTTCTTAATGCGCACCTTACCTCACAATGCAGGTAAACAAAAACAAATGCAGCATACTATAAATACACCCTCTAAAATGAAAAATATTAATAATAATGTGCCAATCACATAAGTTGCAGTGGTTGCAAGTAATCATGTTGAGCTGACAAGGAAACTACAACCCAAGGCATTATAAGTTAACTCTGTATGCATATTTCTGACAAAATTAAAGTGATGACTTGGCATTGAACAGTTTGGTCAGGACTGAATAACTCTGAATAATAAGATAGTATAAGTTAAATGAGTGAAGACGATTTCATTGCAAATTTGTGGGGGGTGACTAGACTTGCCCACAAGTTGTGCACAATTTTTTCCATGACTGCAAAGCGACACGTTACATTCTGTTCAAAATGCCTGCAAAAAAGTCATTAATGCCCCCATCCCAGGCAAAAATTGCAAAACTCAGACAAAGAAAGTGCGGACTAGAGTGAGTTGAAATCTGAATTCTCAGACTACTATTACATGTATGTTTTTACTTGTTCAGCACTCAAAGTTCCAGCGAAGAAGACAAACCCCCCGAAAAAATGTGTCAATTGCAAAATCCCAGCCAAGGAAAATGCAGGCCTGGGAACACCAAAGACAAATAGTAAGTAAAGAAAATGTTTCCCAAAAGAGAAAGTTTTATTTAAAGTTTCAGGTGTTAATGTCTCAGATATTGTCTTTGATTTGGTTACCATTGACAACTTCTGACATTCATGCATAGTTAAAACATGCTAACTGACTCTGCTCATGCCCAAGTGATTGCTTACGTGTATTACTAATTCGGATAGTTTAGGAGCTGCTTGTTGGTGACTTCTCTTCCGGGCAGGTGCTACACGACCCATTATTTTGTTACTGTCAGTTTGCTAATTATTAATTTATAACTAATTTTCTTTAGATAAGTATGCATAGTTTGTTTTTAACTCTTACATTTATTTTTTTTTTACTTGTACACAACTCAAAGTGCCTGCAAGGAAGTCAGCCCCTCGAAAAAAATGCAAAGCTCGCAAAAACCCAGCTGAGGAGAATGGTGAGTGTGTAATGCTGCAATCAAAGAGTACAAATTATCCCATCTTGACTTGTGATTTTGAATGCTGTGAAAGAAGGTCGAAATCTTCAGTTGAAAGCCCACTTTTTATTCTCAGGAATTAACAGGGTTTCTTATCAGTGCCTTTAATTTAATTTAGAAATGTATTGATTCTTTTATTTTTCTTGCAAAGTAAAGAACTGTCCAAAAAAGTCCAAAAAGTTTATCTTGTGGTCTTCTATTTGTAAGGTTGTTCAATCAATCCAATCCTTTTATTTAAACACGTGACTCTTAGGAGTACTAAAGTTCTCGTTAAAACGTGTGCGTGTATGTAAAATTAGAAAATTAAAAATTAAAAAAGATTATGGTAGTAACCAATACATTACATTCTGATGAAAACTTGTCTATGATATAAGCAGAATACTTTTTAACATGTTATTGATGTTTTTTTGTTTTTATGTTTTGTTGAAATTTATAATATAAATATATTTTAATTTTGCAGGGCCTTTTCACCCATGGTATTCAATAACATCATCCTTTACATTTACAACAGAAAAAGGTCATTATTAAAAAATTAATTTAGTTTCATATATCTATTATTTTCAGATCTTTCAGGCTCAGATTTCTCAGATATGTATGGTGAACTTACTGATGACTATAATGACGATGGTGCTATTGATAGTAAGTATAAAGTAAAAAAAACATTTTCAGGATTTTAACCCCTAACATTCTTGAAAATTTATGCCTGGTCTTGTCACAACAAACAAAAGAAATAAGACAACTTGAAACCAAGAACAACAGTGCCCCTCCGTCCTAAAAGGGCTTCTATCTTAATGCACCCCTCACAATTCAGGTAGAAAAAAACCTGAGCAACATGCTATAATTACACCCTGCAAAGTAAAAAACATTAAAGTAACAAATTATATGCTATCCCCATAGTTTGTAGTGGTTGCAAATCATTATGTATTAAGGTGACCCCATTATGAGCTCTGTATACCACCCCCCAGGAAAAGGAAAGCAAAAGTCACAAAAAACCAGGCAAAGAAAGTGCAGACTGTACAAAGCCAGAGTCAAAGAGTTAGTGAAAAAGCCAACATTTACAGACTTTGCTATGTTTTTACTTGTTTAGCACTCATATTGCCAGCAAAGCGGTCAAACCCTCCGAAAAAACGAGTCAGTCGCAAAATCCCAGACAAGGAAAATGCATGCCAGGGAATGCCAAAGTCAAAGAGTAAGTAGATAAAATGTTTACAAGAGAAGGGACTTTCAGTTAAAAGGTTACTCTAAGCCAAACCAGCCAAAAGGTTTTCTCTGCAAATATTTCAACCAAGTCAACTTTCCATCGGCTTAAATTATTCTTGTAACTAAAATATCACGCTTGTGTAGAACTCACTTAGCTGGTGTACAGAATCTATGATGTTATTGTGAGAAATTCTAAAGCTCTTGACACCATATAAAAGGAGGGGAATTTGTCGGGGAATACGAAGTAATATCACTGTTTTTAATTTGAAAGAATGGGTAGAGTAAAAAGGAATTTACTGCTTTCCTGAATCCACAAACAAATAATATTATTAGCTATATCTTGGCTAAGTTGAATATTAAGTTTGTGTGATTTGGTACTTAACAGTCATGTCAAAATGTTGACTTTTTGCACTCAAATTATTTTATTGGTTTGCTTTGGTATGTCGCTATTCAAATTTGGTGATGATCAACTTTTAAGCTCTTTTGTTTTGCAGAGTCAGTTTCCCATGTTTTGTGGACAGAAGAAGAGAAAGAAGCGGTTTTTAAGCACCTTAGTGCCTTTGTCAGACAAGGAAAATTTCCAGGAAAAAGAGACTGTGAAAATTGTATTTCAAAATCTAATGGAGCATTAGAACGAAGAGACTGGCGTGCTGTAAAATATTTTGTTAAAAATCAAGTTGACAAGAGAAAAAGGGTTCTTGCCCCTAAGAATAGCTAATTATAAGTCATTATGAGCGTTTTGAGGGGAATCCGCTGTTTCGGCTATCCTCAATGTCAGCCTAGCTAAAATTCGACCTGGAAAGCTGCAAGAACAACAAAACCAGTGTGCTGTTCAGTATTTTGGGAAAAATCAGACTGACAAGAGAGTGAGGGTTCTAAGAATAGCTAGTTGAACTGGTCTGTTTTTGTTATCTAAGAGTTCTACCATTATGGAAAACTATTCATGTCTCAGGGCTATCACTGAGATTACATGTTTTTAGGTGGATACAAAAAGTAGACAGGAAATCACACAGCTACAAATTTTTTCTTTGTTTTACTTTTACTCTATTTTTATGAAAGTAGCCAGGGTCAACTTCATAGCAGTCTGGTCCCTCAGTGACCCTTAACCCTTTCACTGCCAGATCTAGAGTGCTTGATAAATTTTTCTAAGGAGAAACTAACTTCGATTCTGTGAACCAAATCCTATGATGTGACCATTCAAATGAAACCTCTCTGCATTAACTTACACATATTGCTATTTGTTTTTCATCGAAATTTGCGTTTGGCTAAATTTGGCAGTGAAAGGGTTAATGACAGTCCTAATTCCTTGCTTGAATTCTATCCCATCTCATGTAATGGCATTTCCTTTTCATCGTAGTGACCGGCATACTGTTTAATATTTTGTGAGAAATCAATTTGATAAGAGAAAAATCAATCTGACAAGAGAAAGATATCCTGTCCCGAAGTCCAAAAAATAGCAAAGTGAATTGGTCTGCAATTTGTTTTGCAATACCTTTCATGTCTCAGGGTTTCACTACTATCAAGTTTTGGCTGGGTGAATACAACAAGTAGGCAGGGAATCAAACAGCGAGGGATATATTTTTCTTTGTTCTATTTTCATTCTATTTTTCTAAGTAGCCAGATTCAGCTTCATTGTAGCTGAGGAAAATCTCTGGCCCTGGTTCCTGAAAGGCTGATTAGTGCATATCTAGGATAATAAGTTTGTTACATTGTTTATTATCCTTCCTATAGATTGCTTAGAGTAACATTCTGTTATCATCACTGAGTCTCGAAGTAAGCCAAAACAGTATTTTGTAAGCTCAAGTGACATGTTCGTAGACAACTTAGAAAAAATTGTTAAAAACTGGCTTAATCATGAGTTGTCTAAACTGTAGTTAAAAACAACTGCCCAGAAAAATAGCTTTCTTTAATCATTTAAAAACTTGTTTTTTTAGATCCAGCACCTATAGATTTATTTTGCTGTTCTGATTCTGAGTCACTGCTTACAGTTCAAGTGAATTGTTTTGTTGGCTAGGATCTACAAGGCAACTACAAATGTTTATGTTACAGTTATAAAAATTGTACCATAAACTTTAGAAAAAAATTAGCTCCCTTTTATCATTTAAAAACGTATTTTGTTTAAGATCCCATAAATTTATTTGCTATTTTTAGAAGTGAGCCCTACCATGACTTCTTGTAAACGGTTCATGTTTTATTGACAAATGTTTGGGTTACAGTTATAAAAATGCACTATAAACTTTACAAAAAAATAGCTTCCTTTAGTCAGTGAAAATAAAAACGTTTTTTAGATCCTATAGATATATTTGCTGTTACTAGAGGTGAGCTTTAACAAGATTTCCTGCCAGCGGATCATGATTTAATCACTGCTCACAGCTTCAATGAATTGTTTTATTGGCTAGGATCCACAAGTTTCTACAGTATGGTATTTCAAGTTACTCATATTTGGTCAGTATTAATTCCAGATATCAATTTTGCCATATAAAAATTATAGGAAGTTGGAGTGCTTCATTTAGCTCACAATAGGGCTTGAGTGATCTTTTTTTGGAGTATTAGCATAGTCAATGAGAGTGTTAAGCATAACTTGTTTTAATTAAAAAGAAAACATTTATAAAACTGTTGTCAATCAGTTGAGCTGTTACCAACCAAGCATTTTAAAAACCAACATCAGAGAAGAAGTTTATTTATGTTGCAAACTAGCATACAATTTTATGGCCTTTGCTCTTTCAAAAGATGTCTACAACATGGCACACAGAACAGGTTATTTGGTTTATAACAGTTCAGTGCTGCAACTGTTAAAATTAATAGCTGTACTGCAGCTTAGAAATAAAAATGAGTGAGAGTTTAGTGCTAGGTTAAAACTTGCATTAAAGTGTTAGTTACATATACTCCAAACGTCTCGTCTTCTCTTGTCCCGAAAAGCCACTTGCAGTTCCAAAGGGTATAGGCATGGCACCAGAATAAATTGTGTATATGCAACATATAGGGAGCCAACTCAATTCAAAGTGCTATTAGCATGGAAACAGCTTCTGCAGAGGTCAATTTGTCATTTTTAAAAGTGGAAAGCCATCGGGCGACTTTACGGAGAACAAGAAGAAGGACTCAACAAAACTTCAATTGTCTTTCGAACTCTTGCAATTATTACCATGAAAAGTTATTTATTGAAAAAGACAAAGAAAGGTCAAGGTTTCAACTTTTTTTGCCCACCCTTTTTTAGTTTGGACTTCCCCCTTACCCTACAATCCGCAAAGGTGGTTAATAATAATAATAAAAGCTTTATTTATACTGAAGATATCTATCAGTATTTTACAATGCTGGTCTTTAAGAGATGTCCAGTAAATAAAATTTACAATAATAATATTATTCTAAATCACATTTCAGAGAAGCTAAAAACTGCTAAGATAAGACTACTAAAAGGACTACTAATTTAAAAACTACTAAAAACTAATTACAACATTAACCCATTCGCTCCTGGAGATTTTGCCAAAAAACGTGTTTTGAAGCTAGTCGAGTGGTTTTCTGGTCACTGTCATGCTATAAAGAGCTAAAACTTACCACAAACCCGTTTACCAGTCGTACTCTTCACGGCCATCTGATCCAGGTGCAAAATATCAGCTTGCGAAGTTCGGGTATCACACGACATGTTGTCACTAACTCCAGAATTGAAAAAAAAAATGTTTTAACAGTCTGTCGATCGGTGTTCTTCAAAGAACTAGTACACCAAAAACCAGGGAAGCTGACTAATATCAACTTTAATTTAGCTGAGAAAACTTTCATGACACAATCAATTTCACTGAAATGAAAGGAAAGTTGCATTAAGACTTATCTTTACGTCTTCTCCCATTTTGTCCACTTCACTGATGTTTTCCCGAATCCAGCACAATTGTTTTTTTTTTTTTTGTCACTGCCAGAGACGAAAAAACAATTGCCTTTTCATTTCCTTGGGATTTTAATTTCGTGCATCGGTCGTGTTGCACGTGTTTCTATGTCATGTACGCCACATTGAACCTTCTTGCGAGAGGGCCCTGGGAAAGACTCGAGTACCAATTCCAGTTCCAGTATCTTCTGGGTAATTTCAAAGATGGCGAACGACGCGAAGTTGGCTGCTATACAGCGTTTACCGCTATACAGGCTGTATATCCTTTGTCCAGTTAATGGCTAAATGTAACAAGTCTTTATGAATCATGGATTAAGGTTGCCAGCCTGACAATAGTGTAATAAAGCCATACAGGATGTCACGTTGAACCAATGTACAGATCTTCTAGTACCAGGTAACTAAATGTGGACTGTAATCAGTATGTAGGGTATTTAAAGGATTCAGGCTACATCCCAGGCTTTCATTGATGATTGTCGGTTGGAATCCTCTTTAAGCTTCATCATTTTATATGTCGTCTTTGTCATCTTCCTTGTGTGACGTAATTATGAAATTACACAGAGAGTAGGATAAGATGTTTAAATTGGTTTACACTTGGTAGTGAGAGAGAGTCAATGATGAATGATACGCCGGGGGAGTTCAATAAAGAGTCAGTGAAGAATAGCCAACAGCATCTTGGAAATGAGGCCAATGTAGCTTTGCACAACTTTGGCTGCTGGAAATAATGCAAACATCTGGTTTCAGTATTGCCATGAATTTCATAAGTTGTTTAATGGGTACTAGCAAATTATTACCCTAAAGGACTGGTCAGTACAGGAGGGGGTTGGCCAGGAATTTTGGTGCCATTAAAAAGGGGAGCCTCAAAAAAAGCCATGCAACACATTCAGGGGTGGGGGTGGGGGTTATGAATAATTATGCTTTAATTTTATTAATAGCAGGTATATATATGTACAAAATTTAACACTTTTTTATTTCACACTAAAATCAGTGGTTTTTAGGTTTGATTCTATTTTCCTTCTTTTTTTCTCTTTTTGGATGTAGATCCTTTGGTTGTAGGGTACATCCTCTTGCTTTTATCTTCAAGGGTTTGCATTTTGTTAAGCTTTCCATTATCTTTGTTTTGAGAACCCAAAACATTTGTCATTTAATTTGTGGGAAATGATTCTTGGCCAGATTTAAGTTTGCCAACTTTTGTAAATGCACTTGCATCATCCTGCTGACCAGTATTTCTCAATGTCTGAACTTGAAGTCTGTTGGCTTCATACCAACGTCTTCTGCCAATCTTTCTTCAAAGAGTGAAGCGTTTTGGTATATCCTTCAGTTTAGTGTGATGGTCATATTGTGTTCTACCCTCTGCATAGAAGTTTTGTTGAAACAACCTTACATTCTATGGCCGCTTTCAGTGGCATTCATAAAAGGAAGGTAGTAAGTCCTAATTAAGAAATTTTGCTCGAACTGTTTTGGGGAAAGGAATATAACCATACTTCTTTTCAGCCCAGGGAGATGGTTTGGGGTTTGGTGCTATAAACCACATAACACTAATGTTAATGTTACGTATGTTAATTATTATTTAGACACCCCTGGTAAGGGGATGAGGGGGTGGGTCACTCATATTTATGTTAGGATTTAAGGGTGGGCTACTAAAATCATGTCTGCCAGAAATTCAATAGTTCTGGCCCACCCCCTCCTGTTCTTTATGACCAGTCCCTAAGCACATTTTCTAATACTTTTACCATTCAAAGGGCATATTATCATGCAATAAAATTATTTTTAGCACAATTATGTGATGGCCTTCTTGGTTGCCATATTAATGTCACACAGAGTAAACTTGGGAAATTGGAAAGAGCTATATTTTTAGAAAAGAAAATGCTATCACATGGAAAACATTCATGGAATTTTTTTAAAGAGATCTTTTGCTAGATGCAGATAAAACCCTAGGAGTCCTTGTGATTTTGGATGTTGGATATTTGCTTTGTCACTTGAAAACCAAGAATAGGCATGGTGCAAGTACAGTTTTTTACCAGGGCCTAGCTGAAGGCAGGCACTGGTCATAAAATGCAACATGTTTGTTCCTTTCCCTTTTTTTCAACATTACATTGTAAGGGATATATCGCTGACAGAGATATATCGCTGGCTCATAGATTGAATATTTGGAGAGACAAATTTACGCGTGATCACTCCTTAAGAGTGAGCCTTCCATTGTGAAACGGGTCAAGAATAAAAGCAACTTATCGAAGCTAACTACATTGAGTGAACCTTCCATCGTGAAATTTATCAAGAATCAAAGCAAACACTTATCAACACTTAGCAGAATTCCACTGCTATTTCTAAGAGGTCTCAACAACAAGAATAGCATGTTGAAGAAATTTGTCTTCAAAAAGATTTCAAAGATTCACATACCAGTCTTCAAAGTTCCATCACTATGTTAATAAAGTGAGAAAATTTTATCATGCATGATATTAATGTAATAACAATCGCGATCCAAAGATAATTAAGTTAAATCTCTGCTTTGACTTATGAAGCAACAAAACAGAATGTTTCAAATAACCTTTGTCACGCAATATTTATGTTAGCGAGATTTGAAAATTCTCAACTGTTCAAAATGCGGGATTCCCTAACATTTTCTCTTTTCACATTTTTCATTAGATGGTGTTTTTTTCTCTAAAGAATATTTGTGATAAAATAGATTTTCATGCTGCGTGACAAACTTGTTGATTTAAACAACCCTTAAACGTGGGTTGCCAAGGCAAAAGTGGCCCAGGTAAAATTCTCGAAGTGATTCTTGTCTCATAAAGAGTACTGAAAAACTTCCTTTTGGAAGGGGACAAATAACATCGCTACATTTTCTGAAGGGTACAGAACAAAAATAATACTGATTTCTGAGGGAATTTTAGAATAAATGTTAATTTCCGAAAGGGGTAACTCAAGCAGCTTACATCAGTTGTTGCCCCCTGAGAAAAACCAGCAGCTTGGCAAGTATCCACACTAGCCACCTACACTTAATTGCAAGCCATAATTTTATGTTATTTATACATTGTACTTTCTTTACTTTAAATTCAGTTATGAATTCATTTTCTTGAATGCTGCCATAGCCACTGGCAGGGAAGTTTAAGATTGTGGCGATGGTAAGAAAATGTCGCATAAAAATGAGTTTGCTTCCTTTGAATCATCACCGTGTTTTTTTCCAACCCATATACTATGTCAAATGTTGGTGAACTCACAGCAAACAATAATGACAAAAATCTTGTCAAAACTTGAAATGTAGTTTTTGCTAGACTATTAAATCATCTTCTTCTTTTGATGACATAAAAAAAAACTTGACTGTGATTTCTTGCATAATTTTGGCAGCCTGTCATTTGTTTGCCCCCTGATAAGCCACTAACATTGTTTTTTCCCATCAATCCTTTCGCATGTGCAAAGGTGGTGGGTATCAAATAGAGTCTATTAAATCAGTTGTTGTTTTGGTAAAAAAAATGCTTTCCAAAATGTAGATTTTTCTCACATAAATGTTAGCTTCAGCAAAAAAATTAACACAGCATGTTTATAAAGATTTTCACTTTTCAGGCATTAGGTAAATGAAGTATACCTGTTGAGTTTTCTCCTTAAAAAGCTTTTCGAGTTCAAGCTCGCATGATGGTCATACTCAGTCTCATTCAGTTACAGCTAGTTTGAAATTATGTCCTTAAGTCCAGGTGTGTTACTCTTTCCAATATTAATAATAATGATAATATATTGATAAGTTTCACGGTCGCTATTTGTCAACATAGAACTTCTTCCCCCCTTTGACTTAGTCTATTACTAAGTGGTCAAGTGTTCCAAAGCAAACTAATCTATAATTTTTTCTGTTATTTTGGTCAGATAATCCGATTTCTTGTGATTATGTGATTGGATGTGTTTCACATAGAGTACAAAATCATACAAATATTGTTGGTTCCCTAGTATCATCTTTAACTTTATTGGCCTTTTAAACAAATTAATGCAAAAAATAGAAGATAAAAGCTGGATTCCGTGCAAAAACATACCAGTCAATAAAGAATTAACAGGTCACTATTGGCAATTACTGACAAGCCCCATACGTAGAACCAGTTTTGTACAATTAGCACTTCCTTATAAGTTTAGCAATCTCCATAAATTGTTGTGTACTATCATGTCCCCTTATGTTTGGCAAGTAATTCCCTATATGTTGGTGTGTATCATTTCCCCTTAATATGTTTTGCAAGCAGTCACCATAAGTTGGTCTGTACTGTCATGTTCCCATATGTTTGGCAAGTAGTCCCCATAGGCTGGTGTGTATTATGTCCCCTTATGTTTGGCAAGTAGTCCCCATAGGCTGGTGTGTATTATGTCCCCATATGTTTGGCAAGTAGTCCCCATAGGCTGGTGTGTATTATGTACCCTTATGTTTGGCAGGTAGTCCCCATAAGTTGTTGTGTACTATCATGTCCCCAAAAGTTTGGCTCTAAACACTCCTTGAGTAGTTAGAGGTAAAGGAGTAAATGTCTTAACTATATGAAGAGACAGGCAAACGAGCAACTAAACAAGATTTTTCTTTTTCGTCTTCCTCAACAGAAGAGGTGGTCCACGCAAGTAGGGTATGGAAACACAGACCTCACAAGTTAGGTCAGTATGTCCCCATAAGATATTGTATGGCAAGTAGTTCCCATAAGTAATAAAAGTTGAGTAACGGGCAGGTCCTCATAACTTAGACCCCACAAAAAAATTTAAAATTTCCTTTAGTTTAATCAAGTGTTTAAAGAGATGGGAAAGTAAGCTATCAAACATCCTTGTTTTTTTTTTAATACCTTCAACAGAAAGGTGGGTCCTCACAAGAGGTGTATGGATACACAGACCTCACAAGTTGCCAAAGGTGAGTATGTGTGTGTGTGTGTGTGTGTGTGTGTGTGTGTTGGGGGGGGGGGGGGGGGGGGCCTTATACCTAGGCGCGCTCTAGCGGTTTCGTAATCGAGAGTGATTGAAACTAGCTTAATGGTTCTGTGCAAGGGATTATGGGAAAGGCGCCCAATCTTCACGCGGTTCCGCCGCCAAAAAAACTACAGCACTCGCCTGTTAATCCTGCCAGCGACGCAGGCTTAGAAAAAATGCGACCTCTCATTTTTCTCGCCCACCCTTTCCAGTGTCCTTGGCGCCAACGCTTGACGTTCCCATGGTCCATTGCGCGATACTCCTTGATGACTGCTCGCAGACGCGTTTTCTAATAGACACTTGCGACGCCTGGGAACGAGGCAGGTGAACTGGGACATAGAACTTCGCTTGAGTGTCTCACTACAAACGTTTAAGGCATTCTCCTCTTGCGAATTGAACAAGGGAAGGGTAGGAGTTAGAAACTTAGTCACAGAAACGGCAGGAGTTTGCCGGCAGGGTCAGAGCTTGAACGCGTCAGTCACACCCAAGTTTCAATACCTTAATCTCCGTAGAGTAAGCCTGCAAGCCCGTTTTTCTGTCATCACGCTTAGCTTTTATCATTTCAGGCAGTTAGAAAACAGGAAGTTCTTTATCATTTGGCGGATAGGCGACAGATGTGTGTGAAGAAAGTTATTTCATCCATAGTCTATTCTAAATTAAAAATGTAAACCATCATTTTACCTCCTCACTGCGTAGTCTCTGTGTACATCCGGGGCACTCAAGCGCACAGGATCCGTCATATTACTGTCTTCTTGATTGTACAGCTGTTCGTCTTGGTCTACCTGTTCGTCTTCTTGGTTGTCCTGTTGCTCTCTCTCCTTGTCTTGTCCTTCGCCTTGTTTGTCCTGTTGTTCGTCTTGGATTCCCTGATGTCCGTTTTGATTAATTTGCCTTTCGTCGATCGCGTTTTCCTCCTGTAATTTAGTACAGAAAATGAGAACAAAAGGTGTTGATTGAATAAAGACTGGTCTATATGAACACTACACAGGATAACTTTTGTGCCGACACGAAAACCATACCGCAGGGCTTCTATTCGCACACAAGAACGGCAAATTCTGCAAGATTTCTAACGGAGCGAAGCTGCACCGCGCCGCGATCCCTAAAGTGGAGACTAAACATATCGAATAGGTGTTCATACTCCCATACTGCCCGGATAGCTTTTCGTGCCGGCATGAAAAGCTATCCGGAATAGTTTATACAAAGCCTAATACCCACTTAACCATATCTTAGTAATAAGATAATTTAATAATCAATTACGATGTTGCTGCTGCTAATGCTGATGATGACCCATGATGAAAACGATCCCCGCGTACAAATCACACGAGACCCGGCCACTACGGGCAAAATTTCAGTGTTTTTGTTTTTCTTTCAGCCGCTCCGGCCTTCGGTCGAAGATGTGCCGAAGCATTTCACCGCACACTAGAAAACTCCTCTGGTATCTGGGGTAACGACACGAGTAGGAGAGAAGCCTTAGGGCTTCTCTACTGTACGAACTGTCTGAACTCCAAAACAAGACCTTTTCGTGCAATAGCTTGAGAACATCCAGGTTGGGATAAAAATTAAAATATATACATAAAAAAAACAGCAGCGTTATTTACAGCCCAACCAAATTGATTCGGATTTAAGGCATTAAGACTGTGTGACTTCGAGTTACTGTTTTGCAGCGTACAAAAATTTAAGCCGGAAAACCTTAGTACAATGTATGGTAGAGGGAAAAACCTTTTCAAAAGAGCTAACAAGAGACCAACGGGGAGGATGGCTTACAAGGAAGGGGGATAACCTGAATTGCAAAGGACAAACTTGAAAATTTTTTCAAGACCTCATACCACGAGTGAAGCATGTAATTTAGTTCAAAATTGGACTCTGTGCCTGTGCCAATTATAGGTATTCAGTGGTTTCCTGTGAGTCTACTTGTCGTATTGTACGTGGTTTTTCTAACTTTTACGCCTTTAATAAAATAAAATCCTTATTAAAGGTGTGACCAATCATTTCACTTTTAAAAGGATCTGGGCGGTTCTTTCCTGTGGTGCTGTTTATCATGTTGTACAAAGAGGTTCTATTAACTACTACGTCCGACTGTCGCCATTTTTTCAAAAGGAGGTGTTGTATTGGTGTCAAAGTTTTTGTTTGTAGTATTTCTCTTCAAATGATGAATCGAACTATGAACCTCGTAATTTTGAACGCGGTGCAATCATTCAAAGCCCAGATTCAAAAAGAAAGTTCTTTTCTTTTAAGTTATCTATCATTGACAGAAGTTTGTTGCAGAGGAATTAAAAATCTTGCCACATTGTGAAAGGAAACGACAAAACACTTAAGAAAGATTAGATAAAAGATATCAGACTTATTGACGTGAGAATTTGTCACCACAGCCAATATCGTTCGGTATTCGGCCTGTTTTGAGCGATTAATATTCACATCTCGGGAATAATTCACGTGATTGACATGTTCCTGACCTTTGTGGGTCATTTATTTCGGCTTAAAAAATCCTGAAGAAAACGAATCTAACAGTTTAAATCCATCTTCTTTCTGCCTTCAAGGGAACGAGTATGTTCGTGTCTTATTAAAAGAAAATTATCAGTGCCCCTGCATCAGGTAATACGCCAATAATCGGATTTTGCCTTGATCTGTTAATAGCGGTCTTGACCTGTTAACTAAAAATAAATATCCATGGATTTGTTTGTTGAAAATAGGAAAATTCTGACTGCTCCAAATTGCAACAGCGTTTTTCTGTCTGTACTACTAAAATAAGGGGGTGTTTACATGACACCGGGGCGACTTTCGCGCCGCGACGAGTTCACTCCGGTTCCCTCTCATGGCTCTACATTTGTTTACATGATACCACCACAAAAAGTCATGCCGGCGCGAGTCGCCCCGGCGTGAGTTCACTCCGAGAATTTCACTCCAGTACGAAATCTCGCAACGGTATCATGTAAACACGAAAAGACCACCCGTTTCGGTGTGAAATCGGTCTAATGTTCGCGATTTTGAATCATACGTGCATTTTATCAACATGAAGTGTACCTTCAAATAACGAGATCTTATCTGAAATAACCCAGTCATCATGTAAACGCGATACGAAATCAAAAAGTCATGTCGGTATGAAACTCGCGCCGGTGCGAGTTTTCTCATGTAAACACCCCCTAAAACGACACAAGACAACCACCCTAGGCAAAGACGGCAAATAAATGTAGTTAAAACTGCAAGCTAAATATTAATCTCTCCGAGTCACGCTAGATTTTCCGCATTAATAACTGAAACGTATTTCTTTTACAGACCTTAGTTACGAACTTATGTTTCCTTTCAATAAAAGTTCTTAAGAAATTGCTCCTAAGAAAACAAATGTCATCGAACGCATGAATCGCTAAGTGGAGACACTCACTTTCATCGGTCTAAGCCAGTTTCGAACTTAGGACAGTTATCACATTGGGCTTTCGTATTAAAAACAGCAGAAAGATTCGTGGTGCAATCGTAACTCACAAACGTTCTACAGGGAACAAATTTCACAAAACAGCCTTACCTCTCTTCTCAGTTTCGCTTAGCAAAGAAATTTTGTAGACCCCAGCCGAGTACAACGTCACTGGTTCGAAGTCAGTGAGCTGTGCTGTTTTTGTATCTGTTCCTCAGTGACATCGATTCTTTGTGGACGGGGAACACATTTCACGCCTCGTTGCTGTGGGTGTTCATGCGAGCACAATTCGGTAAGAACGCGAAAACTTTCGGAATGAGCTTCCGTTCTCATTCGGGAAGCTGTCGGAAATTTAAATCGGAAAGCTGGCCCGGTTTCTCAAAAAAATTCATTCATGGACCGTGAATAAAAAGCCATCTAGACTTTCCAAAAGTCATCGGTCGACTTCGTCTCCCACAGCAAGTCTTAAAATTACCCAGTTACTTTATCTTTGAGCAAACTTAAAAAACAGAACAAACACGTAAAATTACTTTCCCATTCATGAGTTCAGTGGTCGGTTACCAAAAAAAGAAATAGATTAATAGTAAAAAGGACAAAAGACAAAACTGAAGAATTAATGGCAAACAAGGCAAAGAGAGGAAAAAATTACAAAAATAGGATTTTTAAAAACATAATAAAAATTGTTTACGAGTACAGATTTTTAAAACAAGTACTTGTATTACAGTCGGCGGAGCGCGAGGTAAAGCCGGGATTCGCACAGCTCAGAAGTGTTTCAAAGTTACATTCGCAGGTCCCGAAGTTGCTTCCGAATGTCTCGAAGTTGCTTCGGAATTAGTTCGAGATAACTTCGAGTTCTTTGATTTATTCTTTAAGGGGAAAGAAATAATTATGAGGAAGAAATAATTATTACTTGTGGAAGAAACAAAGACGAAATATTTATTATTTCTGGCTTGCCCAGGGTTTGAACCGGCTTACGTGTGACCCGTCAGATCATATAAGACTCTAGATTGAGGGATTAGCGGATTGTGCCACTGCGACGCAGGGTGATTTGAGACGTGAAAAATAGCCATAAGTTATGCACGAGGTACGGTTAAAGATTCGGCACGCAAGTTTGTTACTTGCGATTTGTTTTGGGTATTTGACGTAGTGACAGGGGAATGAGTTGGAACAGAAGCATGCTTCTGGTTGGAGATATCGCGAGATCGCTTCTAGTTCTTTCGGCGGCAACAAATATTTGAGGCGAAGCGCAAAGTAATGTCGTAAACTTGCATTTTGTTTCCGAAGTGAGGCCGGGAGTTGTTAAAGATATATTTCGAGATCAGCTCGAATTGTTCAGTTTATCTGAGGAAGAAAGAAATATTATTTTTTGCTCGCCCTTCGGTTTATAATTACTTATCTTTGCTCCGTTGGATCGCGGAGACGAAATTGTAGCAGAAAAGTAACAGATGGTTGATTTTTAGGGTTAACTTTGTTTTTAATTTGGGCGAGCAGCAAGTTAATGTTTTGCTGCAGAACTCCGAACAGTCGGCGTGCGGCGATTAGTTATTTTGGGCTTATAGGAAACTGATTGAAACGTCGTGCGCAATTTATTTATGACAGAAATTATAATCGAATTGGATTACAGCCGCGGGGTCATGCCCCTATCAGACTTCCGGTAAAGAAGTTAAGACGTCTGCAACACACAAAAGGAGAAAAATAAGGGTATTTGTATGGAAGGGTATCCAGAAAAATATCATTTTTTACTATTCCTCCACATTCACAATTAATCCGTAACAACGACGCCGAAGTTTACGCTCCATAGCGTCTTAATAGAGTGTTTTCACATGACGTCACGGCGGCCATGTTGGTGTCCCAAACCAATCCTCTGGGAGTTGAACTCTTTTCTTATGCAAACGATTTCTTTTGTTCCAATAAATTTGCATAGATGCTGGCCACGTGAGTGAAAACACTCTATACGAACAACAACTCTGAACAACATTTTTTCTGTTTCCGATTCTTCCAAACCCACCTCAGCCAAATGCTGCCGTCGGGAACTGGGCACCAAATTGAGTGAAATAAAACATTCTTCTGCTTTCAAAATTAAAGGTGGCGACTGCAGGCAATACTGATCACTCACTCGCCCGAAAAAAAAAATCGCTTGAACTGAAGCTACTTAAAATTGTAAAGAGATAACATAGCAAAAAGCACCCAAGGACAAAGTTGGACAAGATCAAAATAGATGCAATTGTTTTTTTATTATATTTTTAATTACACCACCGGCGAGGAATAGTTGGCTCCGTTATTTTGCTACTTAGGACGTAAGTTGTCTATAGCGAGTAATTGGTCAAGCTAAGCAAAATGGCGACAAAACTGCCATGACAGTATCTTGATGAGGTGAGCGGTTCGGTTGATCCCTTGCACTGGATTGTTTTCATTCTACCGTACACGGGCTTTCGTTAACACTAAGCCAAATTTTGTTTTAAGAATTGAGAAAGCATAAGAAACGTTTGCTTCCAGATAATTAGACACAAGTGTTGACTGGAAAACTAAAATGCAAA